>OZ010648.1:22337016-22386715 GCA_963932195.1 Empis livida
TTTCTACAATACTAATAGAACCTTTCTAATACTAAAACAATATTTAGGTATAGTTATACGCAGGGCTGCCGTCTCCAAGGTTTTCGGTGGAACGCAAGACCGAAAAAAAAATTTATTAACATGTTGAATAAAATAGTCCTATATATTACTAATATCTTTTTATATTTTTTTATATATACAAAACAACGCAAAAGTTATTTACCTTGTTTTATTTTTGGATTTGTATTTTTAAAATCTAAGTATTTATCTAATTGGAAACAGTGGCAACCTAGGAAAGGACTTTTTAAACTTTTTTTCTAATTAATTGAAATATTTTTTTTCAAATTATTCTTTTATTTTAAATTTTATATATTTATTCCACAAATATTTATTTATTGATGAAAATTATTCTTTTGTTTTAAATTTTATTCCATAAGACTCCAAAGCTCATTTTCTTCATTATCTGGTTTATTGCGTCTTCTGCTTTGACAATTCATTGCGCTGCTGTGATGTAATATCTAAGATTTTGAATGTTCTGTTGGATTATATTTATGGCAAGGCGGGCCATTTGTTTTTATGAAAAAAAGATCTGATACATTCTTAATAGATAAACTGCTCCTAATATCAGTAATAATTAAATTCATGGCAGAAAATTCTCTTTCGCGCTGCTTATAGGAATAGTGCCAGCTGTAATTTAATTTGTTTTTATTATATCTGGCTCATTTTAACCCAGACTGCAAACATACTCTCGCATTACATTTTTAGCTTATCCCAAATTATCTTTTTTAAAAATTTTACCCAAATATTCAATTTCCTCCCGTCCATAGCGTATATTTAAATTTTCAACAATCCAGTTTTCGCAGTACAGCATTTTTATGGATTCAAAAAGTTTTTTGTAATCATTTGTAACAGCCTTTGCAAAAATTTTCATTGTTATATTATTTAAGATTCCCATTAAAGTAGTCAACAAAAATTATACGATTAATTTTTACATGTTTTGTATAATTAAATAACTTCAAACCATAAAATAAAACATTTTCTGATGCACTCACGCAGTCTTGTTCTGTACTCCCCGGATTATCAATTAAGTCTTGGATTACATTAACCGTTCGTAATATTAATTTTTAAGACTTAATTATATTACAGCAACGATCTTGCAATTACTCAGACAAATTTTCCAATTCTTCTAATACATCATACATTAATCCTAAATTTATTAAAAAATTGACTGAATTATTTTTAACAATCCTTTAATCTCGGTTTCTTCTTGATTTTTTTCAAAGTATTTATATAAAACTTCATATCCTTTAAACACATTTCTAACGGTACGAAAACTGCTGGATATCCATCGAACATCAAAAAAAATTTCAATTTTGTTCATTTGAATACAAAGATCTTTAGCTACCATCTTTAGCTCATTTTGTTTCTTAGGTGATTGGTGAAAAATTGCCTACAATTTTTGCAAAAATATTTTAAAATAGTTGATGGAATTAATTTTATGAATTGTATCATGAACACTTAATTCGAGGCGATGATTCAAACAATGCCATAATATAATATCTGGGAACATATTTTTAAGTTGTGGACCAACTCCCAATCGTATTCCAAGAATTGTGCTCGCTCCATCGCTTGTAAATCCAATAAATGATTTTTTCATGATTTCTTGAGTTATACCATTGTTATTAAAGGATTCTAAAATCTTCGCAACGATATGATTAGCTGTTTTATGGTCAAGTTCAATTAATTCAAAAAATATTGAGTATGATTTTTCAGATAATGCTATATTCATAAATATCATTAACGTACTTTTCGACGATAAAGAAGTTGATTCATCGATAATTATAGAAAACTTTATTTTTTTTGTGTAATTTATTGACAAAAAATTTTTTTTTATTCAGAAGCAATGTGATTGTTTATGTTTGTTGCTGATGTTCGTGCATGTAAAGTTCTGCCTAAATATATTCCATTTTTAATTTGTAAATCAATCAGGCCCGCGCCGTCCATATGACGGATGTGTGCACCGCACACGGGCGGCCGATTTTGGTCGATTTTAGGGGGCGGCAAATTTAATAAATAATAAAATTCAACATTTATTGTACCGATATTTAACTAACATTTTAGTATTTATGAAATTTCTATTTCTATTTATTTTTTCTTTTCATTTTTGTTGCAACAATTCTATTCGGATACTTTTTCGTAAAAATATTGAATTTCTTGCACTGTTTTCTTTTATTTATAAATGGCTTACAGGGTAATACTGAATAGTGGTTGTCAAAATATTAAATTCTAATGTCTTTGGTTTTCAAAATTTAAAAAGTCAGTTGCCGTTATTTTGTAAACAAATAAAAAAATTATCCAAATAAGTTTTTTATATTAATATTTATTTCCCAATATTGGACACAACAATAAACTCATTAAACGAGCGATTCCAGTTACTAAATTCATATAATAATAATTTAAAACTTTTACACGATATTCAAAATTTAAAAAATGTGCCTAATGATGAGATATTTAAATGTGGTATGGATTTGGAAAGTAAGCTGACCAATAAGAAGAAAAATGAAAAGGATATTGATGGAATTTATATGGCAAATGAATTGAAGATACTGAAAATGAAATTTGAACCAGAAGTAAATATAATAGAAATATTGGAAAGCATTTTAGTAAATGATTTGTGCACAATTTTTCCAAACACTATCTTAGCATTAAGAATACTAATAACATTACTACCAGTATCTGTTGCTACAAGGGAAAGGTCATTTTCTAAATTAAAAATAATTAAAAATTATTTAAGAAGCACCATGTCGCAAAACAGACTAGACAATTTAGTAACTATTTCTATAGAACATGAGCTATGTGAAAAATTAGAAATAGATGACGTGATTAAAAAATTTGCTGATCTCAAAACACGAAAAGCTAAATTTTGAAATTATAATTTTTATTTGAATATCTTTTATCGAGTGATATATATGTTATTCTTTAAACTTTAAAGTATTGAAAGATATGTTCACGTTTTTGTTTAATATTTTGTTTAACTGTTTTTTTTTATATTTTATAGTTGTTTGGATTATTAAAAGCTATGTTTTGTTATTGTTATTATTATTTTTATTTTTGGTAACCCCCTGAACATTCCGCATTAGGGTTATATTAAAAAAAGCAAAACACCCTTAAATACATGGCAATAAAGAATTTACACGACTTTAGGATCCGATTAGAAAACAAATATTTGTTATACGATTTGCTTCTTTTTGGTGGTGTAATAAAAATTACCTCCCAAGTGAAATGTGGTGCTTGATCGTTCGGATTCTTAGAACAAAAAACTGAAAAAAAATCAAACTCTGTTATACTTAGCAATAGAAAATATTTCACAGAAGATATTTATGTGGATCTTTTGAGGAAAATATATTAACTTTAATTAAATTATTATAATTTTTTTAATCTAACCTTAAAAGTTTTAATAAAATGGATATATATAAAAATTTTTATTTTTATAACAATTTGTTAAACAAACAAAAATAGTAAAACTCTTACAAATTTGTAACCCTTTTACTGTTTTATTTATTTTATATTTAAAAATGGGGCGGCAAATTTTGAAACTGCACACATGTAGGGCTCGGCACTTGGCCGCCCAACATGTAGGGCTCGGCACTGAAATCAATTAAATCGTTATGATCTGTAAATGGGCGATTCTTTTTAGCAATAAAATAAACTGTGTTTAGTATCTTACATGTTATTTCAATTTCAAGGTCTTTTTGTTTTGTAAAAATGTTTTCTAGCAATTTTTCTTCTTGTTGAGTACAAATATTTTGCGCAAATTTATGCGACTCCGATTCCAAATGGTTTTTAATTTTTTTTCGCAGCGATGTTAATTTGTCTTTTTTTTGTTTCACCAGAAGATGTTATTTCGAAATTAATCCATTCCTTTGCTAAATGAATACGTTTTTTTGGGGAGCTTCCCAAATTATTAACATTTTTACACACTAAACAGCCAAGGTTTCCATTTTTGGCATCCAACCATGTATATGTTTGTTTTTTTAGTTTAAACATTTCAGATGTCCAAATTTCTGGGAAATCAACTATTATTTCAAGAGTATCGGTTCCTTCGTTGGCACTCGAATTATGGTTTATATCTGGACAACATTGTTCATATGGTTCCGCGTTTTGTTCTACAGCAGTGATCGCCAAAGTTTTTGAACGAAGGGCCAAATAGAGTTTTAAAAAATATGAGTTTTAAAAAAGTTTTTGTATGCAAGATTTTTTAAATAAATTTATAACACTAATAAGTTATATTTTTTTTTATTTTTATTGAAAAAGTAATTAAAAAAAGGCATTAATGAGAATTATGCAACTGGGATTTAGTTGCATTTACAATGTCATTAATGTTTATATTTTCTTGAGAAACTGATATCCTGAGAATTTCCGCCAAATGAGAATCAGTCAATCTTTCACGAAATTGATTTTTAATATATTTCATACGAGAAAATGTTTGTTCGCAAATATAAGTGCTTCCAAATATTGATATGTGTTCACTTGCAAATTTTTTAATATTTGGAAATATAGTGGCATCTAAATTTTGGTAGAATTCAGTCAAATTTCCTTCAGAATGTCGTTACTCTGCAAAGCAATCAATTCTAGTTGCATATTTTCTTCAACAGTATTCACCTCTACATCAAATGGATTTCCAAATAAATTCAATTTTTTTTCGCTTTTTTTAAAGTCACTAAATCTAACAATAAATTCATTTTGCAGTGATTCTATTGATTTTGAAAATTCTACATAAGGGAAAACATTTGTATATTGCTGAGTCTCCAACAATTTTGAACAGCACTGAAAATGTGCTATATTTTTATTGACGAGCTGGTTTCTAAATAACTCCAATTTAACTTCAAAAGATTTTACATCATAAAATAATGAATATGATAATTTTCCTTTGACTTGGAGCTTATAATTCAGATCGTTAATATATGCAGTAATGTCGGTTAAAAAAGCTAATTTACATAACCATGCATCATCTGATAATTCAGCAATAGGCTTTTGTTTTTCGTGCATAAAAATGTCAATTTCATGACGAAGATCAAAAAAACGTTTTAATACTTTCCCTCTACTCAACCAGCGAACTTCGCTAAGATAAAGAACGTCGCCATGTTCAGCATTAATTGATGTTAGAAATTCTTGGAATTGACGATGATTCAAGCCATGTCTCCGAATAAAATTAATTGTTGAAATAACCACTGACATAATAGATTTTACATTTAATATTTTTCCACACAATGCTTGCTGATGTATAACACAATGTAGGTGCATAGGTTTTTTATCCCCAGTGTTTCACACTTCTTATTAATCCGTCCAATGAGACCTATATTTGCTCCAATCATATTTTTTGCACCATCTGTAGTTACACACATCAACTGTTTATAATTTAATTGTAGTTCTGTCATTATTTCGGAAACTTTAAGAAAAATATCCTCTCCAGTGGTTGTTCCCTTAAGACTCTTGAGAGCAGCTAATTCTTCAGTTATCTGAAAAGCATCATTTATTCCTCGAATAAAAATAAGAAGCTGAGCGGTATCGGACACATCTGTACTTTCATCGAGTGCAATTGAAAAAAATATAAATTTTTTGCTTTTTCTTTTAGCTGCGAAAAAACGCTGGTACCAATATCTTCAATTCTTCTCATTATTGTGTTTGCAGATAAACTTACATTTTTAAATGGACTCAATTTTTCTGGACATACTTCTTCTGCTATTTTCAATACATATTTCTTCACAAATTCGCCGTCTGTAAATGGCAGGCCAGCGTCAGCAATATACTTAGCAAAATGATAACTTGCTCGTACTGAAGAAATATTTTGATTCGACATTTGTTTAAATATATTTTTCTGATTTGAAAGTGTTTTTTGAGAGTTTCAACTTCTTTTTTACGTAATTCTCCATCATATTTTGAGTACTTCTCGAAATGCTTTGATGTGTAATGTGTATTCACATTATATTGAAAAACTGCAAATGTGTCTTTGCAAATAAGACACATTATTTTATCTTTAAATTGTACAACAAAATATTTTATTGTCCATTTTTCGTTAAACATTCGACACTCGCTATCAATTTTTCATATTTTGGATGACGACATTAGTACAAACAAATATATTTAAATTTTTATTATTACACAAAAACAAAATTCACTATTTACGATTTAACAAAGCCTAACATATACGAAAAAAAACTAAACATAGTTCATAGTAATTAACTTCATGGCATACTTAAATTACTATGAGATTTTCACGAATAATGGTATTTTATATTTTTTTTGATAGGATGAGTTTTAATAAGGTTTTTAGTGTCGTTATATACATATGCAGGATTTACAATTAAAATTTTTTATAGAGAGTCGAAATATGTAATATGGAAGTATAAAAATTTTTAATATTAGAAAATTTAATAATAATATTACAAAAAATTAAATTTGGATTTAGTAATGCTTTAACAATTTTTTTTTAAATATTTGTATTACTTTCCGATTTTCACTCGGTGGCCGGATGAATTGCTATAACGGGCCGGATTTGGCCCGCGGGCCGTACTTTGGCGACCTCTGTTCTACAGTATTTTCTTCGTTTTGTCGTGTACTTTTAGAAGTAAAAAACATACTCAAATTTGATTGCTGTTTCATATTTCTGGCAATTCTAAAATTTATAAAAAATAATTAACTTTAAAGCGACTAAAGTTAAAGAGCAAACTACACTAAATTTAGATTTCTGTGAAAAATGAAATTAACACGAACAACAAAAAATTTAAACTTACATTTTTAATTTATGTAATCATGAATATTTAAAAAAAAAATGAATTTATGTATATTGTGTAGCACTTTTGACGTTATTAACAGTTAGTTTTAAGTTGGCCGTTGTACAATCACCTACTTAATTTAATCGAAATAACATTCACAACTCTATTGGCTAAAGGCTACCCTATCACCCAAGAGACGCGAAAATGTCACCGAAATACGACGAGACTAAGTCACGATTTCTGATGGGTTCTGATTTTCTAGTTAAAGAAAATATTAATTTGTGCTTGATTTTTATTATCAATTTAACACGGGGTACGCCGTCCTCCCAAATTTGGTAATTTAACAAGGTGGACGCCGTTCCCCCCACATATTTAACAAGTACTACGGCGTTCCCCGCGTTCCCCCTAATACGGCAGTCCTTATACGCCAGCTAGAATAACTAGCCATTCTCCAATCTCAGCGTAGGCTAAAGGGTAAAAAAACACAAATAGTATTGCCCACACTACATATACATACGCGTCTGTCAATAATGGCCGCATTTTACTAAGAAAATCGACATTTTTTCTTCTATGGTTTAAAGACATTCATATCAATTTAATAAAACAATATTTTTATTTAGTTACATGATACCAACACAAAAACAATACGATTGGCAGTTCCGTAGCTAAAACTATTTTAGCCAGAGCTTTCAGTCAACACCAGCATTAGAGATTGTTATACTGTTTTCCATATGTTCAACTCATAACTAAAAAATATTTTTATAGTGCAGCCGACGTTCAAAAGCGTTCATTCTGTGAACTGTCAAAGAAAAGCTAAAATATATGAAACTATATAGAATAGAATCATATAAACTCAACGGCGCTCAACATGCGTTCCTAAAAAAGTTGAATTTATTTTTACTTTTAATTGAATTAGTGACAGTTAATAAAATTTTATATGAAAAATCATGCAACTGGAGTTAAAATGAACGGCGTTTAATTTAACTACTTAAATTAAATGGAAATCGTTGGAACGCCAAATATTGTTTTACGCCAAACATTGTAGAAAAGCTCTAACTAAAAATAGTGTTACAACAGCATTCTAGAAATACTTTTAAAATAAGAAAACTAACAAAAGCGTAAGTATAAGTCATACAAAATCTAATAATCTTTTACGAAACAATATTTATTTTATAAAATTAATTAATAAATATAGAAATTGTTAGATTATTTTATAAAGTACAAAATTATATTTTGTATTAAAATTTTATGCAAGTATATTTTTTTCAATTTGTAATCTTAAATGTGGTGAAGACTTTTTAATTATATTTTATTTTAAATAAAGCCAGGCTAAAATTACTCAAACTTAATTTAAAAATATTTAAAAAAAAAAAATCATATTATTAAACATAAATATAACGTAATTTCATGTCAAACTGCGAGTGACTAGAGGAAATACGAAGAAAGACGCAAGGGTTTCCAAAAATTTTATATTTAATGTTTATGTTATTATATATGTACTCAATATTTATTCTATTTCCAAATATCGGCAATAATATGCTTTTTTCCAATATGTTTAACAAGTAATAGATGTCATGAACGCGGAGAGTTTGTATGCTTTCATTTATTTCGGTAAAGGAGGATGTATTTAATCGAGAGTTTTCTAAGCTAAATTTCATTTACCAAAAAAAAAGTGTTTATCCAGCCAAGTTTTAGGTAGTTGTCTTCCCAAACCAAACTGTCAAAATATAGGGATATAGTTCTCTTCGCAACCCAAACTGTCAAGATATTGGGATACTGATAACAATTTAAGTTGCAATTTTGCATTGTCACACAATATGACAAATTAAATTGCTGATAGCAACGAGAATTCTTCTTCGTTGCTAGGTAACCCACGAAGAAGAATTACAATTCATTGAAAAATTTAATTTTTACTTAAATTAATTATTTTTATTCATTTTATTTTTTTACATATAAATTTTATTATACCTAGATTTTATTGTTACCAATTTTATTTACTTTACTTAAAATACATCATATTTAACAATATTATTTATAGTATCTAAAACATCAATTCCGTTAAGTAGGTCGCCTCCACGTGGTGCGGACTGGGTAATGCCAAAAGATCTACATGATAGGGCGGACTCAAGTCGAACATCTCACTGTCGGCCCCGTATCCTATCTAGATAGGGGGAACAAAGTCGAACAGGTTACTGTCGGCTCCGTATCCTATCTTTTGGTCCAGGCGAATGTGGTAGGTGGGATTCAACCGAACAGCTTGTATCCTATCACAGCATTGTATGTCCTAAAAGCTGGTCTGGTCATGTTTCAGGCAGCGTTTAGGATATCAATAATTACTAACGTCGTAAACCCGCAGTAATTTGCAAGGGTACTACCTTCATGGTGACCTCAACAAAGGACGACGCTAGAGGAGTAAACCTTGTAAATAAAAATCCCCAAACCCACGGTGAAACAGCATATGGCAAGGGATGAATGGTTAGTGGCTTACTAGCCGCTAATATGCGAACTCTGGATACCTTGCGACCTCCAGTTTAATACAGCCTTCAATTATCAGAAGAGCTGAAGCAGTTGACGCTGTCTCAAAACAAAAAAAGGTTAAGCGACGCAGCCCGAAGACGGTATTCATACCACCGCAATAAAGGAAAGTCCATAAAAGAAGCGTATGATCTTGCATGCCTTCCTATGCAAGACGCCCTATCCCCTGCTCAAGTCCCGAAGAGGCTACGTTCGCCGTCACAGACACCTCCGGAAGTGCAACATGTTAAGAAGAGGCAACGAACCTCGGAAAAACAAGGCGTCAAGCATAGACCCACAGCAGAGGCTCAATCCTTCAGGCCTGGCACTAGCTATAATGACGTGGCAAAGGGGATAAGGATCGGTATCATCCATGCCGATCATCCACACCAAATGTTATCCGCTGAGCAGCTAGCTGGCCGTCAAAAATCCATCTTGGGTGTAATTACAGCAGCAGCTAAAGAGGGGATCAACCTACAATTTGGTGGCCTTAGCCTAAAACCGGGATGGATGCTGATAACATGCTTGGATGAGAAAACATCCAAACGGCTGGAGCAGATTGCCCCAAAAATAGCAGACGGATCCACCACCATCAGGGCCACCCATGAGGAAAGCATCCCGAAGGTGGAAGTAATCGCGGGTTTCTTTCCAGCAGAAGAGGCCGCAACAGAGGATATCCTCACCTTCATTGATTCTCAGAATCCAAGTCCCCGCGCACTGAACTGAAAGATTCTCCATTGACTGCCAATCAATGGAGAAACTGAAGCAGATCGGTTACAGAATCTGCTACAAATTCTCTGGCATCACACTCCGGCCATGAAAAAAGGAGAGAAACAGCGGCGAGCCGCTTTCCTCCAGTGATGTCAACAAAATCAAAAAATAATCACCTCAAGGTGATTCAAGCGAACCTCCATCGAGCTGGAGCGGCCACGTAAGTACTTACATGGAGGTTCGCTAAAGAGAAGTTCCAAGTGGCTCTTCTACAGGAACCTCGAGCTACTATAGGTAAGGTATTTGATATTCCTCAAACCTTAGGTAAGTTAATCTTTTACAAAAATAGAAGCAGACCTAGGGGGTTTTCCAGAGGTTATTAACGCCTCGACTTACTTCCCTAGAGAGGAGCTAGAAGCTCCAACCAATGACATGAGAGTTAGTGGAATACAGCAAAAGCCTTAAACTACCAGTCATCCTGGGCTGTGATATCAACGGCCACCATATAGTATGGGGTAGCAAAGATACAAATAAAAGAGTCACTTTTAGAATATCTTACTACTAACAATATAGACATATTAAATAGGGGTAATTCCCCTACTTTTGAAAATATCATTAGGCAGGAAGTACTTGACCTAACAACTGCACGCCCCTGTCTCTCCCATAAATGTGTAAACTGGCATGTCTCGAAGGTAGCTTTCTTATCTGACCATAAGCACATTTGTTTTGAACTGAGTACTTCTCACGCTGTGAGCTGTACAACATTCAGAAATCCCAAGCGTACCAACTAGACCCAGTTCCAGGAAACTCTTAAGAACGAAATAAACTGTTCAGAGGTGACAATCAACAGCCCAGACTATATTGACCTCCACGCCAACCAACTTGCCAAAAGCATTATCAATGCTTATGAACTAAGTTGTCCTATTACACAAAAGGCTCACTCTAAAGATGTACCGTGGTGGAATTAGGAACTAGCGGACAAACGCAAAGAAACAAGGAAGATGTTCAACAGAGCAAAATCCTTCGGTAGTTGAGAGAATACAAAACCACCCTTATCGAATACAATTAGCTTCTTTTGAATTCCCATCTATGGGAGTCATAGGGGAAGCTGTGTGAAGAGATGACAGATCTCCCAGCGGCCTCCCGTTTACAAAAGGTACTAGCAAAAGACAATCCCGTAGATATCGGTTTGATAGAGAGACAAAACGGTTCTCTAACAACAAACAGCTCTGAAACATTAGACGTCTTACTAGCTACTCACTTTCCGGGCTGCAAACTCATCACTAACCCAGAAGATGAAAGGATAGTGGCAGTAGGACCGCGTCCTACACCACACAGCAGAAGTTTCGCTAGTAATATCTTCACTCCTGAAAAGATTAGATGGGCAATAAACAATTTTAAACCCTACAAATCGGCCGGAGTTGATAAAATTTTCTCTGCACTCCTACAACAGGGATTGGAGATTCTCATGCCCAATATGATAAGAATTTTGAAAGCCAGTTTTATATGGGGATATATCCCAACAGTCTAAGTTGGTTTTCATACCAAAGGCAGGGAACCGTCCCATTGTAAACCCTAAATTGTACCGCCCCATAAGTTTTACCTCCTTCTTCATTAAAACAATGGAGAAACTAGTGGATCACCTTATTAGGACCGGTGCAAACAAGGTTCGACTTCACTACTCCAATTGGCTTTAAACAGGACAATGAACTGGTGGAAATCCAAAAACCTACAGATAAACCCAAACAAGACGATAATTATACCATTTACCAAAAGGAAAGTGATCAACATTACTGCACCCTCATTAAGTGGTATTACCGTACCCTGTTCCAATGAAGTAAAATACCTAGGTATCACACTAGACAGTAAGCGTTATTGGAACAATCACATTGAAAAGACTCATGCTAAGGCAATAAAGGCAATGTGCGCCTGCAAATGTATGTTTAGCAGGAAATGGGGGCTATATCCCAAAATAATCTACTGGAGCTACAGAACGATCATCCTATCAATTATAACATACGGATGCACCGTCTGATGTTCTAAAACACTACAACACAAAGTACAGGCGAAACTGGGAAAGATCCAAAGACTGGCCTGCATAACAGGTGCCATGAAAACCTGTTCTACAGCAGCAATGGAAATGTTCCTGAAACTTCCGCCAATACTCCTCCTTGTTAAGAAAGAGGCAGCGAGAGGTTTACTGCGCATTCAAAAGGAGAAGAATTATTACTCAGGTGACCTCAGAGGACATCTTCAGATACTGAATAATCCCAAAATTGATATCTCCTTTCAAAGTCGTAATCAGTGAACGCAGTGACTGGCAATCAAAGCTTCCTGAATTAGAATCGGGTGCGTCCGTCTGGTTCACAGGCGATTCCCGAACCACAGAGGGAACGGGTAGCGGGATTAAAGGTCCAAACTTCTCTGCATCTCTACCACTCGGCAAAGAGGCTACAATCTTTCAAACTGAACTGACCACGGTAGATCTGCGTCTCCAAGAAAATCTTAGGAAAGCGCAACGCAATGAAACAATTTACATTTTTTCAGACAGCCAAGCTGTTCTTAAAGCTCTAATCTCCCACAAGCAGGAGTTAAAACTGGTCTGGGAAAATCTCCAAAAACTCAACACTCTGGCAAAAAGGAACTATGTTACCTTTATGTGGGTGCCAGAGCACATAGGAGTCGATGGGAATTAAGAGGCAGATCGCCTTGCCAAAAATGGTGCAAAAACAAAACTAATTGAGCCAGAACCATTCTGCGGCAAACCATGAGGCCACTCTAAACTAGCACTCAACAGATGGATAGTTTGCCCCATAGGCTCTACTGGGGCAAACTCCCAAAACTCACGATATCCAAAAAATTTATCATACCACAAAAGGACAATCTATTAAACCTCATGGATAATCTATTAAATCACAAAAGGACCATCTATTAAACGTTATAGATAATCTATTAATCTATTAAACCTCAGCAAAAAGGACATTCAAACCTTAATAGATCTCATGATTGGACATAGCCAAGTACTCTATCAACTCAAGAAAATTGGACTGGCTGAAGAGGACAGTTGTCGCCTCTGTCATAATGACACCGTCTATGCTACTGTGTAGCAGCTGGAAGAAGAAGACTCAATAATCTAGGAAAGGGAAGTCTAACCGCAGATGAACTGGCCAATGTGGATCCCGAATCCATATTAAGGTTCTTTTGCTCTCTTAATATGGGCTACGGAGAAAGGGACCGTAATCCCACAATAGATCTCTAGGTCGCAGTGCTCTCTTGCGTTCCGCAAAAAAAAAAAAAACATCAATTTTTAACAGAATTCTAATTCTTCTTCGTGGATTACCTAGCAACGAGCCAGAATTAGAATGAAACGGTTATAAGATGAAAATTAAGCCTAACCGGATTCGTCTCCTTAGCAAACCAAAGTGTCCTATTGCGATTTAATTTTTATTGATGTTTTAGATACTATAAATTCATTTGTTAAAAATAATGTAATTTAAGTAAAGTAGTAAATATAGGCAACAATTAAATCTAGGCAAAATCAAATTTATGGGAAGAAAATCTAATTTTGGGAAATAATTAAATTAATTATTTAATTTTTACATTTATTCAAAAAGTAAAAATTAATTTAATTTTTACTTTTTGGATAAATTAAATTTTTTATGAGTTAGAAAGAGATATAAGACCTATGCGGTGTCTATTAAATACTTGCTCGTTGTAGGTGCATCATTGTCGACTTTATGCTACGTTACGTACGTTCTTTTAGAGTTGTCGCATTTTCGTGTAATTTTTAGATGCATTAAAAGACGCAGCATTTTTATTATTATGAAGGTAATCGTCGCACGGTGTTATAAATTTTTTTTTCTTAAATTTTGGAATGTGCGTCATTTTGAAAGCTTTCAAAATGACGCACAAGGAAAGAATATTCTATTAAGTTTGATTTTCAAATCTCTTGCAGAAAACTAAAACGAGATAGCAATAGAAAAAAAAATCCCAAGCCAAAAGGGGCAGCACAAAGAGATACAATAAATATTCCGGTAAATTAATAGTAAAATTTGTGACATAAAAATTGATAACTGTATTCTTTTTTTATTAACAAAAAATATTAAATTTACAGAATTTTTTTTTTAAAAACAAATGTAAGTCATATTTTTTGGTGTAAAAGATGAATTTTGTAGTGTTAAATAAGTATGGTTTTAAATAATATACTTTCAGTATGTTTTAATTTAAAAAAAAAATTTCAAAAAAAAATTGTAAACTGCCATATTCATTTTTTAACAGTTATTGAAACAAAACAATTCTCATGCTATAAAAAATAAATTTAACATTCAATTTAACAAAACAATTCTCATGCTATACAAAATAAATTTGACATTCAAAAATAAATTTAGATCGGCTTTTTCATGCAGTGTTCCGGTGGATGAAGATATCCATTCGGCTTCTGCAATATTTTTGCAAATGTGCTTGCCGCTCTATCACACAAGTCATGAAACGATATTTTGAATTTCAAACTTCATCCCATTGAAAATCATACTTTAAAGGCTTACTTATACTAAGACACGTATAAAAGTAAAATTTCATAATAGCTAACACCAAATTAAATTTTATTGTTCTGAAAGCATAAAGTATGATTTTCATGTGATAAGGGCATTTTCATAATAATGAAATGTAATTTTTAGCAGAAAAATAAAACGAGATAGCTATAGAAAAAAAATTGTAAGGCAAAAAGCGACAGCACAAAAAGATACCATAAATTTTATAATCAAATATTTGACATAAAAATTAATAAGTGAAAAAATATTAATTTTTTAGTAACCAAACATATTAAAAAAAATAAGTTTAAATCATATTTTAATGTAACATATTAATTTTGTAATGTTAAAATTTTTTTGTAATATTACAATATTCGTAAGTTGAAACTGCTATATTTAATTTGTCATATTTAATGGTTTAACAGATATTAAAAACAAAGCAATTCTCATGCTATAAAAAAAAAATGTTGACATTCACTTTTTTTTGGTATAGGAAGTATCTATGCCGAGATACTTACCATAAATCGGCGTCTTCGTGCTTGCCTCTCTATCACATAAGTCGTAAAATTGTATTTTGCATCTTGTTCTGGTCGACATCATCGCACTTCATCACAATGAAAATCATACTTTAATTAAATATATCATGTCATTTGAAATCAGAAACTTCGTTGAAATAGGATTAGAAATGAAGCATAATTTAGTATACTATCGTTACTATTTTGTACTTTTCATTTATTTATTTATTTATCAACAAAGATTATATTTTTTAAAACTAACAAAATATATTAATGAAAAAGATATTAAATGACAAAATTATATGAGTAAATTTAACATAAAATTTAAAATTAATTATCAACAATGTAAAATTTGAACTAAGAAAACAGATGAATAACTATGATTGGTTACCACTCAATAACTTGTTCTTTAAGCTTCATCAATTTTTTTTCTGTTATTTTTTATAAAACAATATTGTTTTAAGTAATATTTGCTTATCTTACAAGTGCAATAAATTAATTACTTAATTGCTAAAAATATATTTTTCTTATTTTTTAGTTTTATAATAACAAATTATTTTTAACACATTCACGTGAATTACGGCATAAAGTTTGTACGCGTAGGCAAAATACGTCTACAGATGTTAAAATATACAATTTGTGGCCATGAAAACATAAATGTGTTTCTGAGAGGAATTATGAAGTTTTAATATTACGCAACCGCTTAATATAATCCAACGGATGAAGATTTAGCTTTAAATCTAACCCTTTTTCAATGTTTATCTAGCTCTGTACTGAACAAAAGTAATTGGTAACACTGGTAACAATCAATTTGAAGTTTTAGAAATGATAGGTATTAAACTTCAACATTTAAATTTAATAAACTAATATTAACTTCTTCAACAAAAAGTGATTTACTAAACAGTTTAAAATGTCTAAAATAGAATATGATTTAGCAATATCAAATTGTATAATGCAGGTAAAATTTTCATCATGTTAAAATACTAATCAAAAACTAATAAAATATTTTTTTTTAACCAATGTTGGACACATAACCTAGCCTGCGATTTTACGCAATTTTCAGATTAAAATCATTTATAATTTTATTTCATATAATCTTTTTATATGCTGGAAAATACTATATAATAATTAAATTGGTTTAATGCAGAAAAAAACGTTTATTATTTATTATGCAAACAATGGTTCATGTTGGTGGCCATTAGACGTCCATGCATCCTGTAGCGTCTTGCGCATTATTAATTGTTAATACCATAATGAAATCTATTTCCAATGAAGATATAAATTGTAATTTCAGTTGAAATCATATTAAATAACCAAAATTTCTTTTTGATTATTTTTGGCGCAAATATGATATATTGTTGGAAACCATCATTTAGAATTAAAAATGTTACAGATTGAATTTGTTACACAACGCAAACAATATACGTACAATTTTGCTAACAATTAAATAATTTTTTTAGGAAATACAAGAACTTATAAAGCCTCCGGTGGAAGAAAATAAAACAACACAAAAGACAGTTACAAAACATCCATATTATAAACGACCTGGACGCGGCCATAATCATGATTCTTGTGATGCTTGTCAAGAAGGTGGAAATTTAATATGTTGTGATAAATGTCCATCAAGTTTTCATCTACAATGCCAGTATATTTCTAAAGCTGAAGTAAATTCAGGATAAAACTATAACAATAATTTTTTTAGCGATCCACCATTAAATGAAGAAGATATACCAAATGGACAATGGTTATGTCATAACTGTAGAATGACAATTAAAATAGCTGCTGCACCAACATCGAAATCGAATTCAGTTGAATGTATTTGTAATGCAAAAGATGGGGAGCGAAGTTCACGACCTAATACTCCATTTACAACAGATGCAGATACATTAATTGCACCACCAATAGTATCATCAGTTTCTCTAAAATTAAAAAATTTACGTAAACGGAGCAGTAGCCATATATCAATGTCTAATGATACAAATACAATTACAAATACTCTAGAGAAAGATGTGACAACAAAAATTAATCCTTGTATTGTTAAAGCATTAGATCCTAACAAAAGGGTAACTCCATTAGATGAATTAATAAAAGCAGCTAGTATTATGAATCCAAAACAATTTGAATTGCCACGCGAATTAGAAATTCACTGTCAATTTCCTGGTTCAGATAAAAGTAAATTTAATTTTTCCTCCTTTGCCTTCAATTACTTTATAATTCATTTTTAGTTGAGCCAATTAAAAATTGTATTAGAAAACCTGGTGGTGTTCGACGAAATTCCAAACCATATGAATTAGATTCTCAGGGACTTGTGCCATTGCCAGCAAAAACTTGTTTCTACTGTAGAAAATCATGTAAAAAAGCTCCCCTAGTTGCATGTGATTATTGTCCATTATATTTTCATCAGGTATATATTTATTTAATACACCAAAACAATTAAAATTTTGTATTTTGAAATTATATTTTTTTTTAGGATTGTCTCGATCCTCCTCTTACAGCTCTCCCTACAAGTTTATGGATGTGTCCAAATCATCCTGAAAATTTTATCGTAATTTTATCAATTTGACATGTAAAGTATAGTTTTTATTATAACATTTTTGTTCTTGTTGTTTTTCATATAGGATTGGAAACTCGTAAATAGTATATCAGCTACAGAACGTGTTAAACTTTGGAATAAATACTCAGGTCCTATTGATCATGAAACAATAAAAACTGAATTTTTTCGTAGAATACATACAAAAAATCCACCATTTCGTTATAAAATAACACCAAAACCACGTGATCGTGCTATAATACCACCAATGGTACAATATCATTATGAATATCCACCACAGTTATTACCATCATTACGTGATGCATTTAGATATGATTATGTAAATAGAAAAGAACGAAATAATTATATAATATATAATAATATTTTAGATAAAACAAATGAAAATGATGAAATTACAAAACAAATAATTGAAAATGATTTAAATGCAATAAAAAATGCAAATAAAAAATTTCATGAATTTCGTAAAGACATTTGTGATAGTGATTTAACAACAACTGATGAAGAAGAATATGACAATAAAAAAGATATGTATAAAAATTTAAATATAGAAAATTCTGCTGATACTATAAAAAAGAAAAAAATTAAAAAATTGAGTAGAAGAAAGGTTTTTGCAGAGACACGTGGGTTGGAAAATGATTTACAAAAACAAGATTTTATAAAAAATAATTTAACTAGGCATAATAACACTGACAAAATATTAGAAAATGATATAAATATGGATAGTGATAACAATTCAAATGATTCAGAATATAATAATGATTTTGATAATGAACATGAATATGAATCAAAAATTGATGCTGAACTTAAATTTTTAGATGTAGATTTAATAAAAATGCTAGCTTTTCAACGATTACAACAAATAATTGTAGAGAATCCAGATATTGTTATACAATATCGAAATCGTACAGCAGCAAAGCATATAAGAGAAATTCTTAGTAAAAGTGATTCATCATTTTTAAATAATTGTAAAAGAACAATATTACCAAGTGAATTATTATCACAAGATGATATAGAAAGAATTTCAAAAATGTTTACACATGTAACATCCGCATCGACAACATCATCAGATATCGAAAATAATCGATTAAAAAATAATAATAATGAAAATAGTAAATTTAAGGATGATGATATTAATATTAGTATATGTGATGATAGACCAAAATCTCATTGGAGTAATGAAGAAAAAGCTGAAGAAATTGCTATTAGATTAGAACCAATTATTAAAAAGTCTTTAATAAAAGCTAGAGCCGTTTTAACACCATTAGGTGATTTATTAGAAGGAAATAATAAATGGTTTACAACAGTAAATATTGACAACTCTGTAGAAATAGTTTATCGTACATTTAATATTGGTTGTGGTAGTCCAGAAATTGATTTATGTTTAAGTAAATATGGTAAATGTAAGCAAATATCAACAAAACATGCAACAATATTTTTTGATGAAATTACGCAAGAATTTGAATTATTAAATTATTCTGAATTTGGTACATCTGTTAATGGCCAGTTATATTCGTGTGATTTAACTGAAAGAGATAATATATATACATCAAATACAGTGGAAGTTAAAGAAGATCAAACTCAATTAAAATTAAAAGTTCAAGAAATTTTAGATAAACGGAGAGGAATTCAAAGAATAAAATTGAAAAATATGGCTGAAAATAAGAGGTACATTTTTTTAAATGACATTTAACTTGCCATATATAAACAAAATTTTAATTTTAGATTGTCACCTACACAAAGTTGTAAATGTTCTGCAAATCTGCCTCTAATCGGCGGTTGGGAAGGTACCGCAATTTTAACACATGGTAGTCTAATAAAATTTGGTTGTGTTTCTTTTGTATTTTCAATACCACAACAATTTCAAGCCAATACAATAAATGATTTATAAAAAACCACTAATACATCTTTCAAGTCTGAGATTTATGCTGCTCAAAAAGTCCTTAAAAAATATATACGCGAGTATTTTTTTAGTCTTTTATTAACAATTTTAATATTAATGAACGTGTTTCGATTTATTGTTATGTATATTATTGTTTTTTTTTTTTTTTGTAATCTGAGGAGAACTTATTTTCGCATATAAATATTTTTTATTTAGATTTGATTACCAAATCCTTATAGAAACTATTTTGGTAAAACTTTTCCTATTTTTAATAGTTATTTTAGTTATGAAACCGAAAGTAATAAAAAAACTGGTGATGTGTACATAATATTTAACTATATATGAAAAATTAAAAAAAAAAGTTATAATAAAAGATAAAATTATATTTGAATATACTCATCATAATTTTTGTGATTAAAATGAAAGAACAATTTTATTGAATGTAAAAAATCAATACATTTTAATTTGATTTTTCTTTTCTTTATTTATGTAAATAAATTTAAAATAAAATAAAAAAAGCAAAAAATTAAATAGAAAAACATCACATATATTTATTATTTTATTGCTTCTTCATATTTATTTTAAATATTATTTTCTTTTTTCAAATTCCATAAAACGCTTAAAATCTGGATCCATTTTTTTACGATTTCGTGATATTTTTTTTGTCGCGTGTAATGCACGTTTTTTTAAACAATTTAACATATGATCAGATTCTTGAATATTATTGAACTCAAATTGTGTATCAATATCTGGATAAATTTGTAATTGAAAATGTGATTCAAATATAAGATCAGCTAATACAAATGCAATTGTTTCATATATGGAATGATCAGCTGTACTTGCTATATTATTACCAATTATTCCTAGCGACATATACATATTACAGACTAAACCACGTGTCATGCGTTGAAAACTATCGGTCATAACCGATGGTAAATTCTTTTTAACACATCTTTCAGCTAAATAATTTGCAAACTTATCAACAAGATCACGCATAGCACTTTCACGGCATTGTTGCTCGAGTTTATCTAAAATTCCTAAAAATACCTTCCCACGTTTTTTTTTCTGTTTATTTTTCATTTCATCATGAGCTTGCTGTTTTTTAATAAATGCATCGAAATCCCTAAACAAAAAGTTTTTTTTAATTGATATTTTATAATAAGTCTGGGCAGTTTGAATTTTAAAAACATATTTTTTTATTTAATTTACTCTGTGGTCATGCAATTGGCATTTTCAGCGACTCTATGTATCCTTCTACCACGTTGTGAGGGTTCTAAAATGTTTTGAAATTCATCAGTACCCAAGAGATATCTTTCTAATGGTTGCGCCAAATGTGTAGAATCTGGTTTGACTTTCTTATGTTTTTCCGGAAACTTATAAGCTAAACTATTTAAATATTCCTTTAATTGAATTAAATCGGCTTGTCGAATCTCATCCTCATCTGGTCTTGAAGGTTCAATTGATGACATATCAATTTCATCTTCTTGTTCTTGAGCAACTTCTTCCTCTACGGATGTCATACTTTAAATTTATATTAACAATTTTGTTAAATATATATAAAAAAATTAATTTTCTAATGTACTATAAATTTTGCCACAATTCTCAATTTAATTTAATAAATAAAACTAATTAAAAAAAAATCAAGTCATAATAAAAATCACAGCCAACTATTATGTACAATTTTTCCCTTATTTTGATGAATTATAGTGGATTCTCAATGCTATAGTTACAAAATGCTTTGAAATAATATGTGTACGCCGTTGGATTTTTCTTTTATAAAATCATAAATAAGGATGCCTATTTGGAATTTCATTAAATACATTTAAAATAGCGTACATATTACAGTTTGCATTAATGGCGAGTGATTTGTTATCTAAATTATTTAAAATCACATAAATAATTAATAAAAAAAGGGATATAAAAAATCGTATTAAGAAAAACACATATTTTCTGCAATTATTTAATGTAAATAATATTAAAAATAAAATTAAAATGCAAAAATTTATATAAAACAATTATGTGATTGTATTTTTATAATTTTCTGCTTCTTCATATTGATTTTAATACTAATTTCCATTTATTTTTCCAATATTTGATGTATTAAATTTATAAATTTATTAAATTTAACACATTTAGTTTCTGTTTCGCATTTTTTTTCTTTGTCGCACCTAATGCACGTTTTCTCAAACATTTTGTTAAATTTTGTGAATCGGCATAGTAATCAGGATATTGCCACTGTTGTTGTGAGGGAACTAGATCTGGATAAACTTGATTTTGAAAATGAGCTTCAATAATCATATTAACCAAAACATATCCAACTGTTTCAAATACACAATGGTCTATTGTATTTATGGCAATATTACCTGTAATTCCTAAGGACGTATAAATATTACATACTAGACCATGGAACATACGTTTAAAACTTTCTGTCAAAGTTTCTGGTAATTTTGTTTCAATACATGTATTAGCCATATAATTAGCAAATTTATTAACAAGATCACGCATAGCAGATTCTCGGAATTCATCTTCAATTTTATTTAAAATTGCCTGTAAATGTTTCTTACGTCTTATTTTACCTTTCTCTTTAGACTTTTTAGCGTCTCGTTTTTTTTTCATAATTGCTTCTAATGTTCTATAAGAAATCAAATTGAAAATTATAATTTGAACTATCTCAAGATATTACAATTTAATTACTTACTCGGTGGTCATAAATGTTGGCATATCATTACAATAATGTAAATTTTTGCCACGTGGTTCGTATACAATTTTACTAACACGCGGTTTATACTTTTTTATATTTTTTATTTTATAAGGCATTATATTTAATAAAGCTTGTTTTTGTAAATATTCTATTGGAACATTCTGTTGTCCTGCTAAATCTGGATTTGTTCCTGGTGCATTTAATATATCTGCATCAGTATTAATAGTTACCATATTTTCACTTTTCTTTAAATTTGTTTAAAAAATAAAATTAACTTTTTTTCGATCAATTTTTCTTTTAATATAAAATAATTTTTTTTATAGGTTTTTAACAACTCTAATTAAAAATAAAATTCATAATAAAATACAAAGCCAACTATAAGATATATCACAAGTTTGTTTTGGATTTGATAAATACTGATCCTTAAATGGTACATGCCAATATCCATTTACTTTGTGTGCATTTACATTATATTTTATTGGTTCCTATTTTATTAAAATTAGAACTAATTACTTTAAGTAAATTTCATTAATTTCTTAAATTTTTACCTTAATTGTAATTTCCCCATTATCTTTGGCGTGAATTAAAGAATACTGATGCTGTTGCTGCCATTTCTTAAATATTATTTTTAATTCTTGTCCCAATAAAAACGAATGCGATCTCATAAGATCTCTAGTGAAAAAATCTGTCGTTGGTCCGCTTTTTAAAGCCGCATATAATAAGAATGGATCATCTTGTGATCTATTAAATAAAAAAAATCATACCAACACGTTGACATAGAAAATGGTTCTTACAAATTATTTGTGAGAAATATTTTTGAATTCTTTTTAATATAATTCATTTGTTCAGTCGGCCATTGATTCATATGTTTTCGGCCCAATATAAGAATATTCATATTTTTCTTAGCAAAATATTTTACTACTGACGACAGCTGAAAAAGTTTAAACTTCTATATATTAATTAAATAAGTAATTTGTATAATTAATTCACATCATTTATATACAAATTGTAAATAAAAATTAGAACGGGTAATCAATAATATTCATAAGGAAAATACCAAAGTGTAGTTCCACTTACCAGCTTAGCATGAGATAAATTGTTTTTTTTTATTCCACAGGAATAACCAACATTTAGTCCATCAACAATACAATGAAAAGGTTTTGTTGCATCAATAAATTTAATAAATTGATCAACTTCTTTGGGTGATGATTTTAAAAATATGTCATTGCGAATTAGAACTTTCTCTAAAAATGATGTCCTAAGTTCTATAAATTGTTTATTTGTAACTGATATTTTTTCCAGAAATGTTCCACATGAGGAACATTTACCATGTTTTGTAACAGTAATTATTGCTGTTTTTATGTTAAAATGTTTTAACATATCTTGAAGTTTTTCAATAACTTGCCTTGAAATAATGATTTCATTTGTACCAATAAACTTCAACATTGTCTCCAAATTATCAGAAAATTCATCTTTATTATATTTTATACTTTCAAAGTATTCAATAAAAACTTCACAACGTGGTTGTTTTTTATTTTCAACTATTTCTTTAAGTATATTCCAACCAATTTTAAATTTTCGTTCTTGAAAGGCTCTTGAAGCAACAACACTATATGCAACTACATTAGGAATACATGTTTCCTTTATCATTTCAATTAAATCTATGGATTTCATCCATTGATTTGTAGTTATAATTCCAAGAATCAAGTGTTCACATGTTGACGGATCTAACACAGAATGTTTATTAATAAGATTTTCATATATATCTAAAATATGTGATTTATCTTTATCAGTTATAACATTATTTTTATACGCAATATAATAAAGTCTTAATAAACGACCCCATATTGCATTATTGGTCTCCATTCCTTCATTGCCTAAAAAATCGATATAACTTTTAACAGTTTTTAGATGATCTGGTGTATTACATAGTCCAACAATTACAGCATCAACATTAATTTCATTTATATGTCTAAATTTTTCTATTAAATTAGTACGAATTGATTTGAATTGAATATTTGTAAATTCTTTATCTGTGCTTCCACAAAGAATTTCACGAGTTTCTGATAAACCGTCATTTGGAACAACGGATACTAATTGTGTTCGTCGAAATTGGTTAATATTCCGACTTTTAAATATGTTTACACCTAACTTATACAAACAATTATTCTGCACTTTGCACAATATCATAATATTATTTTTAATGATATAGCAATAGAACTAATCAAAGAGTATGTAATCAACGTCAACGAGAATGTAATAGATGGAGTGGGCATAAGTGTTCCATCTCTTTCTAACTCATTAAACATTTAATTTCATATATTAACAGCGAATGAAAAAGTGTTTATGAAGCCACGTTTTGAAGTAGGTCTCTGTCTAAGAAAACCAAGCGTCAAAATCATTTTGTCATTTGATGTCAAATAATTGAAATATAAGGTTATGTTTAGTGAGAAGGTGTTTTTAAAACGATTAAAAGTAATTATTATTGAATGAAAATAATTTTGTAATAAATAATATTTTATATGAATAAGATTAAGGAATCTAATTATGCATAATTTACGTGTAAGTAGTGCATCGATCCATACTGTGAATCTCATGTTGATTAGGAAAACACGAGTTTTTTTATATAGGTATCTTATTTACCTCTTTGTTTTAAAGGTTTTCCTAAAATATTTACTAATGAAATAAAACCAACATAATTAACAAAATTTAAGTTTTTATTACATTATTTTTCATTTTAATTTCATTTAAAATATTGTGTGACATTACAAAATGACAACTTAAATTGTTGATTAAAGCGTTGGCCTTTTTTCCTTTTTAAGAGCCCCAAGTAAAAGATTGTTGCTATAAAATTGAAAATATGTATTATTATTTTATACATTTTTAATGATTTTATTTTATTTAAAGATTTTCAAATGATGGCGAAATGAAACTAATTAGGATAAATTCAATAAGTATCATAGATTGGTTGCATATATTAACAGCGAATAGCAAAATTTGTTATGCTCATTTTCAATGAAACAATCTAAATTAGCAAAGATTTAATGGACATCTGGCTATTTTCGTTAACTTGTGCTCTCTGTTTCGTTATAATTTTAATTGTCAAATTTCTGTAAGTACCTATGATCAGTTTCGTAATTCCGTACTGAAATTTGACACATCAAATAATTTGTTTTTTTTCTGTTTTGTTAAATTTGAATTTGTCAACAACAACGGATGAATAGTTTTTCCTGCTATGACGGTTTGACTAAAATTAAATCCTTGTACTTTTTTTTTCCAAATTACAAAAATTTAATGTGAGTTTGTCAAAAAAAAACTAAGCTTCCGTATACTTATTATGGTTAGGCGTATGCAATGCCAGTGCATAACGAAGAATATCCTTGCCTTCGTTTAGTTTTGACAAGGTGCCTAAATTGCATATTTCTATTATGTTTCTCCCGTAATTCTTCTTCGTTCAAAACAGCTGAGTTGCCCTACTAATTTATATTTTTTAATACAAAAATAAATGTCCTCCCAATAAAATTTTGGAGCTTATAATTGTTGACAAATTATTTTCTGATTTACATAATGCTAATTCTTAATATACTCTATTAAGTTTATTGATATAAGCAATCTAAAGTATATCAATAATAAGTTTTATCAATTATAACGATTTTATTCAGAATATTTCAAAGATAAATATAATTTTAAATTTTAAAACTAAAAATTTAATTCAAAATATATGAAATATTAAGAACCATATATACGAGTATAATGTATTTATTTGAGGTGAGCCATTTTTTTTACATACAATTTTATGATATATATAATAAGTATTACATATTATTATGAGTTTTTTTTTCTTTTTTTATTTAAGGGGAACGGCAAAGAGCACTGCGTTTTTAAGGTGCTAGAGTACAGGCTATAACCTGTCATGAGACCTATTAAGATGCTAATGTCCTTTTTGCAGAGGTTAATTAGTTTATCCACCTTGGAGGTTAGAAAACCGTGGAGGCTTTCCCCAATAGAGCCTATACTCTTGTCTCTTCTGTATCCATTTATCGAGTATTAGTTTAGTATAGTAACGTCTTGGTTTGCCGCAGAATGAATCTGTTCCAATTAGTTTTGTAGTTGAAACGCTATGGATAAAAGCATTTCACTAGCGCCACCGTCCTTTTAAAAGCCACTTTTTATACCTAATTTAAATATTTTTCGCAAACATGTTCAAAATTATTTGTTAATGTTTGCATTAATTTAACAATACGTTGGAGGTTGGTAATATTTAAAGAAATAGATATAATCTTATTAACAGTTACATTTCCGAAAAAATGGTCTTCACTACCATTTTTTCGGAATTGTTTTAAAAGTAAGTTAACAAGAGAAGTTTACTGTGGTTATATATTAATTATAAGTTATATACAAATACGTTTTATTATATGTTATATTGAAATATCATTATTTGTTTTACCGTAAAGTTTACTTCTTAAATTATTATAAATTTTGTACAATTTGTTAAAAATTTGTGATGTCCTTTATAAAGGACGGTGGCAAAATATGCTATATATTATATATGAAGCTATGAAAAAAGCTTCTTAATTATCCGCGGGAAAATATAATATTTTCCAATTATAGAACTGTGCTTAGATATAGCTGAGTAGTTTGCACGCCTTAGGTAGCGAAACAATAAACAAGGACTTAAATACCTGGAATATAGATCTGAAATTGCTTTTGGATTGAATTTTTTTGAAGAATATTTAATAAAAGTTCAGAAAATTGACATGGATGAATCATTTTTAAAATTAACATGAAATAGATCGTTTATATGATGTAAGAAAGTAGTCATTTAAAGCTTATATTAGGAGATACAAAAACAATATCAAATGCTGCATATACTAAGTAGCACCGTATAAATAGTAAGTAGCCAAAAAATAAAATGTAATAAGATCTGCCGTTCTGGGTGTAAAATAAGTGAAATAATATGTTATTTCTGAAATTCTATTTAATCTTCTCAATAAAAAAGTGGAAATAGGTATTCCAGCAACAAAATTTTTAATTCTCAATAAAAAAGTGGAAATAGGTATTCCAGCAACAGAAAGTCCAAAAAGGTAAAATGATAAAGAAAGACATAAGAATAGCAATATGGAATGCAAATGTGATATAAATAAAGTAATTGAATTAGAAATATTTCTCAACATGTTAAATATAGAAAGATCTGCTGGCTGCTCTCGAAAACGCATATTGCATGTGGTACGAGGGCAGATTGATAATTACGTGGACTACCTGTTGTGCAGGTAATGCACAGGTATGAAGTATGTATTTTTTACCTCTAAAATCATTTACTAGGCTATATATAAAATTTCAAGTCGATATATTATTTAGTTTACGTGTAAGTCTTTTAAACCAGTCAATCTCATATCTAGTAGACTCCAATTGGCTATAAACAGGCAGGACAATGAACTGGTGCAAATCCAAAAACCTACAGATAAACCCAAACAAGACTATAATTATACCATTTACCAAAAGCAAAGTCATTAACATTACTGCACCCTCATTAAGTGGTATAACAATACCCAATAACAACAAATGCGATCTCATAAGATCTCTAGTGAAAAAATTTGTCGTTGGTCCGCTTTTTAAAGCCGTATATAATAAGAATGGATCATCTTGTGATCTATTAAATAAAAAAAATCATACCAATACGTTGACATAGAAAATGGTTCTTACAAATTATTTTTTTTTTTTTTTTTTAATTTTAGGATATCTTGAGTAGCTAATTGATGACTTAAACTGGACTGCAAGTCCAACTATAAGTTTACTTTTGAAATCTTATAACTAATCTTCGGGTAGTCTTTTAGTCTCCCATTGGAGCTCTAAAAGAGGACTAACTGGTGTTATGTTAAATCATGTGGTTTTTTTTTTTCTTTTTAGTCTCCTGACTTCATTTTCATTTTCTGGTAGTTTCCTGGCTTCAACGTTGATATGTTCCATTATGTTAAATCATGTGGTTTTTTTCTTTTTAGTCTCCTGACTTCATTTTCATTTTCTAGTAGTTTCCTGGCTTCAACGTTGATATGTTCCATGAGTCTTGAATTATGTTTATTGGCATATATTTTTATTTCCTCTTCCACCGTTTTAATTTTTAAATCTCTGTGCAGGTCGCTGTTTCGGATATACCATGGAGCTTTTACCATATTCCTAAGTACCTTATTTTGGAACCTCTGTATTTTGTCTATGTGACACTGGCTGGCACATCCCCAGAGCTGGATGCCATAGAGCCAAATAGGTTTTAATATTTGGTTATATAGTAATATTTTGTTGTTTATTTGTAGTTTAGAGATGTGACCAATTATCCAGTATAATTTTTTGTACTTGATATTCAATTCCTGTATTTTAATTTTTACATGTTCTTTCCACCTTAGCTTGGCATCAAGGTTCATGCCTAGATATTTGACCGTTGTTGCATGTGGAACAATGTTTCCATTTAAATACACCGGAGGTATTTGCACTAGGTGTTTATTGGTGAAGTTGATGTGAATTGACTTTGTATCATTTAGTTTTATTGCGTTTTTCTTTGTCCAGTCCTGTATGACGTCATTAGCGTTTTGTAATTTAGTAGTTACATCTTCTATCTTAGTGTCCACTGCTAACATGGCTGTATCGTCTGCGAATGTACCCACTAGTACATCGTTTGGCATTGGAAGATCACTGGTGAACAGCACGTATAGTATAGGACCTAGGATACTTCCCTGTGGTACACCTGCATTGATTTCCTTTAGCTCAGAGTGTTCATCTTCATGTTTTACTCTGAACATCCTGTTTGATAAGTACGACATGAGAAAGTCAACATACTGCTTTGGTAGTAATTTATTTAATTTGTGTATGAGTCCGGTGTGCCAAACCTTATCGAACGCCTGTGCCACGTCCAGGAATATTGCAGAGCAAATCTTTTTTCCTTCTAGAGTATCCTCAATTACTTTCGTGATCCTGTTTATTTGGTCTATCGTTGAATGTTTCTCCCTAAAGCCAAACTGGAAATTTGGGATTAATTTTTTGTTCTCTATTATTGGCTTCAAATTTTTTAGAAACATTTTTTCCATGATTTTAGACATAACCGGAAGTAATGAGATTGGGCGATATGATTTGGTGTCATATGCTGGTTTACCTGGTTTTTGAATCATTATCATTTCCGCAACTTTCCATATTCCTGGAACATATTTCTGCCTAAATGTTGCATTTATTAGTGAGGTCAACATAGTTATTCCTTTTCTCGGTAGGTTGGAAAGGATTTCTATAGTGATTAGGTCGTAGCCAGGAGCTTTTTTCTTTTTGCAGTTCTTAATTTCTCTAGAAACTTCGCTTGGTGTAACTCTCTTTATGTTTAGCAAAGAAAGATTGGCTACTTCTTCGATTGGTGTACTTAGCTCGATTTCGTTAGGTGTGAGTACCGTTTCTAGATGTTTTGAAAACGCTGCCGCTTTTTGTTTATTGTCTTTCGCCCAAGTTCCATCACTTTTCTTGATTGGTGGAATATGTGCTATTGGTCTATTTAGATTTTTAGTGGCTTTCCACAATGAATAGTCCGTTTTAGCATCTGCCGTCATGTATTCCAGGTAGGTAATCAGCGTAGACTCTTTAAATTTTTTTATTGTTCTTTTTAGCTCCTGTTCTTTTCTGTTAAGTATGTTCTTGTCCGAAGGATCTCTTGTTTGTTGCCATCTTCTTCTAACACTTCTTTTTTCTTCGACTAGCGTTCTAATGCTCCTCGGGTATTTGACTGCTATTGGTATTTGCTTCAGTTCTTTTGTATTGTTCCATGCTGCCTCCTGGATCATCTTTGTGAATCTTTGTACCGCATTATCTAGTTGATCAGTTGTGTTGAGTTCGATTCTTAAATTTATGTTATTTTCTAGCTCTTTCTTAAAACTTTCCCAGTCGGTAGTGCTGTTTGTAAGAGTTAGTTTTGGTGTTTTATGTATTACTGATTCACTTAGCGTAAGCAGTATTGCTGAGCGGTCAGAGTTAAGGTCGAAACAGTCTTCAACTGTGATGAAATTTGGAGCCATTTTCCTCGAGATGAAGAAGTCAAGTAGGTCTGGTATTTTGTTAACATCACTAGGCCAGTATGAAGGATTTCCTGTAGAGTGGAATCTACAACCTAGATCAGCTATAGCAGCTTTCAATTCCCTTCCTTTTGTTGTGCATAGTCTCGAGCCCCAGTCTACATGTTTTGCGTTGAAGTCACCACCTACGATAAATCTTTCTCCCAATTGGTCAATTATATCTTTGTAGTTTTGCTTTTTCATGTTATATCTTGGTGGGCAGTATGCTGATCCAATTTTTAATCTATTGTTTTTTGAAAATACTGTTATGATGGTAAGTTGTATTTCATCCTTTTGTATGCTATGCTCTAAATGATGTTTTATATTATTTTTTATGAGAATTGCACTGCCGCCTTTAGCATTGTTACCTGGATGGTTAGTTAGGTAAGTATTATATTCCTTGATTGATATAAACATTTGATCTGTGAGATGTGTTTCGGATATGAGACAAATATCTATTTTGTTGCTATTTAAATATATTTCTAGCTCAAGAGTTTTATTTTTAATACCATTAGCGTTCCAGGCAGTTATTTTTAGATTACGTTCTAACATTTTTGCTTACTATGGTTACTGTTGCTAGGAATATATTTTTCCAATTTGTCTAGTCTACTGTTAAGATTATTGACCATTACATAAATACTTTCTAACATAGTTGATTGATTGTTTTCAGAGTTGTTTGTGCCATTCTGTGGATTTTCTTTAGTTATTTGTGCAAAGGTGACATTTTCTCTAATTCTACTGTTTGATGATAGATCAGGTCTGCTACTTGTTGTTTGGTCCTTAATCATTTGCATGTTTTTTCTTCTCTGTAACACTTTGGCTATAGTACAGCCTCTGTAATTTGCTGGGTATTCTTCTCCACAATTTGAGCACTTAGGTGGAAGGTCTCTACTCTTGGTACAGGTACTTGTGAGGTGATCACCAGCGCATTTGACGCATTTAGGAACCCTTTGGCAGTATCTGAGGGTATGACCATGTCTCTGACAACGTTTACATTGCGGAATTACTTTGTTTGTTTTTAGAGCTTCTATTTTCACTCTCATGTGGTTTAGGAATTTTATTACAAAAATTCTTTTGATATTCTCCGTGTTGTCGAATGTTAACATAAACAATGGTAGTTTAGTGATATATTCTTGTTCACCGATTTTCTTTTTTATAATTTTGTTTTCCACTTTCAAGATCTTGAATTTGTTCTCAATTAATTCATTTTTGATGTATTCTGGATCACATGTAGGATGTAGATGGCGGGCCATGACTCTAATTGGTCTGGTTTGTTTATTTTCGTACGAATGCCATTCGTACTTAGCTTCGTTGACAAACTTAGTGAGGTTTCTGTATTCAGTTTCTGAGTTAACGTTAATTTTTATTTGGTTTTTGTTTAATAGATTCGCTGAAAATTTTACGTTTTCTGATTTCAGTAACTTGTTTAGTTCCGAATAATCATTGACATTGCTGATAATTAAAGGCGGTGGTTTATGTATTCTTTCCGGATCTGCATTGGACTGCTTAGAGATTGCTGAATTACCACTGGTGGTCGACAATGGTGTGTCATTTGACTTGGTTTTGAAATAATCTAGCTTTTGATGTGCTAAAGGTGTTAGTAAGCTGAACCTGTTTTGTGTGTTATTCGTGTTTACTTTGTCTGTTGTTTTAGAAATACCCTTGTTTTTATTTAGGCTTACGTTAACTGGTGGAGTCATGTTCTCTTTGCTTGATTCCACCGTTGTTTTATGCTTTTTGTTGTATGGCAAGATCCATTTGGTTTCTGACCCTACAGTTGGAGATTCTTTTGCAGTAGATTTCTTACTTTGTAGTGCTAAAATTATGTTTTTCAGTTCACAGATTTCTTTTTTGGCTTGATCAAGATCATTTTCTAAACGTGTAATTGCAAAATTTCTTTGGTCAATTTTAATTTGTTTAATGCGCTCAAGTTCATTTTTTAGTTTTATTATTTTAGCTTTGTCATCGTCTGAGGTACTCTTAGGGGTTCCTTTTTCAGGAGATCCATCTTCCGAAGACATTTTTTTCTTTTTCGGATTTTGTGTATATGTTAAAAGTTGCTTGATGTCCTGTTGAACGATTCCTGATTGCAGTTGAGGACTACTGTTATACAGATGGTTGGCAACTGGGCTTTTAAGATTGGTTTGATCTTTGTTTTCATCATCACTTATTGATGAGTTTATTGATGAGCTCAACTTTACCAATGATTGGCTTCTTGGTGGAGATCTTCCAATTTTATTACTTCTACTGAATGGGTGAGGTGTAGGAGTAGGTGTTTGTTTATGTACAGAAGCTTTGACTAACACTATGGCCTGTGACTCCACCATAAGTGCAGGGGGAATTTCCCCGATCTTGTCCACTGGCGACTTAGCAGATCCCTTTTCGGGAAAAGCCAAGCCCTCGCCGCTAGCCGTGGATTCTAGCGACACTTTGGCAGATATCCCTGCCGATTTTGGGTTATGTGTTGTACTAATCATGTTTAATATTTTGATTGTATTTGACCTAATACCAGGAAATAAACTGCCGTCCCACTGGGAAACAGACGCAGACCAGGGAGCCGTCCATTATGGGTCAGACGCTTCTGGATTTTTGGGCGCATTCATTGCTTGGCCTGAGTAACTTCAGTTGCCCAGTGGTCACCACGTGGAGGTGCAATAAATACTTGGTGGCAACTGGCACAGTTACGGCGCTGGACCTCAGCTTCTGACGATCAACGCTTACCCTGTCGTCCATACACCCACGACCACTACAAATTATTTGTGAGAAATATTTTTGAATTCTTTTTAATATAATTCATTTGTTCAGTCGGCCATTGATTCATATGTTTTCGGCCCAATATAAGAATATTCATATTTTTCTTAGCAAAATATTTTACTACTGACGATAATTAAATAAGTAATTTGTATAATTAATTCATATCATTTATATACAAATTGTAAATAAAAATTAGAACGGGTAATCAATAATATTCATAAGGAAAATACCAAAGTGTCGTTCCTCTTACCAGCTTAGCATGAGATAAATTATTTTTTTTATTCCACAGGAATAACCAACATTTAGTCCATCAACAATACAATAAAAAGGTTTTGTTGCATCAATCAATTTAATAAATTGCAGAATAGCAGAATTTGTTCTGCTAATTTTCATCAAAGTGGTCTGGCAAATTGTGAAGTTTTCTGTCAAAAGGAATACTATTGGCAGTACATTAAATTTATAACTACTGATGGAAGCTTCGCTATAAATGTCATTATTCACAACTGGAATTATATGTCGAGTTGTTTAGAGTACATAAATACATGTTATGATATATGTTATTCAAACAAAATAAACATAATTATCATAAAATTCTGTTGTTGTCATTATGGCAAAATAATATGTAAAGATGTAAACTCTAAAATAGAGAATAAGAAATTTAGAACTTTTTTAAAGGAAACTTTAGTCTTTGGGTAAATTGCTCACTTATGGTATAAGTACCTAGTAACCATAGTAAATACAAAATATATATATAAACACTCTGAACAGGCTCTAATTGAGTTAAAAAGCCACTTTGAAAATGCCTCGTAAGAATTTCATATGACTTGTACAAATGTGCTGCAAGGAAATGAAGAATATGTTATGTAGCGTTTTAAATCCCCAACAAAAGTTAATGATATAAAGCAATTAGTTGCATTGATGTTAACCAACTTTTGAGATATGCCTCAACCTGGCCCTCTTGGGGACATATCCATCAATTACAGTACCTATATTAGGAGAGAAAATTTATATAAGTTTTTAAGAGCTGTAACTAATAAAATATTTAATAAAATGTAGCGATAAGTTTTTAAGAGCTGTAGTGTTCTGACCGAAAAATATGACATATTTAGATATAATATGTATATATGTATATAAAATATATTTAATTGTTTTCTTAAAATTTTCGAACTACATAGATTGTGAGTTTTAACGTATTCAGTGTAACCATTCAAATCTGAAAATTCGCTGTATCTGTAGCGTTTAAAAACCCCATCCAAAGTTAATGATATTTAGCAATTATTTAGTTAATGATATTCAGCAATTACTTTGACGTTATACCTAAAGAGAACTCAATATTTTTAAATGAAAGAGAACTCAATATTTTTATTTTCCTTATGCAAAAAACTTGAATTGGTTTTATTTTTTTTACAATGACATAGTTATAATTTTATTACAATTTTTCAATTTTGTATGTTTTATAGATTACATATTGCTAAAAACAGAAATATATAGTTTTTAATTTGTTTAAAAAAAACATATCTATCACTTTTGCTCTTGTTGGCGAATAGTGTAATTTGTACTTCCCAGAATTTATTAAAACACTAAAACTTCAGCGGATACTCAAATATGGACACATAAATTAATCAACTTTATATATTATCACATAAATTAATCAACTTTATCTAATTTTATAATAATTTTCATGCCAAAAAAACAGGTTTTTTGTATGGAAATATTAAAACTAAGATTATTCACTTAATTTAATTCGGATTCACTAACTTCTTTTAACGAATAAAAGCTAATTTTTGTCTCGATTTTTGAGAATGGAGTTTTAGGTCTGTGTTGAATATTTTTATTTAAAAAAATTATTAATAAGGTCACAACGTTTTATAAACACAAACTTGTATAGAAATGCAACTTTTTTTGAAAATTTTTAGGTTAGGGTAGTGTTCTGACCGAAAAATAAAAAAACATCATTAAATAAAAATTGAAGATGTTAAAGTTAAATTAAATGAATAATTACAGAGCGCACAGTATATTTCTGGTTATATTTGTTGTGCGACAATACTGCAGCGCGACAATGTTGTTGTTTGACTTCTAAAGTCGCTATCTTGACACAGGTACATTTTTTATAAATATAATTAATTTGATGACTATATTTTATAATTTACACAGAAAAATTATGAGAGGAACTTAGTTGTCAGGATGGAGAAAAAACTATAAATTTTAGCAAATTAATTACAATTTTTGCTGAAGAAAAAGCAAGGAGGCAAAATAAATGCAATTTTTTTATTGTTATTTTTTCTTTTTTTATTAATTTTATTTTAGAATAATTTAATTAGTTTTATATTATTTTATTTTATTAAAACCAAAGTTTTTTTAAAATTTATTATTGCAAGCAAAGCCTGAAAATTACCTCTTGCAACCGGGCCCTGAAATAGCTAGATTATGTTATTTTCACTTGTCTAGTTCTAGTTACCTCTTGCACCCGGGCCGTGAAATAGCTAGCTGATGTTATTTTCACTTGTCTAGTTCTAGTAAATTGAGAGTTAGTTGTGTATTAGCATTTTGAAAAGAATTATTATGCCGTAAGGAATTATGGTTTTGAGATTTTTAGAATATTGATTTTGTTGGGATGATTTTGGATACTATAACTTCTATTTTGAATATGGGAATTGTTTCTATTTATAAAATTTCTTTATGGATTAATGGTGTTTGAACTTAAATTTGAATTTTGGATATACCTAATGCTATCCTATTTACGAATAAAGTTGTTCGCATCAAGCCTTTAGTACGAACGATTATTATATAAGGTTCTCTTAATCCCGTTAAATATACTATCAGAACTTGTTCGTTGTACATATTTTGCTTAAATTTACGTATTACAACTTAAGTCTCGTGAATAGTAAGATAGTTTGAAATAGTTCTTATATTATACGACTCTGTCATAAAATTCATAAGCAGACACATTATATTTTTGTCTTATGTTATTTAAATCAAAAGACATAATTTTCGTTTCTGGGATCACTAAAAATTCGAATTAATTCTGTTTTAATTTAATTTATATCATTTACGCAGCTAATACTTCTTGTGCATGGCTTTTTAATTTACTAATTATAGTTCGATAAATTATAACATTGTGATATTTATTCAAATTGTTGGTATCAGAAAAATGCATTAGAATACTATCTATACTTTCTAAGAAAAATTTAAGTTCATTAACATTTAAGAAAAATTAAGTTCATTTCCATCGAATTCTGGAATTGTTTCTGCATGAACTTTTAAAAACTTTGGAATTGTCTGTTGTACCATTCCTGGACAACTCTCTCATTTATTTCTGTCTCGGTGTCCCGAGGACCAAATAATCAATAATTTATCATTGTTAATAGCTACTTACCTTACGAGGGTACGACAATTGAATACCAATTTAGAGGTAATAGATTTAGTTGCGAGCGATTTAATAGCTGCTTGGCTGTCCAAACAAATTACTATTCTCTTATTACTACTTGTGTTGTCTAATATCAATTCCGCAGCACGTTTAGTAGCTGCAATTTCCGCTTGGAATATCGTGGCGTGATCATCTAGTCTGATATTGACCTTCAGATCTAGATGTTCGAAGAAAACCCCGCACCACACTTTGTAACCATTTTGCATCCATCCGTGTAGAGGACAATGCTATATCTGGTGAACCATTCTCTCATTCTCTCCTAGATGGTTTTTCTTTACAAATACCTTCTGCAAATACTGTGATATCGGGAAATAAATCATTTGTCATACTCAGATTGTAACCCGCGAGGCATTCGAGTCCTGGCTCCCCGTAATTTTTCTGCGCGTTATTCAGCTTTTGTGACATGAACTCTATTGGATGTTCATGGCCGTTGTCGTCACGCTGAAACAGAACACTTCGACGAATCTCACTCCTTGGTGAAATCGGAATTTATTAATACTGGTGCTTCTGTCAACACAGAAGCACCAGTATTAATAAATTCCGATTTCACCAAGGAGTGAGATTCGTCGAAGTTAAATTTTTTATGCAGTAATTTTAGCAGCAGGTCATTCGCAGGAATCTTCGGATCAGACGTACGGTCTTCGTCCAAGGAAAATTTTTGATCGCCTCAATTTTCCGTGGATCAGTTTCAGTTCCGTCGCTATTTATAATGTGGCTATTATACTGTAATATCTTAATTGTAAGATCGGTTTCCCTCAGACAATTTGTTATTTTACTAAGATATCTTCATGAAGCTCGTAAGCTATAACTTTGTCATTAACCGGCATAGTGTCTTCAAGAAGTTGGACAATCCGAACGGCCTTCGTTTGAATTGGAATAGGCTCCGTCTAGGCAATATAAACACGGTTTTATATGCGGATCCTTTTGTAAGCGCTACGTACTAGAACGCCATCTTCTAATCCAGACTGGTGATATACTTGGACTGGTGATATACGCCGTTAAATATTGAATTGCTATTCGCTAACGGATATGCATCAGACTTCGTCACGCCGTTTACTTCACGAGCATGCAAACAACACCATAGCCATAGGTGAGGCCCACCTACTTTTAATTTCCTCAATTATGGCTTCTGCTAACATTTTATTAATTTCGACATCTAACAGATTTTACATAGGAATGGACAACGGGTATTAACGAGACACTTGGGGGTTTGCATCACCAATACCGATAACATGTTTCAGCAATAACATGTTTCAGCATTCTTCCAAGAACTCCTTTGCTATACGATGGAAACTGTTCTATCACTTGCAGCAGTTGTTCTTGTTTATCAAAATGTAGTTCAAAGATTTAATTCGTGAAGTTCACTAATGTAGCTTTTCAAATTTTATTAATTTTTTTCTTCTTAACATAAAATGTTTTTTATGTTTTATTTCCGTTTTGTTGGAATCGTATCAGTCTCATTTATTCTCATTCTACTTAAAGAATACAATTCGAAACTAACTCTAAACTATAACTAACTACCGATTTTGAAGAGTTTTGCCCTTTCCCAGACCTGAGACAGACTGTCAGCTTGGACAATTATTTAAATACCTATTTTTAAAACCACAAAAGAGCTTCACTAGACGGCGACAATCTCGGACATTACAATTGTGACAGATGAGATACGGAATTTTATTATTGGACGAACTAGAATCAGTGCCACGTTAAATGACAGAATCTTCATTTGACTGAACTGGTGATGATTTGTTGGAACACACTAATGATTATTTACAAAATAAGGTTCGTCCGATCTTTTGTAGTTTCTCTTAACTCTCTCCAGTTAGTTTCTCCTAACTTTTTTATAACCCGGGTACAAGTTGTATAGCATGCGGTTGAGAAAATCATCATCGAAAATTTCCTTGGGCAAACGGAAATGCAAGCTCACCATATCTAACCGATAATCAGAGAATTTTTCCCTAGATCGCTGCTCACGGTTCTCCATGAGACGCTTGGTGTCGCCATCTTCTTCACCCTCATAAAATTCCTCCTGCATAGATTTTTTCAAATGTCGCCAAGTAGTTTCCGGATTTCGCCGAATGTACTACCAATATCAGAGGTCTGCTCGATTTTCTCTGTTGATTGACAGCACCAAATGCTATAGTTCTAGATATATGAAACTGCTTCAACGAGACACCTTGCAGATGCGAATTGGTGACGGGATTCTTAAGGTGTGTATATGGTAGAATAAGTTCAGCTTCATCGTCGTTACTAACTTGGCTGTCACTTACAAATTCTACCCACGGCCGTGCTACTGGATGGGTTTGAATTTCACCATGCAAGCACCTAGATGACGATGGTTGTTCAGGAAGCACCCTGTCATTCCTTCTCATTAAAAAATAATTTTGCTCTAATTATTTGTTTTAGAAGAGTGTATTTCTAATTATTAATTGCACACATTTGCATAATTAACTGATCAATTGTTATTTGGTATTGATAAAATTTCCCGCCAACTTCTCTTTTATTGTTACAATTAATGGACCAACATAATATAATATAATATAACATAATATAAAATTATTAGTAAGTTAACCTTGTTATCGAGCGGAGCATTTTAAAATTGGTATTAGCGTGTGTATTCTATTCTTTGAAAAATATTAAAGTTATTATAAAATTAAAAAAATTCTTTTAGACAATAATATATTGTAAAATTTAATTCGTTTAAATTAAAAAATTAATTATTAAATTTATATATATATACATAATATATATTTTCAATCTAAAATTAAGAAATTACATTTCTATGTAAAATTAATATGACAATTATGAGTATGGTAAAATGGTAATTATATTATAATACTAATATTATTTTTTGTGGTCTGTTTCATTGCTGGGTTCTATTATATTCTATATCAAAACTACCATTATCATTTTAATCATCATACAATAAAATTAAAGTACAGTTCACTACAATTAAAATTACAAAATTAATATTGTAATAACAAAAATAAATAACAAGTTAAAATTGTTCTTCTAAAACGTTTAATTAACATAAATAACAATAATTCTAATTATATGATTGTAATATCTAAAAAAATCTATTATTATCTATATAATAAAATAGATTTATAACGTTTTTAAAGCTGAGTGTTTTTTTCCGAAGACTACTATTTAACATTATTTAACATTTGGTCCTAGTTCGAAACCGGATTCGTGAAACGTGTAAAACATTAAAACATTAAAAGTGAAACGTGTGTAATAGTGGAAAGTAATAGTTTATTGGAAAAGCTGCAGCTAATCATGAATCACATCGTGACAAGGTAATTGTACAGATATATACGATTCTAGAAGAAAAAAACCATAAGCTATGTTTTCAATATCTTAAATAAACATTTAATATAAAATTGCACAAAATTTAAATATCATCAAAAATGCATTACATTTCAATTCATAAATTGAAACACTCTGTAAAATAAAATTATTCATACTACAAAATTGAATTTCCATTTCTATTCGCATATAAAAATTATTAATTTAAATACAATATTATATTTTATAGTATATATCAACCTATATAAATTTACCGACAAATACATATAAAAAATTTTAATTCATACAAAAATTATTATAATTAACATCTGGTATACCAAATAAACATAGCAACAACAACAACAATTTGAGAAAATTATTTACAACAACAATTTGCTGTGCTACAAATTACCATTTGACGTACCATACGTCAAATGGTACTTCCATTTGACGTATTTGCTTTGACTGAAACAAATCTGAATGACAGTTTTCATGATAATAAACTTTTTACGGCGGAATTCAACGTTTTTCGTAGGGATGGTGTTCCTTCTGTGGGGCGTGGGGTTCTTATTGCGGTTCATTCTAAATATGACGCTTCTCTCATCAATATTCCTGGTACTGTTAATATTGAAGTTATATGTGTTAGGTTATCTTGTGAGCGCCGGAATATTTATGTTCTGAACTGTTATATACACCCCGTTAGCTCCATTGAGTCTTACCAGCTCTTCTTAAGCGCCGTCGATTTCGTACATTGCGCTATGGATACGAGTGATGATTTATTGATTGTCGGTGATTTTAATTTACCAAGGCTAGTTTAGGTCGGATCAGATGACGAAACATATTTTGTTGCATCTAATGTTTGTTCTTCAAATGAGACATTATTTGTTGATCATTTATCTGATAGTAGCCTATTTCAGATGAGTAATATTAAAAATAATCTTAATAGACAACTTGATCTTGTCTTTTCGACCGACAATCAAAACTGTGTTGTTGAAGAGAGTTTCCAATGTCTGTCAGTCATTGATGCTTTTCATCCTCCCTTATCAATTACTTTGTTTTATAGGAATAATTCTATCCAAAACGACTTACTTCGCAATATAAATTTTGATTTAATCCTAAGTACAGGAGATAATTTTGATTTAACAATCACGAATTTTTACCATGTAATTTTTAAATGTATTGAACAATCTGTTCCTGTATATGGTTTTAGTAGCTCATCGATTTCGCCTCCTTGGTATAATAATGAACTTCGGTCATTAAGAAATCAAAGAAATAAGTTATGGCGTAAATTTTTAATCACCAGATCCGAATCTGCTTTTCAGGCTTATTCTGAGTCATCTGACTTATTCTCGGACTTATCTAGGAGACTTTACGATAGCTACATTAATCAAATGCAATTTGATATTATTGCGGACCCAAAAAAATTTTGGAAGTTCATTAATTCAAAAAAGAAAACAGATGGTTATCCAGCAACTCTTAAATTTAAGGATCAAGCATCTAATGATCCAAAATCTATTTCGAACTTTTTTGCTGGTTACTTCAGAGAAGCATTTACTGATGTTGGTCAAGTACCTGACGTTTCTTATTTTTCTTATTTGAGCAACACTGCTCAGACTTCTTTTTCTTCCATTAGTATTGAATATCATACTGTTGTTGACAAAATCTGTAAATTGAAAGAAGATTGTTCTTCTGGTCCTGATGGCCTGCCTGCTATAGTTCTAAAGCGGTGCATGGATAATTTAGCTCAACCACTAACCACTCTTTTTCAAAGATCACTGTCGGCGGGGATTTTTCCAAGTCTCTGGAAAGATTCATTTGTTATCCCAGTACATAAAAAAGGGTCTACGTCGGAAATCGAGAATTATAGGCCTATTGCTAAGTTATCTTGCATTCCCAAACTTTTCGAGAGTATAGTTTACGATACCCTCTACTTTCACTGTAAATCCCTGATTTCACCTAAACACGGGTTTTTGAAAGGCAGGTCCACGACTACAAACTTAACGGAATTTGTCTCCAACAGCTTAAACGCTATGGAAGTTGGTTATGAAGTAGATGCTATTACTACTGACTTTAGTAAGGCATTTGATAAGTTATCACATAATCTTATTCTCTTTAAATTTCAAACTCTTGGTTTTCCCCCTTGCTTTTTACATTGGTTGAAGTCGTATCTTATTAATAGGAAATACAAGGTTCTATTTAGGTCCGCTCAATTAGATTCATTTGCGGCTATGTCTGGTGTGCCGCAGGGTAGCCACCTTGGCCCAATAATTTTTATTTTAACAATAAACGATGTTTCGTCAATAATTAAGCTTTCAGAAACTAATATATTTGCTGACACTAATATAGAAACTAATATATTTGCTGATATGAAAATATACAGGATAATTAAGACCTTATCTGACAGTACTATCCTTCAAGAAGATTTAAACAACTTTTCACTATGGTGCTCAAAAAACTTCCTTGAACTTAATGTCGGCAAATGCCAGAGTATTACTTTTAGTCGCAAACGTAATTCCTTTGCAGCACGTAATTATTATCTTAATGGTGAGTCTGTCCAGAGACTTACGACCATTCGTGACCTTGGTATTCCTTGCGACAGTCAATTAAACTTTCACTCCCATTTTGATAATATTGTGAATAGGGCCAACTCTACGCTTGGATTTGTCAAACGTTGGTCTAAGGAGTTTTTGGTCCCCGTATCAACAAGTACATATTAGTAAAATTGAATCAGTTCAACGTTGGTTCGTCAGGTTTGCTCTTCGGGGGCTATCTTGGGTTGACTCATTCAACCTTCCCCCTATGAAGATCGTCTTACACTACTAGATCTTCAATCTCTACATAGGCGCCGTGAAATAGCTGATATTATTTTCATACACCAAATCATTTCGGGATCTGTAGAATCTCCTTTCCTTCTTGAACGGTTAAACTTTAATATCAATGCTCGTTCTCTTAGATCGGTCTCACTTTTCCAGATACGCTTCCATCGTACTGATTACGGAATGAATGAGCCGGTTTCTAGGATGTTGCGGGCAGTAAACAACAGTTCTTCAAAATTTGACATTAGTGTCAGCAAACTCGTGCAGAAACGTGCTTTAAAATGTCCATAATACATGTCTCTTCAATACCTGGCTTTTTCTATTACATTAACTCCTTCTGCATGATTACTTACTTAATTAATAAGTATTTTTGTCCTGCAATTTTTTATGTTTGACGATTGCACTATGCATGATTCCCAACATAAATTACATTCTTAAATTTCATTATTTATTTATTTTTATATTTTATTTATTATTTTTTTGTTTGAATTAACTGGTGATAGCGGAAGGAAGTAGTAGCATTCTTCACTGAATCGTGAAACCTGATGCATGTGGTAGCCAGTTCATTCAAGCATTACTTGTATCTTTTATTATTATTTAAATAAAAAAATTTTTTTTTGGTTTTTTTTCTGACTATGGAACTTATATTTCTATTGTTCCTATTTTTTTTTTTTTGACTCGGAGATCGACGATGTTTCTCAGACTTTTAGAACTACCTTTAGTTCTATCTAAATTACCTTTTGACTAACTTGAATTAGCTGGTGACGTCGAAGGGAAGTAGTAGCGTTCTTTTTAGAATTGTGAACCCCGATGCAAGTGGTAACCTGCTAATTCTTGTTTAATTTTTATAGTTTTAACTATTGTAAGGTGATTGATTTTTAAAAAAAGAAAAAAAATATCGAATTTTATTTTTCAATATTCTAACCAATATTCAATAAATTATTTATTGTTTACTATTTTATGTTATTTATTTACTTATCTTTTTAACTGCTTGTACTAAGCAGTTGTACCTAATTCGTATTTGTACTTGATTGTTTCTTTTGGTGTAGGTAACATCAGAGCTTAATCCAATGCGGATAGTAAAATTTTTCTCAGCATGTGGAGAAAGTGCAAGAAGTCAAGCTTAAGGTTAAGATATTTTGTTCTTTTTTATTCTGTTTGTATGTATCTGGTTATTCTTTACTAGTTTCTTATTTTAATGACGACATACTAACTATATCTCCCTTATGCTTGATCCAATTAATTTATCAGTATCTTTCTTGAGTCCACGTTTTTGACCAAGTTAACACGTGGCTTTTGATTGATTCTGTTATGGATTAGATACTCAATTACTAATTAAATTACTGAATGCCTCAAAAGTTATAGCTTTGAAGAAAAATTAATAATATGTATAATATTTTGGAAAATAATATTACTTAAATATTAAACAAAATTTGGTTTTTTGTTCTCGGTAAAATAAACATTAATCAAGTTTTAAATAAAAAATTAAATTTTTAATTGCGGTTATTAATCGATAAAAACCGGGTGCACAAAAACATTTAATTTTATACTTAATCAAACTCATAATTTCGTTTAAATTTATTCCGTAATGGAGGCAATAAATACTAGATGTGGTGATATTAAGGCATCATTAACCCGTTTACACACATATTGAAGAGCAATTCCAGCTAACGTCACACTATCAGCTGTTCAACTGAAAAGATCAAAATTAGAAGAAGTATGGCATTCATATCTTGGAGTACATAATACATTGATTCACGTAGGAATTGAATAGAAATCAACTCATCCTTAATTGATTTTGAAGACTTGTATTATAAAGTGGCTGAACTATTGGATGAAAAAGTTGCAGAGCTCACACCATTGCAAGATCATAGTAATAACAGTTCTAATCATAACGTGTCCCTGGTCAGAACAGAAAAACAGTTGCCGAAAATTAATATTAAACCATTCAGTGGTGATTCACTGAATGGAACACATTTCGCGATTTATATGAAAGTACGGTACATAAAAATACAACATTAACACCGTGTCAAAAATTCTATTATCTCAAAACATTTCTGATAAACGAACCGGCAAATTTATTAAATTACATTTCAGTTTCTGACAACAATTATATCGAAGCTTGGGATAAATTATGTAAACGATACGATAAAAAGTGGTATATCGCTGAATCATTAGTAAAGAAATTTGTTGGGTTACCGAGTGCTACTTCACCCAGCTATACAAGCTTAAGGAAGCTAGCTGACGGTGCAGATGTACGGCTCATATATCTGTTATTAAGCAAACTTGATGCTGAGACGCGAAATTCATGAGCAAAAACTACAACTGACAACCAGTTTCCAAAGTTCAACCAGTTTTTAGAATTTCTTGAAAACCAATGTGATATATTACAGCACCGAGTTTCAGCTGATAACACTTGTAAACCAGCTACGCCTAGTATTGCTAAAACTACACAATATACACCAAAATCAAATTTAAAAAGTTTTCATGCAACTACTTCATCATGCTCTAAATGTAACTCCGCTCACGAATTGTATCAATGTTTACAATTCACATCAATGTCACCACAGTCGCGACGAACTTTTGTTCAAGCAAATTCATTATGTTTTAACTGCCTGCGGGCTGGTCATCGTTCGACCAGTTGCACATGTAAACAATGCCACGGACGTCATCACACGCTAATACACACCAATTCTACACGTTCGCCTAATACATCACAACAATCGCCGATATCATCAAATTCGAATCGGCAATCTACGCGGATGCCCGCACCCAACGTAGGGGTCGACGCATCTGGTTCTACTCCGATACAATCAATTCATTCAACAATTAGTTCAAATAATGCAACAGCTTTGACTCATATGGTTGAAGCGAGGGCTGCAACAGTAGTCAAAGCATATGTACCGACCGCGGTCGTAAATATTAAAGATAGATTTGGAACCACGCATTCCATAAGGGTTCTATTGGATACGGGTTCACAATGCTCATTCATAACAGAGGCTTGCGCACAGATGCTAAGTCTCGAACGATCACATGCTAAAGTTCCAGTTTCAGGATTGTCAAACAATAAAGCTGGTAACACACGGGAATCTGTAACAGTCACATTACAATCAAGACATAGCGATAAATCAATAAAGGTAAATGCTTATATCAAGACACATTTGACCGGTTTATTGCCAAACTTCGTAGCTGAGAATTCTAATTATCCGTCGCAATCGCTAATCAAACTTGCAGATCCAAATTTAAATGAGCCTGGTAAAATTGACATGATTATTGGAGCTGAAAAAACATTTTCAATTTTCGAAAATCAAATTCTAAAGGGGCCTGCTGGCGCTCCAAATGCAATACTGACAATATTTGGGTGGGTAATTCCTGGCGAAACTATCACAAGCACGATTTCTACAGAAAATCGGTGTTCATTTATAACTTATTTTCATGCATCTGTTGATACAGATTTCGATTTAAAACAATTTTGGGAATTAGAAGAACTTACATCATACTCGCGTCTATCCGAAGATGAACAAAAAACTGAAAATCATTTTGCTAACACTCATTCTCGGTCTTCGGATGTTAAATATGTTGTTGAACTCCCATTCAAAGATGGCGAAATCAATTTTGGTAACACTCTAGCTGCCGCAATCGCGCGTTAAAAATCAAAGGAACGAAAATTTGTTCAAAATGAATCATTAAAACAAAAATACAAAGAATTTATGACCGAATATCATACTTTAAATGATATGTCGTTAATTCCTTCAAATGAAAGTAACGTATTGCAAAAGAAGCTAGTAGTACTACAAAACTGCGCGTCATTTTCGACGGCTCATTAAAACACGGTAATGATTTATCGCTAAATGAAATGTTACAAATAGGTGCTCCAATTCAACGTAACTTATTTTCAGTTTCCACAAGATTTCGTCGACACCAGTTTTGCCTTTCAGCAGACATTCAGCAAATGTTCCGACAAATTTGGCTTGCTGAATCGCGATTTTCAGAGAATCGTTTGGAGAGACGAACCATTCTCTCATTATCGCCTGAATACGGTCCCGTACGGTACTTCACCAGGAGCATTTTTATCTGTTAGAACACTCATTCAGCTTGCCAAAGACAACGAAACTACACATCCAAAGATAGCAAGCATGATACTGAAAGATTTCTATGTTGACGATCTATTATCCGGAACGGACAATTTAGAGGAACTTGTAGCTTTACGATTAGAACTAATGCAGGTAATAGTATCCGCTGGATTTAACTTGTGTAAATGGAGTACAAATAGCATGTCGTTATTGTTATCAATACCAGAAGAACAGCCTGAAGTATCACTATTAGCACTTCAAGATGCGTCATCGATCAAATTATTGGGATTGCGTTGGTGTCCAGCTGACGATTCATTTTCATATATTACTACGCTACCGGATCCAATAACATTTACTAAACGCAACATGCTATCAGAAGCGACACGTGTTTTTGATCCGTTAAGTTTCTTAGCACCAGCAACAGTCCTAATAAAAATTCTATTTCAAAAATTATGGTGTAGAAAACTTGATTGGGATGACGCAATTTAAACTTGTAAAAATCAGTCGTCGCATTTGGTACTTGTAAAAATCAGTCGTCGCATTTGGTGACGTGACGGAGAAAGCATACGCCGTCGTGATTTATTGCCGAAGTCCCGATGATAGGAATATCATAAAAACTGTCCTGGTTACCGCGAAAACCAAGGCCGCGCGCTGAAACAAATTAGTCTACCGAGACTAAAACTTTGTGGAGCTGTTCTTTTATCAAGATTATTTAACCAAAACTTTATCTCATTACAGATGAAAACCATTTCTTTCTTTGCATGGACAGATACTCAATTGGTCCTACATTGGTTATCATCATCACCACGTCGCTGGTCAACTTTCATTGCCAATCGCACATCAGAGGTACTTAATGTCGCCCCACGACCAAGATGATCGCATGTGAAATCTGCTCAAAACCCAGCCGGCTGTGCATCTCGCGGACAGATGCCGTCGGAGCTGGTACACTCAACGCTATGGTGGGAGGGCCCCATCTGCTTACGGGAGCCACATTCGGACTGGCCGACCGATTGTGCAGAACTGTATGTAGAATCGACTATATATAGTAATTTATTAGAAGAACGTAAATTAGCAAAAGATGTTCTTGTTCATCATTTGGTGGTTGACGAAAGCCATATTCTACGTTACTTACTTAACAAGATGTCATCTTGGAGGACGTTAATTCGTATAGTCGCTTAGTGTTATCGCTTTTTCTACAACGTTAGGAAAGCTAATGAATTTAGTCGCAATAAAAATGCTTTATCTACATTTGAACTCAATAATTTAAAAACCTTTTGTTAACAGTTTGCACAGCACTCAGAATTTGCTACAGAGTTACATCAACTACCCACACAACAAAATTTATCAAGCAACAGTCGTCTACGGTCGCTTACACCATTTGTCGACAAAAATCTATTGCTACGAGTTGGTGGACATATTACAAATTCTACAATATCGTATTCAGCTAAGCATCCAATTATCTTATCGAAAAATCACGCAATGATAAAACTTATCGTGTGGCACATACACATCATGCATTTACATATTGGCGTTTGTTCCACATATTGGCGTTTGTTCCACATTCTCTGGTTTGTTCACCATTCTTCGCCAACAATATTGGATAATTGGATGTCGCAACCTATGTCGAAAAGTGGTGCACGATTGCGTTATATGTTTCAAACAACGCAAATCTACCGCTACACAGTTAATGAGTAATTTGCCTAGAGAACGCATACAACATGCAAGACCATTTCGACGCGTTGGCCTAGATTACGCTGGAGCGATTCAATTGGAGCTAGCTAGCAATTTAACAACTAACACATTTCTAGCCGCTCTCGACCGGTTTTGTTCTCGTCGCGGTAAACCAAGCGACATATTCAGCGACAATGGCACACATTTTGAAGGAGCTAGCCATCAGCTCCATGAAATGCAGCAACTACTACAATCACAACAACACAATAATGCTATGATCGATCATTCTTCAACCGAAGGCATCTTGGAGGACGTTGGCATTTCATCCCTCCTGCTTCACCACATTTTGGCGGTCTGTGGGAGTCTGCAGTCAAATCCGTCAAAACGTATCTTAAACACGTTATTGTTTCGAACATTCTGACATATGAAGAAATGTACATACTGCTAACTAGGATTGAAGCCATTTTGAACTCACGCCCGTTAATAGCAGTATCAGACACTGATGTTGATGTGCTTACGCCTGGCCAGTTTTTAATCAGCGAACCTTACACATCGATACTTGAACCGGACATATCCAACGATCCGATTTCGTTACGATTAAACTGGATGCTACTATGACAGATAAGCCAAGCATTTTGGAAACGCTGGCATCGCGAATATATTACGTCATTGCAACAGCGATCTCAATGGCAGACGCCGCAGCGCAATGTACAAGTTGGTAATGTTGTATGGATAAACGAACCAAATTTAGCACCAGCTAAATGGAGTATGGGTAAGGTTGAAAAGGTAATCTCTAGAAGTGATGGTCACGTTCGAGTCGTTCATGTAAAGATCGAACACGGAGTCTATGAATGACCAATGCACAAGTTAGTTGTTCTACCATTTGCTGAAAGCAAGCTTTCAGGATCGCCCGGGATGTTCAGGAACCACCCTGTCATTCCTTCTCATTGAAAAATAATATTGATCTAATTATTTGTTTTAGAAAAGTGTATTTCTTATTATTAATTGCACACATTTGCATAATTAATTGATTAATGGTTATTTGGTATTGATAAAATTTGCCGCCAATTTGATTCTCTTTTATTGTTACAATTAATGGACCAACATAATATAATATATTATATAATATAATATAATATAATATAATATAATATAATATAATATAATATAATATAATATAATATAATATAATATAATATAATATAATATAATATAATATAATATAATATAATATAATATAATATAATATAATATAATATAATATAATATAATATAATATAATATAATATAATATAATATAATATAATATAATATAATATAATATTATATTATATTATATTATATTATATTATATTATATTATATTATATTATATTATATTATAATATAATATAATATTATATTATATTATATTATATTATATTATATTATATTATATAAT
>OZ010648.1:22386915-22680313 GCA_963932195.1 Empis livida
CGCTTGAGGAGGATGCAAATAGTATTTGCGTATCGTGTGGGCGAGAGGGGCATAGGTTGTTGACATGTCCTTATCGTCAAAACTTTGAGGCAACAAGTTCTTTAAAGTCGGGAAATGGAGACGGAATGAATTAAATCAGCCCAATTCATTCCGAAATAAAGAGATGGGCGGAACAATAAATAACGCGGGAAAAGAATTTGTAAGATTGTCGAATAACAAAGCTCAAGGCAGCATAATAAATTCGGTATTAGAATATAAAAAAAATGAAGAAGGATTTAGAATGGATAGGGGAAGAGGTAATAATACCGAAAATAAAATTATAAATAATATAATAAGGAGAACAAAAAAAAACAAAGATTCAAAAATATATTTAAGAAATTTACAGGTTTTCAGTTGGGTAAGAAAAAGATCAAAAAGAAACTGAAAAAGCTGATAGGCAAAAGTAGCATAGATTTAACAATTAAGAAAATAATAAGAGATCGAAATGCTGTAGAAGAAAAGAATAACATAAAAGACGAAAAGAGTAATAGTTGTGAAGATACTGAAGTACACTTAAAATATTTAGATGAATTGGTTATAATTAGTGATAATGAGATAGAAAATATTCAAAAAGGTGATAAAGATGTTGATATTCCAGATATTAAATTGGTAAATTGTACACATAGTTCAGCTGATCACGGTAGTAGAAATTTTAATGTATATTATTTTAGTGCTGAGAATGAATTATTAACAGATAATTTTATAGGAGCTTTTTATAATTAGGATAAAGAGATGAAGTTAGAAGAGTTAGTGAATAGTAGTTTTGAAATTAAGAATGCTGTATCAGTAACAGCAAATATTATTGAAGATGAAGTTGATTATAATATTATGAAGTTGATTATACTTAAAGCAGAAGTTTATGATGAAATGGAAGATATTGATAAAGTTATAAAGGATATTGAAGAATATAACAAAATTAAGGAGGGAGTTGAAAATAAGCAAAAATTTTTACTGATGCACTTCTTAAAACGAAAGTATTTAAAATACTAAATGTAAATTAATTAAATGGGGTAATTTAAGTAAAGTATATTAATAATGGAGATTTGTTTTTGTTTCTAAGTTGTAGTTAAGTAAAAGAATTTAGAAATTTGATACATTTAAGATAAAACAATTATAAAGAACAAAATATATATATTCAATTAAATGCCAAAATTTGATTTTTCTTACAATTATATATTAACCTTAAGCATGAAAAATTTGTTTTGATAAGATTTTATATGTTCATAAATTTTGAATTTTTATATATATAACAATTGTAATACCGGCACTTATTATTCGGAAAAAATTTTTTAACGTAAAATTGTTTTAACGTAGATTTTTTTTTTTTACGTAGATTTTTTTTTAAGTAAATATACAAGTTAATTTTATATTTTTAATAAAACGAACAAATTTGTATTTTTACTAGTGGATAGTTCCACTTTTATTGAATTCTGATTAAACACTAAAGTTATAAATCTTAAACACTAATTACAAAGCTTAAGTGGAATAACAATTATGCTTAATAATAATTATTCTACTTGCACATGCCGCAATGTCAGCAGAAAAATCATGAGAACGTTTAGATAAGAATAAATTTATTGTATGGGAATAATTTTAGATTTATAAAAAATATGTTGAAAGGAATTATGTTACTTATGAAATTGAAGCCGATATGAATTAGAATGTTGCTGTAGTTAACTCTTCCCCCTTTAAATACTAATGTCCTCATTTGTAGGATTAAAGAAAATTATACTTCGTAAAATTTAGATCTGGATGCTATTGTGGGTGGTATTGTTTTTGAAATAAAATTTTGTGTAAAATTCTGTTTTGGAAAGGTGAATGCTTCTTGTTGTGAATCTTTTGTTTTCATTTCGGTCATTTCTATAGGTATTTCTTCTGTATTATTTTCAACTATGTTAGGTTTTTCAATATTTATTTTTATAGAGTTTTTCCTGCTTTTTAATTTAAATATGCACATGGTAATCAGTAGGATTAATAGTACTAATACTAATCCATAAGTAACTGCTTGATGGGTTAATATTTCTGTGTGCAACAAATCGATTTGAACGGTATTATTAATTTGGATCTCCTACATCATTTCCAATGATAGAAGTTCACGATACTGATTCTCATGTGGGGTTAGTTGTAGAATAGGCGGTAGAGCTTGAAATGTTGTTAATTCCTTTGAGATAAATGACCTGTCTTGAACATTAATTGTTGCGTTATGAAATTTTATCAAAAATATTCCATTGAGATGGTGTGAAACATTATCAAATTTTACGGTACCATTGAATTGATTAAGTAACAATATTCCTTGTGCTATTTCGTCTATGGTTGGTATGTGCTGATTATTTATTTTATTACATGTAGAATTTAGGCTGCGCAAAAGATTTGGTATGCAAGTAGAATTACTGATATCTAAAATATCATTTTGATTACAAATGCATAATGAATTAAAGGTTTTACAATCATTTTTAATAGCAAACATTTGATCTTTACTTTTTAAAATATTATTATAAACAATTTCGTTAATTACATTATTTCTCTTAATTGGTTTTATTAACAATTTTTCATAAAATTTTTCAGTTGTTATTGGAATATTGACAATATAGAAAAGAATCGAACTATTTGTAATTATTTTAATATTAGCAAAATCTAAGGCTTCTTCTGGTGTACTGTAGGGAAGTTTTTCTCTATCTAAAATATCAGTTGCCATTTTTATTTCTGATTTTGGCAACATCATTGTATTTATAATTCCTGATTTTGCCCAATGAATAGTAAATCGTACATTTATTAATTCTTCTTTAATTAGTTTTAGTTTGTATTGTATGATTAAAGCTAATTGATCAATAACTGAGCCGTTTTTTTTTATTAAATTTAAAATTTCATTATTTACTTTAGTGATATTATTTATCCTATCATTATACAATTGATTAATTATTATCTGTCTATTGTTATTCTGCAAAACATTATTTATTTTATCCGTTATTATACCGTTTATGGTAGATGGATTAAGATATCGTTTAAAAATATTTATTATATCTGTTTCTGAATATTCTGGTTGAATTATTATGTGTCTTTTATAATTTGGAAAAGGATTTCGTATTTGATAACTAGCATTGTCTTCTTTTTTTAAAATTATCTGATTTCGAAAAACATTAATAGGGGATTCTGAAGAAGGAATTAAATTATGTGATGAACTATCAGCACTATGTTGTGTTATGGTTGATGAGTTTAATAAAGTATTTTGTGGAAGTCTAGATAAAGTATCAGCTACGATGTTTGTTCTACCAGGTTTATATTTCAATTCGTAATTGTACTCTTCAAGAATAGCTTTCCAACGTTTCATTTTACTATTGGTATTTTTATTACTCAATGCGTATGTAAGAGGTTGATGGTCATATTTTAACTTTTCTAGATCCGTATAAGAAATTTCTAAGAGAATTTAATGCCCAAATAATTGCGAGCATTTCTTTTTCATTTGTGGCGTAAGATTCTTCTGTTTTATTTAAGGTTCTTGATAAAAATGTGATTGGTCTATTATTTTGAGAAAGGACTGCGCCAATGGCGTAGTTAGAAGCATCAGTAGTGAGTTCGAAATCAGTTTTAAAATCGGGATGAGAAAGTACAACTTCTTTAGAAATTAATATGTTATGAATTTTTTTGAATGCTTCGATCGCATCATTTTTTAAAATAATACATTTATTTGAAATATGTTTGGATACGCGTCCATCTTCCCCTCTTAAAAGGGATGTCAGAGGTTTTGCCAATTTTGCATAGTCCTGAATGAAACGGCGATAACATCCTGACATTCCGAGAAAAGATCGGAGATCTTTAAGAGTTTTTGGAACCGCTAAATTGCATATTGCTTGAATTTTTTTTGGATTAGTTGTGATACCATCCTTTGAAATTATAAAACCTAGAAATTCGACTTCATTTTGCAAAAACTCGCATTTATCGAGTTGTATTTTCATATTGGCTGCTTCTAACGTTTTGAACACCATTTTCAGATTTTCGAAGTGTTCATTTTCATCTTTACCAAATATGATGATATCGTCAATGTAGACGTAACATATTTTCCCTATATGGTTTCTAAGAATGTCATCCAATGTACGTTGGAATATAGAGGGGGCGTTTTTAAGCCCGATGGGTAACCGTGTAAACTCGTATTTTCCATTATTAATAGAAAATGCAGTTTTTTCGATATCGGATTCTTTTAATGGAATCTGATGGAAGCCACTTTTAAGATCTAGTACTGTGAAAAATTTATTATTTCCTAAATTTGATAAAACTTCATTTATTTCTGGTATTGGATATCTATCAGGTATGGTAACTGTATTTAATTTCCTATAATCTATAACCATTCTATACTTTTTCTCGCCTGACGCGTCCATTTTTTTCGGAACAATCCACACAGGGGAATTGAAGGGAGATTTCGAAGGCCTGATAATACCATCTTCGAGCAATTTATTTATTTACATTTCAATTTCATTTTTTAAACATATGGGATATGGATAGGATTTTGAATAAACTGGTTCATCAGATGAAGTACGGATTTCTCCTTTAACGGTGGAAGTGTACGTTAATTTTTCATCTGGTTCAGAAAATAAATTAGGACATTCTTTTATAATATTTCCTAAGTTTTGTTTTTGTCTTAGATTCATGTGAGAAGTTTTAATATCAATAGTGTTGACCGATTCGGAAATTTGTTGTTTTAGTGGAATTATGATATCGGGTTGAATAGTCATAAAATTTTCTTTTGTATAAATTACAGCTCCTAAATGTTTTAAACTGTCGTTACCAATTAAACCGTCAAAAGAAATAGGACCAGGTAATATAAAGAACTTTAATTTTTCAATTTTAGATCCAAACAAATTAACGAATGCATGATGTGTAATTTTGATATTTCCTGCTACAGAATTGGCATTAAATTCTTTTTCGTTTAGAATATGATTTTTAATAAGCCGAGGATTTATATAGTTTTTATTAGAACCTGTGTCAATAAGAAATTTTAATATTTCACCGCTCTTTGCTGTATGTTCAAAGTAGGGCAGCGAAGAGCTATTTAGTCTAAAAAATGAATGTTATCTAATTCTTTTTTTTCTGAGAAATGTGGATCACGTTGAGAATTAATGTAATTAATTAAGATTTGATTAGCAATTTTGTCTTGCTTATTTATTTCTTTTTCGTATTTTTCCAATTCGGTTTTGTTATCTAGGTGCTCATTAGTTACTACTTCTGTATTATAGATTCTTTGAAATTTACCAGGCTGTTGAGTTTGTCTAGAAAGAGGTCTTTTGTCTCTATTATGTTGTGTTTCTCGTGGCCTACTTTGAGAAGTTCCAGCACGAGTGTTTAGGGATGGATCTATTTCCATAGGTTCAGATTTGTACTGAGGTTGAGTACGGTTAAACTGAGGATTATTGAATGTTCGAGAATGTTGCGTATTTTGAAAGGGTCTTGAATAATTATTTGTAGGTGCTCGATTATTTTGGCCGAAATTAAATCTAGGTGCGGGATTTGAATGAGAAATTTGATTGGGAACTCTATTTGTGTTTGGTCGAATAGGAAGTACTGCTTGGTGTGGTATTTTACGAAACCCTGCATGACTATGTAACACACGATAGTCGACATTTAGTCGGCTTAAGACATAAATGGAGAGCTTGCGGTAAATCTACCGGTTCTTTCATACTAAGAAGGCGAGGAAGATCCCCTTTTAAACATCTCACAAAGGTATCTAATGCCCTATCACGATATGATTGTGTCATTACATTGAGCGAATCATTACTTAGTTCCATAGAATGAAGTTTATTAATAATTAATGAAAGGTGGTGATACACGGCTTGATAAAAATCTGAAATTGTTTTATTTCCTTGCACTAATGTAGTCATTTGGTACTCCAATGTACCTAAATCCCTTTTATCTGCATAATGCAAGGTGAGGCATTTAGAAACGTTGACCCGAAAATTTAAACTTTTGACTACATCGTGTATTTTATCCATACCTGTTAAACTTTCTCCCGTGTTAATAGTTTGATCTATATCGTTATTGATTTCATTTTGAGGGTTATTTATGTTATTAAAAAGTGTTTCTGTTTCTGTACGCACTACTCGAGTTATAAGCTCTGTTAATTCGGTTAAGTTAAAAGTATTTCTATTTTCAGCACTACCATTTCCGAAATTTAATACGGGTGGTCTTATTAAATTATTATCTTGTTGCGACATTTTTAATAAATATTGTTTTTACTTGATAATAATAATTAACGACAAAAAAATAAATGGCAAATTAATGAATCGTATTGATCAATTAGTTTTAATGAAAATATGCTCTTTCTTAAATATTTTATAATTTTGATAATTAATTTATGATTTATTAATTAATTTATTTATTTATATTTAACCAGTATTTTAATTTAAATTACTTTTATTTTTTACTAATATCGTACAATAACTTTTTCCTCAGTGTAATATTTAATAATTTTCTATAATTTACTATTTTAGTTATAGCAAAGATAATTTTTGAAAATTTAACTCAAATTATAAAACTTCCTTTTCCTTTATAATAAAATAATATTGCTAATAACTTTTAATTCAATTTCTTATTGATTTATTTATAATCTCACTTTATTTATTCTTGGTTTAGTTTGCAATAAATATAATTATTTAATTCTCATAGATTGTAATAAAAATTTAAGTTTCTCATAAAATTTCATTTCATTAAAATTATTTTCACAATTATTTTCAGAAAAACTTTATAAATTTTCCTTTTTTTAATTAACAAAAATCTCTAATTTTTATTTAATTTTAACTTTATTTAATATTTATCTAATTTTTTAATATTTAGTAGAGAACTGATGACTTACATTAGAATAAGAATATGACTGATGAGCATCTCGGTGAATCTTCAATTGAATCAATAAACCCTTGTTGTAGTCTTTCTTTTGCAACCGGTTAGGCGGATGTTGTTGAAAATTGATGGCTTTGGTATGGTTAACCAAACGTTTTATTCAGCAACTCCGTTTTATCCTCGATGAGGTGACTCCGGGGCCTCGTTTCTTAACTTGTATTGTTGTTTAGATTTCGGAGGATTTTATCCCTCGTACTTGCCACAGATACGTGAAAATATCCAAAAATCGTAACAAAAATTTGCACTTAGAATTATAAGTGATTGGTTACACTAAATAACTTAAAGTTTTTTTTCCGTATTTTAATTGCAAAAATTTTTTTTGAAAATTATAATTTTTTCTTTCAAATATTGGACATTTAACACTTTATCACCAAGGGTCCCTGCTCGGGCGCCAGTTAATTTTATATTTTTAATAAAACGAACAAATTTGTATTTTTACTAGTGGATAGTTCCACTTTTATTGAATTTATTGAAGTTATAAATCTTAAACACTAATTACAAAGCTTAAGTGGAATAACAATTATGCTTAATAATAATTATTCTACTTGCACATGCCGCAATATCAGCAGAAAAATCATGAGAACGTTTAGATAAGAATAAATTTATTGTGTGGGAATAATTTTAGATTTATAAAAAATATGTTGAAAGGAATTATGTTACTTATGAAATTGAAGCCGATATGAATTAGAATGTTGCTGTAGTTAACTTACACACCTGTGTAGAAAAGAGTTACGAGACCCAAAATTATTTGTGTCTTGTAACTCTTTCTTCGAAAGGGGAGGTGTTGTGAATAAAACAGGTCACCCTGTTTATTTTTTTTCTTTTATATTTTTTATTTTATTCACAACGGAAATTGCAAAATTCCTAATTTTTTTAATTAAATTAAATTAAAATATGATTATTAAGCTTAAGCGACCAAAATTATTTTTTAAATTCAAATGTCATTACCTGCGGTGTCCGATTACGGATACTTTCAGGGACACGCAGAGTCACTCAACTTAAGTAATTAAATATTACTTATGTTGATGTGTTAAATAAAAATAATTTTGATCGCTGATTGGTTTTTCCAAATATCGCATGCGATATTTTGGAAAAAGCCATAGGTATATAATTAATTAATTGATTAAAACAGGAAGAGTTGATAGTAAAAGTTTAAAGGAAGAACATCGGTTCGGGAAGTTCTTCTGAAAGTCATGTAAATATAATAAGAGTCGGTAAATTATTAAGTAAAAATAATTATAATTAGTTTAAGTATAAAATATAATATTTTTAAATTTAAAAGTTAAATAGTTTAAATAATAGTTTAAATTAAAATAACGATTTTAAATTAATAAATAATAACAAAAATCTTTAAAAGTGCGTTTATTTTATTAACGGTAAATCTTATATAATTAATTAGATAATTATAGAAGATACACCAAATGAACAATTTGTATAATTTGATATAATTATACAACAAGTTTGTATTTTAATTTGTATTTTTGTTATTGTTCAGCTTAAAACAAATTATTATTACACAACACGTCCCTTTCCCAAGTTAAAAAAAAATAGTACTATTTTTTATTCATTCCGGTATGATTCTGATTCATGCAAGATATTTATACTATAAAACAAATTAATTCCAGGATGATAAAGATCTTTATCATCCTGGAATTAATCAGTAAAGTTTCGGCAAAGGAAAATTCAATCTACGTCACCTGGAATCCAATTTATAACAAATGCAGAAGCGTCTGTTCCATATTGGTATAACAAATGCAGAAGCGTCTGTTCCATATTGGGCGGCTTCTGGTCTGCAATCTTGCAAAAGTTGGAAGATCGCCAGTTAAAAGCCAATCATTGGCAAGCCTAAATACAATTAAAAGAAACTATGAAATTGATTCACCAAACATCCACCAACAATCAGTTATGGATATTCTTTATAATATCAATCAACAGCTACAAACATCAGTGGACACGCATGACAGGGATAAACAAGAGACAAATACAGAAAACCGGTTCTCTGGAAACAGTAAAATATTACGCTCTCCTACCAGAAGAAGATGCCAATCGTTGGCCGATGTTAGTGTAGCTGAAGCTTGCAAACTCGATCAACTGTGTAAAAAAACAAATACACAAGCTAAATCAACAGACAAAATAAGTAACAATACACAATATGGACAAAAGTCGAAAAGATTGAGATGCTCATCTAAGGAAAACCACCTAGACAAAGAAAAAGAAAATCAACAGAGAAAATCTGATGAAGACAAAGCCACAATAAAAAAATTGGAAAACAAAATTAAAAGTATTAACCAAAATAAACTTGAACAAGAAAACAGAGTAATAAAACGACTTGAAAATGACCTAGAAAAAGCACTAAAAGAAATAAATGACCTGAAAATTATAATAGAATTGCAGAGGAAAGATACAAAGAATGTACTACCACCAGAAACAATAACAAAAACTGATAATCTTGTGGAAATTACCAAAGAAACGGAACGGATATTACCTAAAAAAGGAAAAAAAAAATTTAAGTGCTCACCAGTAACCCACCTGTAGCCTAATAAGAAGCCTGTAAAGAAAGATAAAAATGTATTATGTAATAAATACTTACCTGTAAATCAATTTCAGCTATTAGACTCACCCCTACAACAACACAGCAATAAAGATTATAACCAATTAGTTACACCGACAGAATTATCCAGCAACAAAATGGTTAAAATTATCCAGACACAAGAAACTAAAACCAGACAACCCAGAAACCTTAAACCTCCACCAGTAATAGTCAGTAACTTAAAAAATTATAATGAACTCTCGCAAGTACTAAAAACAAATAACATTAACTTTGATGCTAAAACACTAAACAATAATCAACTAAAAATAAACGTAAATTCAGAAGCCGAAATCCAGAAAAACTTTGAAATTAAATATCTCCACCACATGAAAGATAGAAGCATTAAGAACAAACAAGCATATCCCTCAGTGCAAACGTTGTCAGAGTTATGGACATATAACGAAGTATTGCCAGAGAAATCCTCGCTGTGTCAAATGCGCTGGAAACCACCTAACAACAAGTTGTACAAAAAGCAGAGAGTTACCACCTACGTGCGCCAACTGCACACACATCCCGCAAATTACAGAGGCTGCCTTATAGCAAAAGAGCTACAGAGAAGAAGAAACAATCAATCCAATAATAGCACTAATAACAATAGAAATTCTAATATAGTACACAGTCAACATATAACGGACAAAATTTCATATGCACATATAGTAAAAAACAATACACCAAATATCATAAAAACACCCAAAAACGGAAAAGATACACCAAATATTTTAACAAATATCTTAGTCTGGAATCTATCGTTCAGAATGAACAAACTAGAGGTAAACAATCCTAGACTACATGCCCAGAAAGAACATTTATGACCCAGAACTCATTTAAAATTGCAACATGGAATGCGAACGGTGTAATAAATAAGACAAGAGAATTAGAAATCTTTCTTAACACACAAAAAATTGGCATATGCCTTCTATCCGAAACACACTTAACAAACCAAATGTTTATAGCGATAAAAGGTTACAAAACATATCTAACTAATCATCCGGATAATCAGGCAAGAGGAGGCAGTGCAATTCTAATCAAAGAAAACATTACCTTGACCACGGTTTAAAGAAAGAGGAAGTTCGACTAACAATTGTAGTTGCATACCCAGACAACCAGAAATTGACAGTAGGAGCAGCATACTTCCCACCAAGACACAATTTTAAAAAACAAGATTATATGGACATCATCAATAAGTTAGGAAACATATTCGTCCTGGGAGGTGACTTTAATGCACATACTGGGGTTCCAGACTCACCACGACTAAAGGAAGAGAGATTAAAGCAGCACTGACTGAACTTGGATGCAACACCCAATCAACAGGTAGAGCAACATACTGGCCAACGGATGGTAATAAGATTCCAGACCTCCTAGACTTTTTTGTTACCAAAAAGGTATCAAATCACTATATCACTATATTAAGACAACTTTGACTTAAACTCCGACCATTCAGCAGTAATAATCACCATTACCTGTAAACTAGCGACTAGAAAGGCAAATCCATTACTTACAAACTCCTCCACCGATTGGAAAAGCTTTAGAATTGACCTTGAAAATTTAATTGACCTCAAAACTAAAATAGATACTAAGACTAAGCTAGAAGACGAGGCAAAAAAATTCACGAACAGTATCCAGAAAGCGGCCTGGAAAAATACCATTATGATACCGACACTAAACACAACTATTAACTACCCCACGAACATGAAAACGCTCGTGGCGGAAAAGCGCAGAGCGAGACGAGAATGGCAACTCACAAGAGATCCTGCAGACAAGAATGACCTAAATAGACTGACGCAGCGCCTGAAAAGAGAGATAAAAAAATTTAAAGACAATAACATGTGTACTTACCTGGAAAACTTGACGCCCACCGAAAGAACAGACTACTCGCTCTGGAAAGCAACAAAATTTCTAAAAAAGCCAACAACTCACAATCCGCCAGTTAAAAATAAAATGGAATATGGGCCCGATATAATCAAGAAAAAGCCAAAGCATTTTCGGAACACCTAGCCGAAGTTTTCCAACCAAATGACAATTCTATAAGTATACCTTTAGAAGAACACCAACTAACAACTTCTCTAGATATACCATTACTGACATCGCGAGAAGTAAAGCTCACAATACAAAAAAACTTTAACAAAAAAAAGCAGCTGGATATAATCTCATCACATCCGATATTCTTAACAAGTTGCCTAAGAAAGCTATCGTTATGCTGACTAATATCGTTAATGCCTCGTTTAGACTAAGTCATTTCCCGGACATCTGGAAGGTAGCAGAAGTAGTTATATTAAAACCAGGTAAACCACCAAACGATGTCAAATCTGACCGACCGATATCATTACTACCAGTCATCGGAAAACTAACAGAAAGACTATTCCTAAATAAATTAACTACAATAATTAAAGACAAACATCTGATTCCCAGTCATCAGTTCGGCTTCAGACAGAAACACTCAAAAATTGACCAAATTCATCGTATCACAAACTTTATAGAAAAATACTTCGAAGAAAAAAAAGTATGTTCAGCTATTTTTATAGACATTGCACAAGCATTTGACAAAGTATGGCACATTGGACTTATACATAAATTGGAAAAAATACTACCGATACAGTTTGTTAAGTTTTTGACGTCATATCTGGAAAATAGATTTTTTTAAATCAAGCAAGACAACGAATACTCGGACCTAACAGAAATAAAGGCCGGTGTTCCGCAAGGGAGCATACTAGGACCAACCTTATATGTATTATTCACCAGTGATCTTCCAGTACAAGGTGATACACTCACAGGGACATTTGCAGGTGACACTGCATTATTAGCTACTGGAAATAATATACAAGAAATCACAAATAAACTACAAGTAGCGAACAACCATATTTATGAATGGACAGAAAAATGGAACATTAAAATTAACTCAACAAAATCTTCACACATTAACTTTACATACAAAAAAATAATCAACAAAAACTCAGTCCAACTAAACGGAAACACGGTCCCATATGGACCTACTGTGAAATATTTAGGCTTGACCATTGACGAAAAACTTAAATGGAAAGAACACATAAAAAATAAAGTAAGCGAACTAAACTTAAAATACAATAAAATTTACTGGCTTATAGGACGTAAATCAAAATTAGCAACCAATAACAAAATACTGATGTATAATCAGATAATAAAGCCGATCTGGCTGTATGGTATACAGCTCTGGGGCTGTTCCAGCAGATGCCACATCGAAAAAATCCAAAGGTTTCAAAACATGATTAATGCTCCCTGGTACACGAGAAACTCTGACATTCACAGAGATCTGAAAATCAAAACAGTTGACGAGGAAATAACTAGATTTGCTGTAAAACATCGCATCGGATTGACAAATCACGACAACGAAGAAGCAATAAACCTCCGATATGACAACTCGATAAGAAGATTAAAAAGAAAAAGACCACTAGACCGGATTTGAATCCTACATACAAAAACACCGCTCAACTAATAAATAATTGATGTTGTATGACATCGATTTTATGACCTAAGTAGTATTCTCTCAAAATAAAATTAATGGTTGGTCCAGTGAGACTAGTTTTAATGCAAAAAACAAAAAAACAAAAAAAAAATAGGTAACTCAATCTTACTACCACAAAATAACAAAAGGTTGTCATATGAACATCAAATCAGTACACATCCAAATCTTTGGTACACACTATTATCCGGTGACGTATCACATCTATTTGCAGTAAAATTCGATGGAAACAGATGCGCATTATTAAAAGAAGTTTTCTAACCCAATTTTAGTCACGACAATGACGTCAGAGTTGCCGCAATACGTATTAATTAGGAATTCGTTCTTTCGCTCTTAAAGGGCACAAGTAATAGTCATATGCAAGCTTATGGAAAATGTCCAAACTAAACGAATGCATAGATATTCTTCGTTATGCACTGTGATTACATACGCCTCACAATAGGCATACGGAAACTTCATGTTTTTTTTTTTTGACAAACTGACATCAAATTTGTAGTAAAAGGAAAAAAAATACAAGTATTTACATAATTTTAGTGAAAAAGTTAAAAAATTGTTAAAAATGTAAGTGAACAGTAAATATGATTAATAAATTATATTTAATGTGAAATTTTATTTAATTATATTTTCTTTCAAAAAAATAGCATTCGCAAGGATATTTTTAAAATTAAAATAGAAGATTTAAGAGATTAAAAAATTTATTTGAATTATTGATCGAATTAAAAGAGCTAAAAGATGAAAATGATCCATCCAAAAAATCTCGGTATTGTTCCGTAATAGGAATAAATTGGGATCGTTTGAAACATGGTTATTATAAAATAAAATTCCTCAAAATCAAAGAAATTGATCCCCAACAACGTTTTATTCACACAAGAATGGCAAAATCTGGATTTGCAATATTAATGAATTTATTAGACCCAAAATATTGTCTCCATTTATTAGACCCAAAATATTGTCTCCATTTTCAATAAAATATTGTCTCCATTTTCTGTATCTGAGCCGAATGAAAACGATTTCCACCAAATAACGATTGATTTTTGGAATATTTGGAACATGCTAAATTATATTGGGGCAATAGATGGAAAACACAGCGTTATTAGGTGTTCACGGAATTCATCAAGCGAGTTTTTTTTTATAAAAATTTTTTAGTATCGCTTTGATTACTGATTGCAATGCAAGGCATATTTCTACATATAATGTGGGTAACTAAATTATAAATTTAAAATTATGTATTTCTATACATATTTATTTTAATTTAGGAATATTACAAGCTAGCTGTTTTGGAGCAGGTAACTTTTAAATGAAAGTCTGCCAATACCTGCTCCAAAAGCCTTCATTCCAAATTATTTTGTACTCGCCGAATGATAAAAAATGTTTTTGGGATACTTGTGCTCGCCGAATGATAAAAAATGCTTTCGGGATACTCGACCCACTATGGCGTATATTATTAACAACATTAAATATGTTATATGTTACCTAGTAACACAGAAACAATAGTTTTGGCTTGGGTAGCTTTACATACATTCTTGCGATTAAATAAGGAGTGAAAAAGAGTATAGCGGAACTAAGAAGACCAAAATCATGTCCTTCATAATGGTCTTTGGCGACAAGAAATTGAAATAATGTTCAGAGCATTGAACCATCACGTTACCAACGCATATTTAGAAGTGAACGATCCTCTCGAATAAATGTAACATTATGCATTTTTTTAAATAACAATTAAAGTTTTTATATAATAAAAATAATAATGCATTTCATTTGTTTTTTGTAAACTTATTAAATACATTATATTCCATTAATTCGGAAAAATATATTAAATAAAACTTAAAGTTTTTCATAATAAAAATAATAATAAAATTCCATTTCATTTTTTTTACACTTAATAAATAAATTATAATTATATCAACAAAAAGATATTAAATTAAAACTAAAGCAAACAGAGATGGAAAGCACAATAATATAAACATAACAATTTAATATAAATATTTAGAACGAACTTCTAAAGTTGTAAAAAAAATTTCATGTTTTAATTTATATTAGTTTTCAACTAAATTTTCCATTAGATTTCAAACTGTTCTCATAAACAACTTGATGTTGATGCTGCGCTTTGTTTATTTTCCATTTTTGAATCAAATTTGGTGAACATTCCTGTAAATTTTTCTAGGATTTCTGAAAACTCGGGTTTTTAAGACTCGACGAGTCCAAAATTAAAAAAACTCATCGAGTCCGAGTCGAGTCCGAGTCCGGTGTCTTTAGCAAAAAATATTACAAGAATCTGATAAAATAATATTATATCATTTTCAATTCAACTGAAATTTGGGCTTTAATGGTCGTGCCAAAAAATTAAAAAGAAAATGTACTCAAATTTATCAATTAATTCATTTATTTTCAAAAGTCAATAAGCTTTCAAACTATATAATTGTTTATAATTACTTTTTTCATTTTTTGGTTTAACGTACAAATATTTCAAAAAAACTAATGAATTAATATTAAACAAAATTTTATTGCAGAAGTTGCCACTAATTGAAAACGTTCTTTCATTTCAAAATCAAAACACATTAGTATACCTCACCAAGGGTTTTCCCCTTGGTGAGGTATACTAATGTGTTTTGATTTTTAATTTCATTCATAATTGAGTTTTACAGTCTTCTGATCGTTTTTTTTACGTTGAAAAATAAAAGTGCCGTTGTTCTGCGAATTCGTACAAAGTAATTTCTCGCTAAACCAACATTGTAGAATGAATATTAATATAGGCCTGAGTTTCTCCCTTGGTGAGGTATACTAATGTGTTAGGGGAGGTATGAGGTTTTATTTATTTATGTTATGTTTTTTTTTAAATTAACAATTAAAATTATTTACAAAACAAAAATATAATTTTAAAAAAATTCTTCTGAATTAATTATGCTGGAGGTAGGCGTAAGCGACAATGAAATTTAATAAATCGATTGAGGTTTTTTTTTTTTTTAATTTTAAAAATTTGGACTCGGGACTCGTCGAGTATTAGAGTCGAGTCCCGAGTCCGCGTAATACCCGAATACTCGACGAGTCCGAGTCGAGTCCAAAAACCCTAAATTTTTCGCACAAAACCACTTCCTGATGTCATATATTCTTTATTCAATTCCTTTAAAAAACGTTCCCGCAGTAAAAGCGGGATTTTTTTACATTCATCTACAGGAAATTATAATTAGGTAAATTTTCAGGTAAATTTATTTTTTAATATATTTATATTAAAATAAAACCATACTTACTGATTACACAACATCTATACTAATTTCTCGCCAATTTTGTTCTTTTATTATTTAATTGTAATAAAATTTATTTTCTTTATTATATATTGCATCGTCCTATCTCACTGCTTCCGATGCTATCAAAATTAACAGAAAAACTTTTTCTGAAACGGTTAATGACTATAATATATAGTAACAAGCTGATCCCGGATTTCCAGTTCGATTTCAGAGCAAAACATTAGACCAAATACACAGGATCACCAATGCCATTGAAAATGCTCTCGAAGGAAAAGAAATTTGCTCCGCAATCTTTATCGATATAGCTCAGGCTTTCGACAAGGTTTGGCACGAAGGGTTAAACCATAAACTAGGTAAAATATTACCACGCCAACATGTCGAGTTCTTAACTTCATACCTGAGATATAGATATTTTCGTGTCAAACAAGAAAATGAATACTCTGATCTGCGGTTGAAATTAAAGCGGGGGTGCCTCAAGGGAGTATTCTAGGACCTATCCTTTCTCTTCACTAGTGACTTTCCAGCACCAGAAGAAATATCAATTGGGACATTCGCTGATGACACAGCTATGTTAGCATCAGACAAAAATTGACAAGAAACAACTAGAAAACTTCAGTCAGCAAATGACCGTGTTCAAGAATGGTCGAATAAATGGAAAATAAAAATTAACACGTTTACATACAAAAAACTAAACGACAGTGAACCTGTTTATCTCAACGGCAACGTCATCCCATACAATGCGACAGTAAAATACTTAGGCATGGTGCTCGACCCAAAAATAAAGTGGAAAAATCACCTGAAAAATAAAGTACCTGAACTAAATTTCAAATACAGGAAGCTATACTGGTTAATTGGTCGCAATTCTAACCTGCCTAACCTGTCAATAAAATTCTAATTTATAACCAAATTTTGAAACCAATCGGCTTTACGGCATACACCTATGGGGATGTGCCAGTAAATGCCATATAGATGATTCAGAGATTTCAGAAGAAAGTTATTCGAAACATGGTCAATGCTCCGTGGTATGCCCGCAATACGGACATCCATAGAGATCTAAAAATTATTATGGTAGACGACGAAATCACGAGATTCGCGGTTAAACATCGAAATAGATTAACTATCCATGACAACGTAGAAGCTACAAAACTTCTTGACAACGTTAACACAGCTAGAAGACTAAAAAGAAAAAGACCACTTGACAGAACATAAACGTCTATAAATCCTCCTTCAGCATAATATCTTTGATGTAGTATAACATCAAATTTGTATATTTTAATTAGTTATAAGCACAATCAAATCTACGCCAATGGTTGGTCAACTGGTCACCAGTTTTAGTATATTATCGTATCTGCCTAAGCAGATATAAAAAAAAATATATTGCATAATATTTTTTAACTGATGCAATAAGCCATTCAATAAAATAACCTTCTTCCTTCATTGTCTTCAGAATTCATATTAAAATTTAAAATAACAAAAATATATTTTGATAAGTGTCAAATTTCTGTACGGAACTCCGAAACTGATAGTAGTTACGTACGGAAATTTTACAATTTAAAATTATAACGAAAATCAATATTATAACGAAACAAAAAACAAAAGTTAACGAAAGTTAACTTTTAACGGACATGATGGTTTTCATACGGACATGATGGTTTCAAGATACGATTTATATGTAATCTATCATGCATATATTTAGCATAAGCCGGCATATCTATTATGATTGGAGTGAAAATAAAGTTATGTTCTGCTGTAACATCATATTCTTTCTGCTTTTAATTAGACGTATGTAAGAGTATGTTTAAAAACTTGTGACGGTTTTATTTTATATATTTGTGTACTTTAATATAATGATGTTACAATATAACACCATCTTTATATATATATAGTTATGTTCTGCTGTAACAACAGATTCTTTGTGCTTTTAATTATATATTTAATTATATATGTTTTTTGATTACAAATTGATATCGAATTAAGAATTTTACATTTTTCTTTTATAGCAAATATTTTAGTATTACTTTTTAAAATTTTATCATAAATAATTTCATTGAGTACATTGTTTTTTTTTACAGGTTTAATAACAGGTTTAATAAAATTAAACAAAACAAATATATTGTGAAACTGGCTATAGCTGAAACTGGCTATATGGATGAACAGTGAAACTGGCTATATGGATGAACATATAATAATTGTTGCAATTGGCCGCGTTAACTGTTGCCACGGATGTTTGGATTACAGTTTCTAAATTGATATTATTTTGTGGATCTACCAGCAAAATAATATAGCCAGTTTCAACTATAGCCAGTTTCACAATATATTTGTTTTGTTTAAAAATTCTTAGTTTCTTCAGTTAAAAAAATTTAAAAATAAATATCAATTTATTTTCAAATATTGAATTTGAAATGAAAAAACTTGAATTTGAAATGAAAAAAATAGAATTTGAAATGAAAAAACTTGAATTTGAAGTGAAAAACCTTAAATATAAAAAAAAAATTATGCCTTTTAGTTGTCTCGGCCTTTTGTCCATGTCTACCTTTTGTCTATTTCGTCCTTTTATTTGTCTGCTTTTTGTCCATGTCGGCCTTTTGTCCATGTCGGCTTTTTGTCTGTCGGCCTTTTTTTGTCTGCCTTTTGTACATGTCGGCCTTTTGTCCATGTCTGCCTTTTGTCCATGTCGGCCTTTTGTCCGTATACGATATTGACGATACAGAAATAATACAGAATTATTTGTAAAAATTTTAACACTAGCAAAGTCTAAAGCTTCTTCTAGCGTGCTATAAGGAAGTTGTTCTTTATCTAAGATGTCGGTTGCAAGTGTTATTTCGGAATTGGATAATATTATATTATTCCTGATCTTGCCCAATGAATTGCATATTTTATACTAGTTATTTCTTCCTTAATTAATTTTAATTTGTATTGAATTGTTAGAGCTAATTGATCAACAACATTGCCTTCTTTTTTTATTAGATTCAAAATTTGATTATTTATTTTAGTGATATTATTAATTCTATCGCTATACAATTGATTCATTATTACTTGTCTATTATTATTCTGTAAAATGTTGTTCATGCTATCTGTTATAATTTTATAGTCTTCATGGTCATTTCCATGCAGTGCCAATAAAATTTAATGATCTTTAAATTCTGTGTTGTTTCAAATTGTTTAAGAAATCTTTAATTTCGATTAGCTCATGGTTAAGTTAAGGAAATAATATGTGGTTTTGAGTAATTTCATTTGTTAATTTTGGATAATTTCATTTATAATATTTCGATATTTTTCTAATTCTATGATATGCATTAATTTAAAGTTTCCATCTTGTATTCTTGCATTGCCGGTATTTATAGCGATTATTTTGGAGTTAGAATAGTCCAAAAATTGAACATCTGCAGAAACAATACGAATTGTGCCCCTGAATGAATTTCAGTTTTTTGTTTTTCCCTATTTCTTTGTATGTTATTTAAGGGAACTTTTTCAAAATCTTCAGGTCGTTTGTTCGGATTTTTACCATAAAATATTTCTACATGTTTCTTTCCTGTGGTAGTATGAATACTGAAATTATATTCATTTACAAATCTTTCGAGAAGTTCTTCGAAATTCCGGTTATTTGTTCCTTTTTTAGGCATCTCATTATTTCGGATAGAGTGGAATGGAATCTTTCGATTTGAATCTTTCGATTTACCCGTGTTTTGGAAACTTTATATTTAACTCGTCTTCCATCATTGATCGAATTGAAGCCGAATTAAATGATTTTTCACTATCAATAACTACAAATTCGGGTACGCAGAAGAAAAATAATAAATCTCTTAAAGGTCGTTTTATATCTTCTATTAATCTAGAAGTTATTTATTAACTTGGCTTTAGCGAATTTTGTAAATTTATCAATTGCAGTTAAAACTAGCTTGCTCTTTGTAGAATAAATATCGATATGGACTATGTGGGCTGGATAATTTGGTACAGGGGTTGTATTAAGAATTGGATTATTGGGTGTCTATCATATTTATTTTCTTTGCAATTAACGCAGCGTTTTACTAAATATTTAACCTTTTTATTGATTTTTGGGAAATAAGACTTTTCTAGAATTTGCAATCTATTTTCATCTGAATTACTGTGAGCTCTACGATGAGTTGTTAATATTATTTCATCTTGTTCACTTTCATTTGTTATATCTTTCAAAAGTTTTCGTGTAAATCTAATTTTATAATCTCTAAAGTGTAAGGTATAAACTTTTTGTATTTTTCCCATTATTGATTCTTCTGTAATTACATCATTGATAGTAACATTATGGAGACATTTTTAAAACTATTAGTTATGCTATTTTCTGAATATAGAGTTTGATCGGTAAATATGATAACTTTCCTAGAACCATATAATAAATTCCTAAGAGTATTTAGGGACCAGATAATTGCTAACATTTCTACCAATGTAGTCTCTAAGAATATCGTCGAGAGTACGCTGAAATATTGACAATGCTGTTTTTTCGATATCAATACCTTTAATGGTATTTGATGAAAGCCACTTTTAAGGTCTATTATTGAAAAAAATTTATTCTGTCCCAAATTAGCTAAAACTTCATTAATTTCGGGTATGCGATACCTATCAGATATGGTAACTGTATTTAGTTTTCTATAATCTATGACTAGCCTATATTTTATGTCGCCTGAAGCGTCGGCCTTTTTCGGTATGATCCATACAGGGGAGTTCTAGGGAGATCTTGATGGTCTAATAATTCCATCATTAAATTATTTATTTATTTCTCTATCGACCTCGTTTTTTAAACACATTGGATATGGGTATGATGTAGAATAAACTAGTTCATTATTAACAGTACGAATTTCACCTTTGACTATGGAAGTGTATGGCAATTTTTCATCAGGGTCACCAAACAGTTTAGGATATTTTTTTATGATATTATTTAAACTTTCTTTTTGCTTTTTGTTCATGTGGGACGTTCCAAACGTTTATAGTGTAAACTGATTCTGAACTATGTTGTTTTAATGGAATGATAATATTCGCTTTAATTGTTATATAATTTTCTTTCGTATAAATTATAGATCCTAAATTTTTTAAACAATCATTACCGATAATAACATCACAAGAAATTAAACTAGGTAGAATAAAAAATTTAAGTTTTGGAAGTTTACCTTCAAATAAATCAACTAAAGCATGGTGAGTTATTTGAATATTATTTCCTACAGAATTGACATAAAAAGATTTTTCATTTAAAATAGGGTTTTTAATAAATCTTGGTTTAATATAATTTTTGTTTGAGCCTGTGTAGATAAGGAATTTTAAAACTTCACCGCTGTTCGCCGTATGCTAAAAGTATGGTAGCGCAGAGCTGTTTAGTCTAAAAAAATATATGTCATCTATTGCTTCTTCTGTTTTATTTTCACATAAATTGTTCTGCGACTAGATATAATCAATTAATGTTTGGTCAAACATTTTCTCTTCTTTTTCGATTTGTTTTTGAAATTTTATTGTTTCATTTTTAGGGTCACAACGTTTTTTTGCAGTTTCTTGCGTATGGCAGATTCTTTGAGTTTTTTAGGCTGATGTAATTGTTGTGAAGGTGCTCTTTTATTTGTAAATATTTCTGATCGACTTTGTAGGGAATAGCACGAGAATTTATGGAAGGTTCTGGTTTTGAAATAGTTTGTGATGCAGTAGAATTAAATAAATTACGGCTTCGTTGTGGATTCTGAAATTGTCTTCAATAATTTGTTCTAATCTAATAGAAGGTGGTTTTCGATTAGGGTTTACTTTGTGGGTAAAAAATGGAGAAATATTTGTTGACGGAGGAGTATTGGGTTTTGGTGGCAGGGGAGGTGCTTTACGAATATTACCGTGACTGTGTAAAATTCGATAATCAACGTTTTGCAGTTTGAGACAAAGATGAAGAGCTTGAGGTAGATCTACAAGTTTTTTCATACTGAGCAATTTTGGGAGATCTCCTCTGAGTTCTCTTATAAACGTATCTAATGCTCTATCGCGATAAGATTGATTATGTATCGCGATAAGATTTAAGGTTTCGTTGCTAAGCTCCATTTCGCGATTTTTCGAAGTGTTCATAAAGTTTTAAAATTCTATCTACGCTTTTTTTCCAAGAGCTACATTCTCCTGGTTGTCCCAAAAATTCCCTAAAACTTTTTACAACATCTGGTATTTTATCCATATCAGACAAGTTTTGACCGGGATTGACAGTTTGATCTGATTCACTAGTATTATCATTTTGTGGATTATTCATTGTCGTAAATATTCTATTAGTCTCTTTACCAGTAGTTCGTAATCAGTTAAATTAATGTTTTGATTTTGATATTGAATATGCCGAGAGTCATGTTATTTTCCGATTGAGACATTTTTTTTTCTTTTGTTTTTTTTCCTTTTTCTTTTGTATTTTTTTTTTTTAAATTGTTATATCAATTGGTAACAATAATAATAAAATTTAAATAAAATGTTAATCTAAAGGCAATACTTCAATTTATGTGAAAAAATCGATTACTTCAATTTATGTGAAAATATTTTTTCCAAAGTTAGATTATTTTGTTATTTTTATAATATTTGCTACTTTTCATTTATATTTTTGTCAATAAAAAAAAAGGAGAAACAAATAAAATCTAAATATTTTAATGCAATTCGATGGTTGTAGAATTTTTGACAAATTATTTCAGTTTTCAGATAGTTTCACAAGCATAAGAACAGTAGAAAAAAGCGCTGTGCCAAAAGCTCGCTAAAGCCATTCATTTACGAAACCCCTGAAGCAATTCGTGTTATTACTACCAAAAACAGCATGTTTACGAACTGATGTTATCCATCGAAATATTTGCAAATTTTTATTGAAATAAACCAAATTTATTTAATATGTTTGAATTTATTAATTATCAATATATTTCTTTATATCGTCATTATATTATTTTTAAAAAAAATATCACGAATTTTAATACAACTACATGTACTTGTATACTTTTGCAGAACTTCCGCTATATTCTACAAGATTTCTCTCTCGAATGCGAAATAAATTATTAATATATTTCATAATTTATTGTATTTTAATATTATTATTCACTTACTGTTTATTACTCTTGTAATAACTATAAACAATTATTCAAAACAATTTACTTTAATTCTGTTAATAAGCAGAACTTAAAAATATCCGCTATTATCATCGGATATTTTATTATGAAACTGATGTTGTGTAACAACAAATTATTGTAATATTTTTTGTTGTTGTCCAAAAATATTTACTCATACAAGAATTTTGGTGACGAAAGTCTTGTATGAAAAATATTTAAATAGAAACAAAAATTGCAACACATGCAATATTCAAATTATAATCATTTGGGCTTCAATTAACGCAAGTTGAATGAACCGAATTTTCGTTGGACAGCATTTTAAATTAGAACACGGGTACTAAGTTATATTGATGAGATAAGTAAAAAACGCGTAGGTTTAGGTATAAAAGCCGGCAATTTTGATATTTCAGAGTATTCTAAACCCAACTTCAGAACTTAGAAGGCATTGCGTAAAGTGAAGAAGATTTCTGTACTAGAATACGTATTTTTCCTGTCAATAAATAAACATAAAAGGTCATTACACAAAATTACTAGTTGGTGCAACACAGATAACTATCTGTGTTGTAAAATAATCTACGTTATTTTAAATTAATTTTATTGAAGCCAAAAGGCATTGGCTAACGGTCGGCTAAGGGCACAGGCCCGGGCTTTTTCCCGGGCCCGTGCCCTTAGTAATTTTTCTTTTTAAATATTAAAACATTGTTATTTTCTACGAATGTCGGATCAAAATTTAAATGAAGCCATTGAGCAAAATTTGAGGGCTGGACCAAAGCCAATAAGTATAGTAGAATACAGAAGACGAGCAGAGAAGAGGAATATTGTTTTAGAACACCAAAACGTCGAGAAAAAGGCAGTGTTAGAGGCGGTGAAGAGAAAAAGCAGTTAGAGGCGAAAAGAAGAAATTAAGAATTTATATAGAATTCTTAATTTAAGAGTATCAAAAGAACACGAAAAAAATTTTAAAGAAAAGATCCAGAGTTTAAAAAGGGAGCAGAGTAGGGAAAAGAAGGAGAAATTAGCAAAAAATGAATAAATAAATAATAATAAATCGTAACAAATTAGATTATTACCCAAAAATAATTTAACAAAATGTTGTTTAAATTATTTTTAAATAAAGATTTTTTGATAAAAAGAGGTATATTTTCTGTAATAGTTCTTTATAATTAAACGATTGACATTCTGTTTCGTATTTTGTTCACTGTGAGTAGTTTTTGAAGTTTTTGCTAGTTTTGTTTCTATTGTAAACAAAAGGCAAGTTTGTTGTTTTATTTAATTCTTGAATTGGAGAATTAAATGTTTTTTTTTAGTAAACAGAATTGAGTTTGAATCAAATATTTAAGGCAAAAAACAGAAAAAATAGGTTTATAATACAAAATTTTTGCAAAATATAAAAAAAAAACACATTTTGTTGAATAATAGGGAATGATTAGTAAATTCTATAGAAGTATTGATAGTTTTAATTTGAGGATATAAGTCCAAAGTTTTCTTCTTCATCATCATCAAAAAGCATAAGTAAAATGTAAACACCGATGAATAAGAATATGTTTATTGAAGAAGAAGGAGCAGTAGGTTTTTCTCCACATGTTGAAGGTGAAACATTTAGAATACATAGATGAAAGAAAATGTACCCAAGAAGCTCAAATAATTATAACGTTCGCGGATCAAATAATATAAATATCGATAATTTAGAAGTAGGAAATAGTTTAGATAGAGGAATTAAAATATATAAATATAGATAGTTGGGCAAAAACGCAGCCTGTTGGTAAGCAGTTAAGAAGGTCCCCATCACCGCCAGTTTTTAGACAAAATAATAATACAAAAATTTTGGAAAATAATCATATATATGATTTTCCAGAACCAAAACAAGCAATGGGTAGTGTAAAATCCTCCTAATATTTTTAAGTTGCCAAAAAAACAATAATATTTTATCAAAGAAAAATTTATATATTCATAAAATAGAAAAAGAAACATTATAAATTTTTAACTAAAGTATTTATAATAAAGGACTAAAAAAATGTGAAGTATAAAAATTTACGCGGAATTAAAAATATTAAAAAAGAAGCAACGGAAAGAAAATATTTAAAAAATTTAGCAACTTAAAAATAAAAAATTTAATTTAAAATTAAATTGAACACGCGAGGTTCATTTTATATAGGAAATAGTCACAGAATTTAAAAAATTAAAATCAAATAAGAAAAAATAAAAATAAAGAACATTTTTCTTGTTTGTACTATAACAAAAAAAAACGATTTTTTTTAAAATAATACTATTAAAACAAAATCGTTTTAGTTTTCTTAACTAAACAACGCCACAAAACTTTATAGTAGACCTCTTTTAGCAGAAAATAACAATATGTCTTTTCAGTCACAGGACGGACTATTGTCGTTTACTGAGACATTTAAAATATTATGAACGAATATTCCTAGCTTTTCAGGGACGGGTGAAAATCCTGCATTAGAGTTACAAAATTTTTTAGTCTTAGCCGAAGAAGTATATTTTATAACTGAAGAATCAGGTAGACCATTTGTTTTAACTCAATTAGTAAGAGGAAAGTTGAAAGGTAGGAGCATATTCAGTAATGGTCAGCAACACATACCAAGCTGAAGGGATAGTTTTGGTAGAAGAGATGATGAAGGTAGCGAAAAGAACTTTCATCAGAGGACTTCGTTCGGAACCATTAAAACATTATATTAGGTCCCAAAATTGCTCAAGTTTGAAAATTACAATCCAAAAAGCACGCGATTGTGCTAGAGAGGATTATTTTATTTGCAATGCATTAGAAAGGCCAATCGCCACCTCAAAGGATAGTGAGGCGGGTACTCTTTTAAAAGTGTTATTATTGAAAATGGACAGCGGAAAGGTACAAAATAAACCAGAGCCTGAAAATAAAGTTAATTATGCAGGTAGTCAAAACTCTAATGGTCAAAAGAAGTATTATAATCAAAATAACCACAATAGTAACAACAACAGCGACAACAACATTAATAACAATAGTGGTAGAATAGAACGAGGAAATTTAAATGTTTTAATAAACCCTACAAATCTGCTGGGGTAGATAAAGTATTCCCTGCACTACTTCGACTGGGATTAGAGATGCTAATGCCAAAAATGATTAGAATCTTTAAAGCCAGCTTTATATGGGGGTATATCCCAAAAATCTGGAGAAAAGCAAGGGTGGTTTTTATTCCAAAGGCAGGGAACCGTCCCTCTGAAAAACCTAAATCATACCGCCCCATAAGTCATACCTCCATCTTCATTAAAACCATGGAAAAACTAGTGGACCTCCACATTAGAACAGGACCGAATAAGGTCCGACTGCACCCTAGGCAATATGCCTACCAAAAAGGGAAGTCAACAGAAACAGCGCTTCATGACCTTGTAAGATCAATTGAAAAGGCAATAGAATACAAGGAAATAGCGCTATGTGCATTTCTGGATATAGAAGGGGCGTTTGACAATACCCCCCACGAAGCAATATATCAGCAGCCAGAAAAAAAGTTCTAGAACCGGCAACAACCAAATGGATACACGCCATGCTAAGAAGTCGCTTGACAACAGCCGACCTAGGAAATAGCTCAAAAACGGCACAACCCTACAGGGGCTGCCCCTAAGGAGGAGTCTTATCTGCACTACTCTGGTCTGTCGTGGTTGATGAGTTATTACAACTACTAGTGAATCTCGGTTACGAAACCATAGGCTATGCTGATGACATAGTCATAATAATAAGTGGTAAATATGACAATGTCATATCAGAAAGGTTACAATTAGCCCTAAACGGGATAATCAATTGGTGTAAATCCAAAAACCTTAGTATAAACCCAGAAAAAACAGAAATAATACCATTCACAAACAGAAGGAAAGTTAAAATTACACCACCTTCACTAAATGGTATTACAATACCCTGCTCCAATGAGGTTAAATATCTAGGCGTTACACTGGATAGGAAACTAAGTTGGAACACACACATTGATAAGACTCACGCTAAGGCAACCAAGGCCTTTTGGGCATGCAAAAGTATGTTCGGCAAGAAATGGTGGTTACATCCCAGAATGATCTATTGCTGTTATAGAACCATAATCTTACCGATAATAACATACGGATGCACAATGTGGTGGACAAAAACACTACATCATAAAAACCAGGTTTTACTGGGTAAAATCCAAAGACTAGTTTGTCTTGGAATAACAGGCGCCATGAGAACCTGTCCTACTGCGGCAATGGAAATGTTCCTAAACCTCCCACCGCTACATCTCCATATAAAAAAGAAGCGGCAAGAGTTATGCTAAGAATTCAGAAGGAAAGAAATTACCTCCCAGGAGATCTTAGGGGTCACCTTCAACTGTTAAATAACCCCAAATTAGAGGCCATTGCCTCACATCTATCGGACACTATGCCGACCCTTTATAACTTTGACATACCGTTCAAAATTATAATCAACGAACGCAAAGACTTGCAATCTAAGCTTCCTGAACAATATACGGCTGCAGCAATATGGTATACAGATGGCTCTCGTACCAAAGAGGGCACAGGTGATGGAGTGAAAGGCCCAAACTTCTCGGCATCAGTATCACTCGGAAGAGAAGCAACTATCTTCGAAGCAAAAATGATTGCGATGGAAATGTGCATACAGGAAAACCTGAAAAAAGCATACCGCAATAAAACTATCACAATTTTATCGAACAGTCAAGCTGTACTCAAATCTCTATCCTCCCACAAACATGAGTCAAAACTTGTCTGGGACTGTCTCCAGAAGCTCATAATATTGACCAAAAGGAATAATGTAACCTTAATGTGGGTACCAGGTCATATTGGAGTAGAAGGAAATGAAGAGGCCGATAGCCTTGCAAAAAATGGTGCAAGCACCAGCTTTATTGGACCTGAACCTTTCTGTGGAAAACCTAAAGGTCACTCTAAACTTATTTTAAAAAGGTGGATAGAACAAGAGCACATAATCTATTGGAACTCACTTCCAAAACTCGTACTATCCATAAAATTTATTAAACCACAAACCATAAAAGTGGAGGAAATACTAAAATTCAGCAAAGAAGATATAAGAACCTTAATAGGTCTCCTGACAGGCCACAGCCCTGTACGCTATCATCTAGAAAAAATGGCATTAGCTGAAGATAACAAATGTCGTCTCTGTCTATCTGACAAAGAGGATACAGAACATCTACTATGCTACTGTGAAACAGCGGCACGTAGAAGATTAAATCATCTGGGAAAAAGCACCCTTAGCCCAGATTAACTAGCCTATTCGGCTCCCGAGAACATATTAAGTTTCTTCAGATCTCTTAATATTGGCTAGGGAAAGGGGCAATAAATACACAATAGATCTTTTAGGTCGCAGTGCTCTCTCGTGCTCCCCTCAAAACAAAAAAAAAAAGTGTTTTAATTGTGGAGAACCGCTCCATACAAGTCGGATCTGCAAAAATAAAAAACAGGAGTCACACACTTTCTGTACAAACTGCAGAATGCCTGGGCACAGTAAAGATAATTGTATACGTTCAACAAGCACAGCAGCTGTGAATGTTTTGAATTCGCAGCAGAATGCAAAACCTTCGCTTTTGCAGAGGCAATTAGAACAAACAGTCAACTGTGAATGGTGTGATATGCCAGGACATGACTTGTTGCACTGCCCTGCTAGACAAAAATACGAGGCTAGAAAGGTAATCGTCGTCGGGAAACGAGTAGAGAATGAACCAAGAAACTCCGGTTCATTCGAAACCACAAATGCAGAGGAAGGGGAAAATTGCATAATAGTTCAATTAATAGAATTGGATATTGCAGCTAACAGAACAGTAACACTTTCAATAAATACAGGGGCTCAAGTGAGTATAATAAAAAATACTTCACTTCTGAAAAGTGTAAAAATTGATAAAAGTCAAAAAACACACATCCGAACCTTACATGGACAGAATGAGACAATTGGTAGATGTAATGGTAAATTCCTACTTAATGGAGGATTCAACTGTGAGTTTCAACTGACGTCCAAGGACGAAAGAATACCGTCCAAGGACGAAAGGTTACGATTTTTTGGTACAAAATTGTAATGTTTTTGGTCTACAAAAACTCTTGCAATTCCCAGAAACGTTGGAAAATAAAACCAAAATTCTAGTGCCATTTGTAAAATCATTAGCCAAAACTGGTGCTGAACCAACCTTGTATTCTCTCGAAAGTTGTCAACTAACTGAATATGACCAACCAGGGCAATTACATAAAGAAATCATTAGCACAATGGATAATTTGGCAACAAATAAAATTTTAATAGAAGTAACTGAACAAGTAGAAAAAGAAAACGTCAATAAAGACGTGCCGGAAGAAGGAAAAGATAAATGTTGCATAGGCGATTTAGATAAATGTTGCTTAGGCGATTTAGTAAAAAATATTAATAATGTAAATTTTGAAGATTCACAGGATTTACAGGAACTGGTTATGAAGATAATAGGCATTTGCAGTAAATTATTCTAGTCCTGAAGAGAAAAAATTATTGGTTAATGTTTTGAAGAAAGATTGTAATGAAGATGTAAAAAATTCAGATGATTTATCGGAAAACAGTTCGCTAGGAAATAGTAAAGAAATAGAGGATAATAAAGAATCAGAAAATACAGATAATGTAGAATATATCGAACTAGAAGAAGTAAATAAGATTTTAATAAAAAAATCAGATAAGCATATATTTGAAGAAAAATGTCAAGTTGATTGGAATAAAGTGGAAAGCAATATTAACCAAGTGTTGGTTGGTAAGAAGGATTTTTTTATAAATATAGGAAGAGTAGAAGAGAAAGTTTATAACAATGAAGAAGTATGTAATAAAATTACAAAATATAGATAAGCAAAAAACGCGTAGGCTTAGGTATAAAAAGCCGGCAATTTTGATATATCAGAGTATTATAAACTGAACTTCAGAACTTAGAAGGCATTGCATAAAGTGAAGAAAATTTTTGTACTAGAATAAGTATTTTTGCTGTCAATAAATAAAAATAAAAGGTAATTACACAAAATTACTAGTTTTATTTAAAGTACATTTAAAGGGAAAAAGCAATAAATCTAACAGTGGAGCAGCCGGTGCAACACAGATTACTATCTGTGTTGTAAAATAATCTACGTTATTTTAAATTAATTTTATTGAAGCCAAAAGGCATTGGCTAATGGTCGGCTAAGGGCACAGGCCCCGGCTTTTTCAGTAATTTTTTTTTTAAATATTAAAACATTGTTATTTTCTACGGATGTCGGATCAAAATTTAAATGAAGCCATAGCGCAAAATTCGAGGGCTGGATCAAAGCCAATAAGTATAGCAGAATACAGACGACGAGCAGACACGAGGCATATTTTTTTAGAACACCAAAATGTCGAGAAAAAAGCAGTTAGAGGCGGTGAAGTAGAAAGATGAAGAGAAGAAATTAAGAATTTATATACAGTTCTTAATTTCGGAGTATCAAAAGAACACAAAAAAATTTTTAAAGAAAAGATCCAGAGTTTAAAAATGGAGCAAAGAAGGGAAAAGAAGGAGAAATTAACAAAAAAATTAATAAATAAATAATAATAAATCGTAAAAAATTAGATTATTACCCAAAAATAATTTAACAAAATGTTGTTTAAGTTATTTTTAAATAAAGATTTTTGATGAAAAGAGGTATATTTTCTGTAATAGTTCTTTATAATTAAACGATTGACATTCTATTTCGTATTTTGTTCACTGTGAGTAGTTGAACAAACTTTTTTGAAGCTTTTGTTTCTAGTTTTGTTTCTATTGTAAACAAAAGGCAAGTTTGTTGTTTTATTTAATTCTTGAATTGGAGAATTAAATGTTTTTTTTTAGTAAACTGAATTGAGTCAAATATTTAAGGCAAAAAACAGAAAAAATAGGTTTATAATACAAAATTTTTGGAAAATATAAAAAAAACACATTTTGTTGAATTTTGTGGTAATAATAGGGAATGATTAGTAAATTCTGTAGAAGTATTGATAGTTTTAATTTGAGGATATAAGTCCAAAGTTTTCTTCTTCATCATCATCAAAAAGCATAAGTAAAATGTAAACACCGATGAATAAGAATATGTTTATTGAAGAAGAAGGAGCAGTAGGTTTTTCTCCACATGTTGAAGGTGAAACATTTAGAATACATAGATGAAAGAAAATGTACCCAAGAACCTCAAATAATTATAACGTTCGCGGATCAAATAATATAAATATCGATAATTTAGAAGTAGGAAATAGTTTAGATAGAGGAATTAAAATATATAAATATAGATAGTTGGGCAAAAACGCAGGCTGTTGGTAAGCAGTTAAGAAGGGCCCCATCACCGCCAGTTTTTAGACAAAATAATAATACAAAAATTTTGGAAAATAATCATATATATTTTCCAGAACCAAAACAAGCAATGGGTAGTGTAAAATCCACCTAATATTTTGAAGTTGCCAAAAAAACAATTAAAACTATTTCTAAACAATAATATTTTATCAAAGAAAAATTTATATATTCATAAAAAAGAAAAAGAAACATTGAAAAATTTTTAACTAAAATATTTATAATAAAGGACTAAAAAAATGTGAAGTATAAAAATTTACGCCGAATTAAAAATATTAAAAAAGAAGCAACGGAAAGAAAATATTTAAAAAATTTAGCAACTTAAAAATAAAAAATTTAATTTAAAATTAAATTGAACACGCGAGGTTCATTTTATATAGGAAATAATCAAGTCAAAGAATTTAAAAAATTAAAATCAAATAAGAAAAAATAAAAAATAAGGAACATTTTTCTTTTTTGTACTATAACAAAAAAAAACTAATTTTTTTTAAAATAATACTAGTAAAACAAAATCTACAAAAAGAAAATCGTTTTAGTTTTCTTAACTAAACAACGCCACGCAACTTTATAGTAGACCTCTTTTAGCAGAAAACAACAATATGTCTTTTCAGTCACAGGACGGACTATTGTCGTTTACTGAGACATTTAAAATATTTTTAACGAATATTCCTAGCTTTTCAAGGGACGGATGTTAATCCTGCATTAGATTTACAAAATCTTAGCCAAATCTTAGCCAAAGAAGCATATTTTATAACTGAAGAATCAGGTAGACCATTTGTTTTAACTCAATTAGTAACAGGAAAGTTGTGAGGTAGGGCAAATGCTTTATTTTTAAATCATAACGTATCTTACTTCGATGAATTAAGGTTGGTTCTTAAAGGTCATTTTCTACCATATAAAAACTTGCCCCAGTGAGCAAAAGAAATCGAAGAATGCTATCAAGGACCGGAAGAAGGGGTAGAGTCCTTTGGTAGAAGATTAATGCAAAAGGTAGGAGTATATTCAGTAATGGTCAGCAACACATACCAAGCTGAAGGAAGGGTTTTGGTAGAAGAGATGATGAAGGTAGCGAAAAGAACTTTCATCAGAGGACTTCGTTCGGAACCATTAAAACATTATATTAGGTCCCAAAATTGCTCAAGTTTGAAAATTACAATCCAAAAAGCACGCGATTGTGCTAGAGAGGATTATATTATGGGCAATGCATTAAAAAAGGCCAATCGCCATCTCAAAGGATAGTGAGGCGGCTACTCTTTTAAAAGCATTATTATTGAAAAATGACAGCGGAAAGGGACAAAATAAACAAGAGCCTGAAAATAAAGTTAATTATGCAGGTATTCAAAACTCTAATGGTCAAAAGAAGTATTATAATTAAAATAACCACAATAGTGGTTGCAACAACATTAATAACAATAGTGGTAGAATAGAACGAGGAAATTTTAAATGTTTTAATTGTGGAGAACCGCTCCATACAAGTCGGATCTGCAAAAATAAAAACCAGGAGCCACACACTTTCTGTACAAACTGCAAAATGCCTGGGCACAGTAAAGATAATGTATACGTTCAACAAGCACTGCAGCTGTGAATGTTTTGAATTCGCAGCAGAATGCAAAACCTGCGCCTTTGCAGAGGCAATTAGAACAAACAGTCAACTGCGAATGGTGTGATATGCCAGGACATGACTTGTTGCACTGTCCTGCAAGACAAAAATACGAGGCGAGAAAGGTAATCGTCGTCGGGAAACGAGTAGAGAATCAACCAAGAAACCCCGGTTCATTCGAAACCACAAATGCTGGGGAAGAGGAAAATTGCAAAATAGAATTGCCACTGGATATTGCAGCTAACAGAACAGTAACACTTTCAATAAATACAGGGGCTCAAGTGAGTATAATAAAAAATACTTCACTTCTGAAAACTGGAAAAATTGATAAAAGTCAAAAAACACACATCAGAACCTTCCATGGACAGAATGAGACACTTGGTAGATGTAATGGTAAATTCCTACTTAATGGAGGATTCAACTGTGAGTTTCAAGTAACGTCCAAGGACGAAAGAATACCAGGAGATGGTATTCTCGGTTACGAGAATTGTAATGTTTTTTTGGTGTACAGAAACTCCTGCAATTCCTAGAAACGTTGGAAAATAAAACCGAAATTCTAGTAAAATCATTAGTTCAGCACCAGTTTTGGCTAATGATTTTATTTGTAAAATCATTAGCCAAAACTGGTGCTGACCCAACCTTGTATTCTCTCGAAAGTTGTCAACTAACGGAATATGACCAACCAGGGCAATTACATAAAGAAATCATTAGCACAATTTATCCATTGTTGCATAGGCGATTTAGATAAATGTAGCTTAGGCGATTTAGTAAAAAATATTAATAATGTAAATTTTGAAGATTCACAGGATTTACAGGAACTGGTTACAAACGAACTTGCTGGCGATATAAGTGAGATACACAGAAATGAGATAAATATTAAAGATAATAAAAGGTTAAAATTGAAAAATTGTACAGAGAATATAGATTATGAAGATAGTAGGAATTTTGCAGTAAATTATTCTAGTGCTGAAGAGAAAAACTTATTGGTTAATGTTTTCAAGGAAGATTGTAATGAAGATGTAAAAAATTCAGATGATTTATCGCAAAACAGTTCGTTAGGAAAGAGTGAAGAAATAGAGGATAATAAAGAATTAGAAAATACAGATAATGTAGAATATATCGAACTAGAAGAAGTAAATAAGATTTTAATAAAAAAATCAGATCAGCATATATTTGAAGAAAAAAGTGAAGTTGATTGGAATAAAGTGGAAAGCAATACTAACCAAGTGTTGGTTGGTAAGAAGGAATTTTTTATAAATATAGGAAGAGTAGAAGAGAAAGTTTATAACAATGAAGAAGTATGTAATAAAATTACAATATATAGATAAGCAAAAAACGCGTAGGTTTAGGTATAAAAATCCGGCAATTTTAATATTTCAAAGTATTATAAACTGAACTTCAGAACTTAGAAGGCATTGCATAAAGTGAACTAGAATAAGTATTTTTGATGCCAATAAATAATAATAAAAGGTAATTACACTAAATTACTAGTTTTATTTAAAGTACAAAGATAAAATATAACAGTGGCCAGTGCAACACAGATTACTATCTGTGTTGTAAAAAAATCTACGTTATTTTAAATTAATTTTATTGTAATTTTTTTTTAAATATTAAAACATTGTTATTTTCTACGGATGTCGGATCAAAATTTAAATGAAGCCATAGCGCAAAATTCGAGGACTGGACCAAAGCCAATAAGTATAGCAGAATACAGGCGACGAGCAGAGACGAGGCATATTTTTTTAGAACACCAAAACGTCGAGAAAAAAGCAGTTATAAAGCACGAAAAAAATTTTAAAGTAAAGATCCAGAGTTTAAAAAGGTAGCAGAGAAGCGAAAAGAAGGAGAAATTGGCAAAAAAATGAATAAATAAATAATAATAAATCGTATAAAATTAGATTATTACCCAAAAATAATTTAACAAAATGTTGTTTAAGTTATTTTTAAATAAAGATTTTTGATGAAAAGAGGTATATTTTCTGTAATAGTTCTTTATAATTAAACGATTGATATTCTGTTTCGTATTTTGTTTAGGGTTTCTGGGCTCGACTCGACTCGGACTCGTCGAGTATTTGGGTAGTTACGCGGACTCGGGACTCGACTCTAATAGTCGACGAGTCCCGAGTCCAAATTTATGAAATTAAAAAAAAAAAAACATCAATCGATTATTAATTCAGAAGCATAATTAATTCAGAAGAATTTTTTTAAAATTATATTTTGGTTTTGTAAATAATTTTAATTGGTAATTAAAATTATTTACAAAAAAAAACATAACAAAAATAAATAAAATCTCATACCTCCCGTAACACATTAGTATACCTTACCAAGGTAGAAACCCAGGCCTATATTAATATTCATTCTACAATGTTGGTTTAGCGAGAAATTTCTTTGTACGAATTCGCAGAACAACGGCACTTTTATTTTTCAACGTAAAAAAAACGATCAGAAGACTGTAAAACTCAATAATGAATGAAATTAAAAATCAAAACACATTAGTATACCTCACCAAGGGAAAAACCCTTGGTGAGGTATACTAATGTGTTTTGATTTTGAAATGAAAGAAAGATTTTGAAATGAAAGAACGTTTTCAATTAGTGGCAACTTCTGCACTAAAATTTTGTTTAATGTTAATTCATTAGTTTTTTTTTAAATATTTGTACGTTAAACCAAAAAATGGAAAAAGTAATTAAAAACAATTATATAGTTTGAAAGCTTATTGAGTTTTGAAAATAAATGAATTAATTGATAAATTTGAGTACATTTTCTTTTTAATTTTTTGGCACGACCATTAAAGCACAAATTTCAGTTGAATTGAAAATGATATAATATTATTTTATCAGATTCTTGTAATATTTTTTGTTAAAGACACCGGACTCGGACTCGACTTGGACTCGACGAGTTTTTTTAATTTTGGACTCGGACTCGTCGAGTCTTAAAAACCCGAGTTTTCAGAAACCCTAATTTTGTTTACTGTGAGTAGTTGAACAAACGTTTTTGAAGCTTTTGTTTCTAGTTTTGTTTCTATTGTAAACAAAAGGCAAGTTTTTTGTTTTATTTAATTCTTGAATTGGAGAATTAAATGTGTTTTTTTAGTAAACAGAATTGAGTCAAATATTAAGACAAAAAACACCAAAAATAGGTTTATAATACAAAATTTTTGGAAAATATAAAAAAACCAATTTTGTTGAATTTTGTGGTAATAATAGGGAATGATTAGTAAATCCTGTAGAAGTATTGATAGTTTTAATTTGAGGATATAAGTCCAAAGTCTTCTTCATCATCGAAAAGCATAAGTAAAATGTAAACACCGATGAATAAGAATATGTTTATTGAAGAAGAAGGAGCAGTAAGTTTTTCTCCACATGTTGAAAGTGAAACATTTAGCTTTAGAATATATAGATCAAAGAAAATGTACCCAAGAAGCTCAAATAATTATAACGTTCGCGGATCAAATAATATAAATATCGATAATTTAGAAGTAGGAAATAGATTAGAGGAATTAAAATATATAAATATAGATAGTAGGCAAAAAACGCAGGCTGTTGCGAAGCAGTTAAGAAGGGCCTCATCACCGTTTTTAGACAAAATAATAATAATACAAAAATTTTGGAAAATAATCATATATATGATTTTCCAGAACCAAAACAAGCAATGGGTAGTGTAAGATCCTCCTAATATTTTTAAGTTGCCAAAAAAACAATCATATTTTATCAAAGAAAAATTTATATATTCATAAAACAGAAAAAGAAACATTGAAAAAATTTTAACTAAAGTATTTATAATAAAGGACAAAAAATGTGAAGTATAAAAATTTAAGCGGAATTAAAAATATTAAAAAAGCAACGGAAAGAAAATATTTAAAAAATTTAGCAACTTAAAAATAAAAAATTTAATTTAAAATTTAATTGAACACTCGAGGTTCATTTTAGCAGAAAATAACAATATGTCTTTTCAGTCAAAGGACGGACTATTGTCGTTTACTGAGACATTTAAAATATTTTTAACGAATATTCCTAGCTTTTCAAGGACGGGTGAAAATCCTGCATTAGATTTACAAATTTTTTTAGTCTTAGCCGAAGAAGCGTATTTTATAACTGAAGAATCAGGTAGACCATTTGTTTTAACTCAATTAGCAAGAGGAAAGTTGAGAGGTAGAGCAAATGCTTTATTTTTAAATCATAACGCATCTGACTTCGATGAATTAAGGTCGGTTCTTAAAGGTCATTTTCTACCATATAAATACTTGCCCCAGTTAGCAAGATAAATCGGAGAATGTTATCAAGGACCGGAAGAAGGGGTAGAGAGCTTTGGTAGAAGATTAATGCAAAATGTAGAAGCATATTCAGTAATGGTCAGCAACACATACCAAGCTGAAGGGAGAGTTTTGGTAGAAGAGATGATGAAAGTAGCGAAAAGAACTTTCATCAGAGGACTTCGTTCGGAACCATTAAAACATTATATTATGTCCCAAAATTTCTCAAGTTTGAAAATTATAATCCAAAAAGCACGGGATTGTGCTAGAGAGGATTATGTTATGGGCAATGCATTAGAAAGGCCAATCGCCGCCTCAAAGGATTGCGAAGTGGCTACTCTTTTAAAAGCGTTATTATTGAAAATGGACAGCGGAGAGGGACAAAATAAACAAGAGCCTGAAAATAAAGTTAATTATGCAGGTAGTCAAAACTCTAATGTTCAAAAGAAGTATTATAATCAAAATAACCACAATTAGAACAAACAGGCAATTAGAACAAACAGTCAACTGCGAATGGTGTGATATGCCAGGACATGACTTGTTGCACTGCCCTGCTAGACAAAAATACCAGGCGAGAAAGGTAATTGTCGTCGGGAAACGAGTAGAGAATGAACCAAGAAATCCCGGTTCATTCGAAACCACAAATGCAGAGGAAGGGGAAAATTGCAAAATAGTTCAATTAATAGAATCCCACTGGATATTGCAGCTAACAGAACAGTAATACTTTCAATAAATACAGGGGCTCAAGTGAGTATAATAAAAAATACTTCACTTCTGAAAACTGGAAAAATTGATAAAAGTCAAAAAACACACATCAGAACCATACATGGACAGAATGAGACACTTGGTAGATGTAATGGTAAATTCCTACTTAATGGAGGATTCAACTGTGAATTTCAAGTGACGACCAAGGACGAAAGAATACCAGGAGACGGTATTCTCGATTACGATTTTTTGGTAAAAAATTGTAATATTTTTGGTCTACAGAAACTCCTGCAATTCCCAGAAACGTTGGAAAATAAAACCGAAATTCTAGTAAAATCATTAGCTCAGCACCAGTTTTGGCTAATGATTTTATTTGTAAAATCATTAGCCAAAACTGGTGCTGAGCCAACCTTGTATTCTCTCGAAAGTTGTCAACTAACGGAATATGACCAACCAGGGCAATTACATAAAGAAATCATTAACACAATGGATAATTTGGCAACAAATAAAATTTTAATAGAAGTAACTGTACAAGTAGAAAAAGAAAACGTCAATAAAGACGTGCCGCAAGAAGGAAAAGATATATGTTGCTGTTGGGAACTAATGGAATTAAACAATATTATTTTATTGGGTATAATCATGTCATATCCAATTTTTGCGAATTGGGATAATTTTATAATTGTCATCTGTTACTAAATCACTTTTATTATTCATTCATTTTGTGTTACTCATTTAGATAAGATCATTTAGATATTAGATTACTACCTAATATATATTATTGAAGTAAAAGAAATATAATGTTTTTGTTTGTTATAACTATTAGTGTTTTATTTGCATACCACTAAAAAAGGCTATCTCAGGTTATAACAAAGTGGCGACGAGGATTTTTGGAAAAAAAAACAAAAACCGTTGAAACACGTTCAACACAAGTAAGATAATTTACTGTTATTTACTGTTTTGTGTGAAAAGCATTTTTTATATACAAAAATTTGATTGGTATTCTCTATCAAAATGAATACAACAGAAGAATTTTTATTAAAATTGTTGAATCAAAATCAAGAAATGGTTAAAAATCTTGCTCAACAACAACAACAACAACAAATCGCACAACAAAATGAAATTATGACCAAATTAATGATAAAATCAGAAACATCAGCTTCATCGGGTAGTAGTAATGTACCTATTCAAAATGGAATTTCAAATTCAATGGAAATTTTAATGGATTCCCTTGCTAAAAATATGTGTGATTTTTTTTATGATGCCGATTCAAATAAAACTTTTGGTACCTGGTATTAAAGGTATGAAGATTTATTTGAACATGACGCAAAACAACTTGATGATAATGAGATTATTATTAAGAAAAATGAATATTGTTGTTCATGAAAAATACATAGATTATATTTTGCCAAAACGTTCTGGTGAATTTACATTCAAACAAACAATTAAATGTTTATCTAAATTATTTGGTCGTCAAGAGTCCATTTTTAATACAAGATACAAATGTTTACAAAGATGCAAAAATAATAGTGATGATTTTGTGACTTATGCAGCCACAGTTAATAAAAGTTGTGAAAATTTTGATATTGAAAATTTTTCAAAAGATAATTTAAAATATTTAGTTTTTGTAATGGGATTGCAGTCATATAAAGATGCAGATATTCGAAGATCATTGTTACAAATGCTGGACTCAGAAAAAGAAAATAATTAAGTAACTATTGATAAATTGATAACTGAAATTAATAGAATTGTCAGTATTAAATCTGATGCAAATTTAATTGAAAAATCAATTTCAGACGTTAAATTAATTAACAATAAGTTCAAATATAAAAGAAATTATATTAAAAAATTTAACGGTCACAATAATAATCACAATGAGGATAAAGAAAATGAACCAGTTAAACCACCTACACCATGTTGGCAATGTGGTGAAATGCATTTTGTCCGTAACTGTCAATACGGCAATCACAAATGTAGTCAATGCAATAATATAGGGCATAAAGATGGTTATTGCTCCTCATTCAATAAGAAAAAACAAATTAAAAACGTGATTAACAAACATTCAACAACAAAATATAATAAACAAAGGTCACAATCAATCACTCATCAATCAAAGCAAATTTTCGCTATAAATACAATCAATAATGAAAGCAAGAGAAAATTTGTTGAAATCAAAATAAACAACGAGATGATTAAATTACAAATTGATACCGGATCTGATATCAGCATTATTTCAGAAGCAATGTGGAGTCATATTGGATTACCAGAATTAACACCATCAATACATAAGGCAAAAGATGCATCATCAAATTCAATCAAAATCCTTGGTGAACACTACAATAGCAATTCATGGAATTTCAAAATTTGGTAAAGTTTTTGTAACAAATATTAATAATCTTAATGTTTTAGGTGTAGACTTAATGGATAAATTTAAATTGTGGGATAAGCCAATCAGCTTGTATTGCAAATCAATCAGTTTGAAAAATAAACGACAAATTATTGGTGAAATCAAAACAAAATTTTCAAAAGTTTTTTAGCAATTCACCTGGTCATTGCAACAAATTTAAAATCAATCTTCCATTAAAGCCAAATGTTAAACCAATATTTATACCAAAAAGAACAGTAGCATATACAGCATTAAATCAGTTTGAAAATGAACTTCAAAGACTTCAAAATGCTGGAATCATAACACCAGTAAAATTTTCTAATTGGGCTGCTCCAATAGTAGTAGTGAAAAGGTCAAATGGAAAAATTAGAATATGTGCAGATTACTCAACTGGGCTTAATGAACGCGTAGAAGCTCATAGTTATCCTCTTCCAATTCCAGATTATTTATTTGCTAAAATGCCACCAAATTCAAAATATTTTTACCGTTTGGATTTATCGGATGCATATAATCAAATTGAAGTGGATGATGAAACAAAAAGTATTTTAACAATAAATACGCATAAAGGTCTATTCAATTTTAACAGATTAGCACCAGGTATTAAATCCGCACCAGGAGCTTTTCAAGAAGTAATGGACACGGTGTTAGCTGGTTTGGAAAATGTATCACCATATTTGGATGATGTTATTGTGGCCACAGAAAATTTAGAGGGAAACATTGCAATGGTTAATCAAGTATTAACAAAATTTTCAGAATACAATTTAACAGTAAATTTTGAAAAATGTGAATTTTTTGAAACGGAGTGTAAATATTTAGGTCATGTTATTGATTCAAATGGTATAAAACCAGATACTAATAAAATATCAGCGATCAAAGAATTACCTTCGCCATCAAATATTAATGAACTTAGATCATTTTAGGTGCAATAAATTATTATGGAAAATTTATTCAGGAAATGAGAAATCTAAGAGCACCATTGGATGACTTACTAAAAAAAAATACAGAATTTATATGGTCCAAAGAATGTCAACAATCATTTCAAGAATTCAAGAAAATTCTATCATCTAAAATGTTGCTTACGCACTACAATCCAAGATTGCCAATTCAAGTAGCAGCAGATGCTTCAATTGTAGGGATTGGTGCTAGAATAAGTCATATAATGCCAGATGGGAAATAAAAAGTTGTATACCATGTTTCAAGATCATTAACACCTGCAGAAAAAAATTACAGCCAAATTGAAAAAGAGGCACTAGCATTGGTGTGGGCTGTTAAGAATTCCATCGCATGATATATGGTCGTAATTTTACGTTGACAACCCATCACAAACCTTTATTAGCTATTTTTGGTTCCAAGAAAGGTATACCAGCACATACGGCAAATAGGTTACAACGTTGGGCTTTAGTTTTAATAGCATACGATTTCAACATACAGTATGTATCAACAAAAGATTTTGGGTATGTTGATGTACTGTCTAGATTAATAAATAATCATACGAAAGAAAATCCAAATGAAGATTATATTGTAGCAACCACAACAATAGAATCCGACATTAAATCAATTTTAGAAGAGACTATAAAAGCATTACCAATAACTTATCATATGGTAAAGTCAGCAACAGAAAGAGATGTTACTTTGAAAACAATCAAATTGTACATGCAAAAAGGTTGGCCAAAGGGGAAAATAAATGATGCAAATATTGAAAAATTTTATTGTCGTAAAAATTCATTAACTGAAATTGATGAATGTATATTTTTTTGTGAACGTTTAGTCATTCCAAATTGTTTTAGGAAACGAATTTTAAAACAAATCCACAAAGGACACCAAGGAATATCTAGAATGAAATCGATTGCCCGTTCATATGTATATTGGCCAAGTATTGACGATGATATTATACATTTAGTACAGCAATGTTAATATTGTGCAGCAGCAGCAAAAGCTCCAAATAAAACTAAATTATCATCATGGCCTATTCCTAATGGTCCAATGGATAGAATACATATTGACATAGCAGGTCCAGTAAATGGAAAATTTTTTTTTAGTAATCGTTGATGCTTTTTCAAAATATCCAGAAATATTTGAAACTGACAAAATTACATCTTATGTTGTACTTAAAAAACTGAATGAATTTTTCTCACATTTTGGTCAGGCAAAACAAATAGTTTCCGATAATGGAACACAATTCATTAGTGATGAATTTCAAGATTTTTGTACATCTAGAGGTGTTTTACATACCAGAAGTGCTCCATATCATCCACAAAGTAATGGCCAAGCTGAAAGATTTGTTGATACATTAAAACGATCACTTAAAAAAATGCAAGATGATGGTACACAAATTGAAAACTTACAAGAATTTTTGTTAACATATCGTTCCACTCCAAACAAAAATACTCCAGGGGAGAAGACTTCAGCAGAGTTATTCATAGGCAGGAAAATAAGGACGAATTTAGATTTATTATTAAAACCGCAACCTTTTTCAAATAAAAAAAATGTACCAATGGAAAATCAATTTAATATAAAACATGGTGCTAAGAATAGAGTTTTTAATACGGGGGAATAGAGTTTTTAATGCAAAGACATATAATAAACATAAGAGTACATGGTCACCAGGGAAGATAATAGAGAGAATTGGTAAAGTAAATTACAATATTTTAGTTAACACTCATAACAAAGAAAAATTAATAAGATCACATGCTAATCAAATAATGTCGCGCAACATTGATAACTCGGAAGATCAAACTTCACAACACAATGATTTTGATATTTTATTTAACAATTTTGATTTGAGAATATCACCAGAAACAAATAAAAAAATGAATGATTTGCAATCACGGCCTGAATTGGTTCACCTAACATTGAATCCAACTGAAATTATTGAACTAGCTGTGCATGATGAAAGTCTACACCAACAAACAGCTATTGATGAAGAAACTCAATTACAACCCAGACAATCTTCAAGAGTACGTCAACCCCCAGTTTATCTTCGTGATTATATAGTGGAATAGAATAATCACTCTACTAAAAAGGGAGATGTTGGGAACTAATGGAATTAAACAATATTATTTTATTGGGTATAATCATTTCATATCCAATTTTTGCGAATTGGGATAATTTTATAATTGTCATCTGTTACTAAATCACTTTTATTATTCATTCATTTTGTGTTACTCATTTAGATAAGATCATTTAGATATTAGATTACTACCTAATATATATTATTGAAGTAAAAGAAATATAATGTTTTTGTTTGTTATAACTATTAGTGTTTTATTTGCATACCACTAAAAAAGGCTATCTCAGGTTATAACAGTTGCATAGGCGATTTAGATAAATGTGTCATAGGCGATTTAGTAAAAAATATTAATAATGTAAATTTTGAAGATTCACAGGATTTACAGGAACTAGTTACAAACGAACTTGCTGGCGATATAAGTGAGATAGACAGAAATGAGATAAATATTAAAGATATAAATATAGGAAGAGTAGAAGAGAAAGTTTATAACAATGAAGAGGTATGTAATGAAATTACAATATATTGACCAATCAGAACAAACTATCGCGAAACAGTTTTAGTAGGCGCGGATTTGGGAAAAACTGCGTTAATATATCACTCTCGTAGGCGATGGAGATTACGAATTTATGGAAAGAATTAGAAAGAAAACTAAAAAAAAAAAAGAAAGACATAATTTAAATTACGAGGTGAAAAAAGAAAGAGATAATTTAAGTTAAGAAATTACTTTTTTTATTTTTATTTAAATTTATTAATTAAGTGGCAGTAATTATATAATAAAAGAAATCAATTACTGTCAGTACTACGAGATCTGACAATAATTGATGAAATAGGTGTTAATTGGTTAGTTATAAGAAAATTAGTAAATAAAACCTAACATGTTAAGAATTGCCAGTTTTACATATTTAACCAGCAATACAACCGAGAGCACGTCCGCAAAATATTAAACAAGTTTACATTTTTTAGCTACTTTACTGCGAACGGCAAACTACTTTACTTAAATTAAAATTATTAGTTTACATTTTAGTTTACATTTTTTAGGATTAATTAATTCTTTTTATTTGTAAAAAAAAAAAACTAACATACAACCGCGGTTTGCTGTATAACATTTTTTTTTTATCTATTTCCGTTTACCGCGTATTTCTTCTTGGTCAAGTTTAGATACCATACTCCTTACACCAACCTAAAAATAAAATAAAATTACAAAATTTATAAAAATTGAATAATTTATAAATAAAACAAACCTTCAGCCGATTTTTTCAGGAGGATCCGTTTCGTTGTTAAGTCGAGAATAAATAACCTAAAAAATATAACATTTATTATTTTTTTTTATATATATATATAAAAGAGAAAAGTAAACCAACAAATTACGTTGCAAAACTCGAAATCAATTTATTTGAAGTAAAGCCTAAAAATATAAAAACAAAGAATTAATCATTAAATTAAAATACATATTTTCCTTATCTGATATACTACAGCAAAACAGTAGCAGCTCAATTTATCATGTCGTGGATCATCATCATCATCAACTGCATCATCGCTAAGCCTGTACAATAGTAATAAAAAGCACAGGCTTTTCAGTGTTGACAGCGTTAACACATGCGCGATCATATCAACGCTAACGACGCTATTAATTATTTTGTATTGTTACGATTTTATTTATTATTAATTAAGGGCAGTATGCTACTCGCGATTAGGGAAGATTACCATACAAAATTTAGCTTAGCTAAATATAAGATTACGATTTATCTCAAAATTCCGCTGAAGTAGTACGCTACTCAAGATTACTAAAAGTAAGAAAAATCGGCGCCTTGTCAAAAGTCTCCACTAAATATTTCACGCGAAATAATGTTCTGAACATTATTTCGCGCGAAATTTTGACGTTTCAAGAAAAAAAAATCTAATTTTGATTAACGCTGCACCAATGATTATTAGGTCATCCATTTCATCATCCAATTCTATATTTTTTAATGTTTTTGAATTCATTATTTGTTATAATAATTTTATTATTATTTATTTAGAAAATTATTTGAAATGAAATATTTGAAATAAATAATAATATTTTTTTATTTTTTTTTTTTTTATTTTTATTTTATTGCCTTAATATATATTTTTACAATTAACTTCATGTTATAATGATTTTGTTTTTAGTTATTACTTTTCATCTACAATAAATTTATTTTTTTTATAATAATTTATGCTAATTTTTTATTAATAATTATTTTCAAAGGAAAATGGCAAAAGAAAAACCTTATAATTTTATTTTGTGATTTTTTTTTTTTTTGATTTTCTTAAAATTTTATTGTTGTTTTTTTATATTTTTAAAAAAAAAAGAAAAATTTTTATCTTAAAATCTAAGGACGAGAAACACACTAATAACTGCTATATATTAAATATGCAAATTTTTGATGAGGACGTTGGTGGAAGAACAACATTTGTGATTGAATTTTTTCGAGTAGCATTAAGTTATAAATAAATTTCACATTTGAATTGTAGTGTAATTCTTTGGTTGAATAATAAAAAGGTAAATTATTTAATAATTTAAGAATTTGGTTTTGCTTTATTTGCATACGTTTTATATGCGTTATCGCACACTTACATCAAACTTCACACCCAAAAAGCATAACACTTTGGAAAATTTGTTTAAATATTATTAGTTTATTTTCTATTTTTAATTTTGATTTTCTATGTATTATGGGATATAATAATCTAATTATTTTGTTGCATTTTTCTATTGTTTTGTCAACGTGAAGTCTGAATAAAAGTTTTTTGTCAATAGTAATTCCTAAATATTTTATAGAACTGTCCCAAGTTATATCTTGTCCATGTAAATTAAGGTTTTTATTTGGAATCAATGAAGGTTTCCGATTTCTTGTGAAAAAAATTGATTTAGTTTTTTCTGTGTTAATTTTAATTTTCCATTTATAATAATAATTTCTTACTTCTTCAAATCCTTTTTCTAAATTTTTAATTACTAAATTTGGATCTATTGCCGAAGTAAATATTGTTGTGTCATCAGCGTATAAACCAAAGTAACAATTTTTAAGTCTTGGAAAGTCTGAGGTGTAAATATTATAAAGGATAGGTGATATAACAGATCCTTGTGGGGTACCAGCACTTATATCAAATTCTTTACTTTTTGTATCATTTAACAAAACATATAACTTTCTATCAGTTAAAAATTCCTTAATTATTTTAATTAAGTAGATAGGAAAGTTAAAATTCTTCATCTTGAAAACTATACCATCATGCCAGACTGAGTCGAAAGCTTTTTCAACATCTAATGTTACCATGCCAGTCGATTTTTTATTGGAAAAATTGTGTTTAACGGTTTGGTTTATTCTTGCGACTTGATGGCTAACTGAATGTGAGGGACGAAATCCAAATTGCTCTGGAGGAAATATGTTGTTTTCCTCCACGAAATTTAAAATTCTATCCTTAAGACACTTTTCAAATATTTTACTTAGTGAACTAAGTAAACTGATTGGTCTGTAGCTAGTAGGATCAGTTTTATTTTTGTTTGGTTTAGCTATAGGGATAATTGATGCAATTTTCCATGTTTGAGGAAAATAGCCAATCATTAAGCACGCATTGAGAATTTTGCAAAAATTTACATAACTTTTTTTTTCAAAATTCTTTAACAAAATATTTTTGATTGAGTCTGCACCTGGGGATTTATTGTTTTTAATTGATCGGATGTGTTTTTTTATTTCTTTTACAGTGATGTATTTAAACGTATTTATTGTGCAAGATTCAATTTCTTGTACTGAATCAGATATTAACTTTTCAGTTTGTACATCACTGTAGTTTGAAGTAATTTTGTGATATTCATAAAACGACTCGCCTAACATATTTGCTTTTTCGAGATTTGTGGACGCTATTTTATCATCTTTTTTTAATAAAGGAGTACCTATATTTCTATTTTTTAAACTTTCGTAACATTCCAGAAAGGTTTACTACATTTTGAGAGATTTGCAATTTCATTTGAAAATTTGTTGTTGTAAATATTAACAATTTTTTCTCTTATAATGCTATTTAGGATTGTTACCCGAGCTTTTTCTAGATAAATTCTGGTTCTTTGCCATAGGCGTCTGTGGTGATTTCGACGACTTATTAATTGCTTAATTTCTAAAGGTATTTTACTAATTTTTTGTTTTGTATTCATATGTTTTAATTTTTTTTTAATAGATTCATTTACCGCGTTTTGTATAATATCTGTAAAATTCTTGATATGTAGATCTATTACGTCTTTTGTTGGTGTTTCTAAATTTGAAATTAAATTTAAATTTATTTTATTAGATAAGCATTTTTTAAATTTAACCCAGTTTGCTCTGTCATAATTTGGATAAAATATTGGAGTGGATTTATTGGGAATACTATTTATTTTAAAAACAACTGGCAAATGATCAGAATTAAGTTTATTTAATGTTATTGGTGCGTCTAGGAAAGTGGCATAATTTGTTAATATTAAATCAATTGTTGAGGGACATCTTTTTTGTGTATGTGAATAATATGTAGGACTATCAGGGTATAGTAATGAAAATTTGCTGGTAATTAATTTATTATTTAGAAGTTTACCCCATGAATTGTTTTTTATACAATTCCAGTTTGTATGTCTAGCGTTTATGTCTGCAACAATAATGTAATTTCCTGATATGTTGTTAAATATTTGTAGGTCATGTTTAAAAAGTGTAGCATCTATGATTATTATTTAGAAAAATGTGTGAAATTAATTTGACAATTGACATAGACGTCAAAATTTATCTCTACACAATATTTTTTCAGACTATTTTATCTCTACACAATATTGAGAGTTTGGAGATCGCGTTAAAATTTAGCTAATCTTCAGTAGCATACTATACGTCAAGAAAAAAAAAATCTAATTTTGAATATTCAAATTTGAAAAATTTTAAATATAAAAAATGAGTGAAGAAATGTATTTTTATTTGGAATATATCGATTCTGAAACACCTGGAACCTCTCAAAAAAACCAAATAAAAGAAAATTGGAATTTACTGGTGCTGAGAAAAAAAAATTGGCATCAGAAGTTAAAGATAATCCCTGTATTTGGAAGCTGGAAGACAAAATGTATCGTAATCACCATGCCATTTTATCTCTACACAATATTGAGAGTTTGGAGATCGCGTTGGACAGCAATATCCAATATTTTGGAGATCAGCTGCTTGGACAGCAATATCCAATATAATTTCAATAAACCAATCTGAATATTCAATTTATATTTTTCAACATACGTCTACAGCAAAGCGTCCTTTATTTTTGCGTCCTTGCAAATATGGCTGAACACGACATGAAGGTTTTTGTTTTTTTTGTTTTCTTCATTGCGCCTTCTCACGACCAACGCTGCACCAATGATTATTAGGTCATCCATTTCATCATCCAATTCTATATTTTTTAATGTTGTTGAATTCATTATTTCTTATACTACTTTTATTATTATTTATTTAGAAAATTATTTGAAATGAAATATTTGAAATAAATAATAATATTATCTATGATTATTATTTAGAAAAATGTTTGAAATTAATTTGACAATTGACATAGACGTCAAAATTTATCTCTACACAATATTTTTTCACAATATTTTATCTCTACACAATATTGAGAGTTTGGAGATCGCGTTAAAATTTAGCTAATCTTCAGTAGCATACTATACGTTAATTACGATTTTTTTTATTATTAACAAGTTTATGACTATAGGGTAAAGCAACTTTTTTTTTTTTGTTTTTTTTTTTTTGTAATTTTTTTTAAAGTAAGCAAGATGACTACAAAACTTTGGATAGTCATTTTAATAATGATATTGAAGACAGGAGTACAATAGATACCCATTAAAATAAAGGACGTCGTATCTGTAGGAGTTTTCTTTGAGAATTTAGAACAGAGGTGGACAAAACGCGGCCCGCCACAATATCTCTAGTTTTTTGTGCATTTTCTTTCGACATAGAAAAGGCACCTGCGGATATGCAATTGCAGTTAATTGATATGCAGTATGATTTACTCTTAAATGAAAATTTCAAAAACCTGAGTCTGGTAGAGTATTATGCTTCGCTGAGCAGTGCAATTTTTTAGGGCCGATCTAAAGAAAATATTCTTAATTCCCGACATCCTGCGTATTAAAATTTTGTAGAATTTAGACAGTATAAGCACAGGAATAATTTATTAGTACATTGTCATTAAGATATTGTATTTGGGTAATTTAGGAAAGTATCTCAAATGAGAATTAGATAATTTCAAATAAAATGATTAAAAAGATTTGTTATTGTATAAGATTTATTTTTATATATATAAGAATTTTGTAACAAGATTTTGTTTGTATAATTTTGTAATACTAATCAAGGTTGTTTTTTGTTGTAGGTTACTTATCATTAGTTTGTTGATTTGGTTAAGAATTATAAATGAATTTAAGAATATAGTAAGAAATTAGAATTAAATTAAAGAAAAAATAATGATCAAACTTTTTAATAATGTTAAATTGAGGAATATATTTATTAACTCAAGTGTAGAATGAAGCTGAATCCGTGAATAGTTTCATCATACATTAAAAATAAATAACGTTAAATTTTTTAATTACGGTTTTTTTATCACAAGAAGAAGATTTAGATAAATTTATTCTTGCGAAGGGGAGGTGTGGTATTTGGTGGAATCTTTTACACCAAATTTTAAGACCACGTTATCTCTCTAAATTCGAATTCAAATTTAATCATTTAAAAGAGTAATATATATTGTTGCAATTCTTGCATTATTAATTAGTACAGATGAAATAAAAGTAAAAGTTGTTGAGAAAAATAAAAGTAAGAAGTTGTTGGAAAACAAAATGATTGTTAAAAAGATAAAATAAACTATATAATCTAATTGAAATATTGTAAAAGAATTTCAAAATCTTGTATAATTGGAATTTAAATATTGTATAATTGAAATACTGCAAGATAATTTGAAAGACGAATTATTATATTGAAATATGTATTGTAAACGATTATAAAAGAATTTGTATTGTACAAGAATATTGAAATTGAAATATGTGTTGTAAAAGGATTTAAAAATATTACAATTGGAATTTAAATGTTGTATAATTGAAACACTGTAACATAATTTGAAACAAGAATTATTAAAGAAAAATTGTAAAAAGAATTGTATATTTGAAATATGAAGAAAGAATTATGAAGAAAGAATTGTACATTTTTTAAAAAAGGTTGAATGTATATATGAATAATTGAAGAATCACATGAAAAAGAGGATAAGTAACCGCAAAAATTGTTAACACCTTGAATAATGTCTAAAATCTGGTTTAAAGTTAAGTAGGAAAGGAAAAAATTTTTATAAAATAATTTTATGAATTTTTTTTTAATAACTAATATTAAGTAAATTGTGTACTACATTAGTAGATAAAATTGTATAATAGATAAGAATATTGTTTTTGTAAAATTAGAAAACTCTAAAATATCATAGTACCAAAAAATAGAGTTATTTTCTTACTCTGGAGTGGGAGGTGTTGTGTAACAACAAATAATTGTAATATTTTTTTTTTGTTGTCCAAAAATATTTATTCATACAACAATTTTGGTGATGAAATTCTTGTATGAAAAATATTTAAGTAGAAACAAAAATTGCAACACATGCAATATTCAAATTACAATAATTTGGAGTTCAATTAACGCAAGTTAATTTAACCGAATTTTCGTTGCACAGCATTTTAACTTATTACACCGGTACTAAGTTATATTGATGCGATTAGCAAAAAACGCGTAGGTTTAGGTATAAAAAGCCGGCAATTTTGATATTTCAGAGTATGTATTCTAAACTGAACTTCAGAACTTAGAAGGCATAGCCTGAAGTGAAGAAGATTTTTGTAATGGAATAAGTATTTTTTCCTTACAAATAAAGAAACAAAAAAAAAGTAAATACACCAAAATATTAGTTTCATTTAAATAGAAAAAGGATAAAATATAATAGCCGGTACGATGTATTTTATAAAAAATGAAATACAACAATGGCGCAATCAGTATACAACAACAATTTATATTTATATAAAATATAACACTAAATTGTCAATCTAAAAAAAATACACGCAATAAAATACTATATATCATTTCGCCAAAAATTAAATGAAAACGACACGATCACTTTTCGTATATTGTTTTGTATATGTTATAGCATATCGTATATGCATATGTTTTTGTTTATTTTGAAATAAAATGTTTGTTTTTTACTCTACTTTGAAAAATAAAAAATTACGACGTAAACCAGTTCCAAAACCGTAAGAACTTGTAAGTTGGTGCGACATAAACGTAGCAATGAATTCTCTACTTTTTTTTTTGTCTACTTTATTTACTTTATACACTTTTTCTAGGTATTACTTTTTTATTTTTATTTTATTTTTAAATAAAAAATTTTCTTGATTTGCTTGAGGTAGCAAGGAGGGTGCTTTTTTTCAGCGCTGTCCTGATGAATATGGTAACTTTTTTTAAGCACAATCTTTAAATATTTATTAACCTGCTAATTAATCTTCTCGTGCTAAAGTTTGATTATTAATTAATTCTATTTAATATTTTATTGACTTCCATTTGTTATAATGCTTGATTGTTTTATTGGCGAAAAAACCTAACCTTAGCCCACTGCGCAAAGTTTTTTCTCAGCATATGGAGAAAATGACACACCACATATGAAGAAAATGACACCTGACAAGTTTTTTCTCAGCATATGGAGAAAATGACACATGACAAATATTAAGAACAAAAAATACACTCAATGTATTTTGAATGTTCTTAATATTTATCCTTATTAATGGACAATATACTAATAGTATCCCTCCTCTTATTTGTCTTGAATGATCCAAGCAAATCATTGGTAATCTTTGTGAGACGTCTTTAATGAGTATCTAAGTTAGAGTTTTGTATTCGTTCCTCGATTACTAAGCGTTATTTTGCATATATTGTATATTATTTTCTAGCGTTGATAGTATTTATTAGCGCTTGTTTTTTATGGGTATTTTTAGGGTTAATTAATATTTAATTGCCGCCTAACCAGAAAAAAAATTAACCGGAACTTGGTCATGGCAACTCTGTAAAGATGTCATTCATCCTCTTTTCGTCAAAACTTTGAGACGCAAAGTAATACTTTTGTGCTGTCTACAGTTTCGTGTCAAATAGAAGACTTAAAAGTTAGTAAAAAATATGTAAAAATAATAAAATTAAAAATTTCGAAAAGAAGTTAAAAAGATTTAATAAATTTTGCAAAGGATTACGTTAATGTTGAAGGATTCGATCATTGTTCAACCACACTAACTATGGAATCTTAATTTTCTTATTTATTTTGTTCTAGAATGCGTTACGTGGCTGCATATATGTTAGCTGTCCTAGGAGGCAAAGAAAATCCTGCGGGTGCAGATATTGAGAAAATCCTAAGTTCTGTAGGTGTTGAAGTAGTGAAAGATCGCCTAGCACAAGTTGTTAAAGAATTGAACGGAAAAAATATTGAAGAATTAATTGCTTCTGGTCGTGAAAAACTTTCTTCAATGCCATCCGGTGGCGGAGCTGTTGCCCCTCCTGCAGCCCCAGTAACTGCTGTCGCTGATAGCGGTAAAAAAGAAGAAAAAAAAGAAGAAAAAAAGAAGGAGGAATCCGAATCTGAAGATGACGATATGGGATTCGGTCTTTTCGAATAAAACGTAATTATATAATTTTAAATTACATATACCGATATTTTAAATTGACACGTGGATTTTTGGAAACTTGGTATAAATATATATGTGGGTTTCGAAGTAGATAAAATATTTGTTAACGATTATCGTGCAGACAATATTTATGAGTAATGCCAATATAGAAAGGTATAGCCGTTATACGAAATTCTATATATCATGTTACGGTAGCATGATGGAACTGACATGGGCAATTTATATCTGAAACTGAGAATTTTACGTACGTAACAGTTTCTTTAAAAACTTATGACGGTTATATTTTATAAATTTGTGTAATTTAATATAATGATGTTACAATATAACACCATCTTTCGACTGAGAAATTTTGATGTATAATAATTTTACTGATTGAAGAATTTTATTTAAATATATACAAACAGAACCGTTCTATTATGTTTATGTACTAACTTTAATTCTTTATTTACAGGGTTAACGTATATTCCAGAACTTCGTGGACAAACAGGTAAATAAATATTTTAGTTAATAAATTTTATATCAATAACATTTTCTTTATGATGTATTCATTCAATTTACTATCATTCGGCTGAAATTATTGATTTTATTTATTTAACTGATTCTAAAACAATAATTATAATAAACTTAAGAGAAAAAATTCTAAATTCTTTATTTTCTATTTACAGATAAGGTAAACTACTTCTATGACATTAATGGAGTGGTCGCAAATTATTACTTCACAAATATAATCTGTAAAAAAATATACTTTATTTCTGTGAAATAAAAATTCTAGTTTTTACACGAAAACTTTTATTCATTTTTTATATAATAAGAATTTACTAATGAGAATATACTAGTCTGCGCATATATTTAATAAAGTATCCTGTTTTTCTTCCTTAATTTCGTCCATTATAAAATTAGGAAGTTTTGACAGCAATTTAAATATTTATTTCTATCATGGGTATTTTTGTTTTTTTTTGCGAACTTGGAATTTTTCATATGCCGTATTTTTAATTTTATTGTCTTCCAATTGTTTCTGAATTTGAGATAAATTGGACGTACTTCCAATTATTGCAATTTGTTGATTACTCAGCATGATCATATATTTCCCAAGCTTGTTTTGACTTTTTCATTTTTGTTAAAATTTTAGTCATCATTTCTTTATGGTCCAAACTCATAACATATTTCATTACTGGTGAAACATAAATTTTTTCAAGGTGTAGCTCACTACAGATTTCAATACAGGGATCTTGTTGTACATAGTCAGCACCAAAATCACAAGTTTTAAGTACAACTTGCACTTCAGCTAAATTTGAATATATTTTATCTTTAAGAAAATATATTTTTGGTACTTGTCCCATTAGTCGTAACTGTGATAATTCATGACGTATACGCCCAGAACACTGTTGTAATGTAGCATCTATAATCTCATCATTAGCATCACCTTTGGCAATCCAATATACATTTATACAATTGAAGTCAGAGGCTATATTAACCTTAGATATTTCAAGTCCTTTTCCAATAATTTCTTGAGATATTTCGCCGGTTGTCATAAGATCTGTTACATATTTCATAAAAAGTTTATTGAGGACATGAACACGTCTTACGACATTTTTTCCTTTCCTAAGACTTTTACTAAAACTCTGTGTTGAAGACAGCGCTGGTTTTGACGACACTTCATTGGGATACCATTGTCTTTTACTTCCAGTGTGGCGATCACCAAGTAATTTTCTTAACATTTTTACTTGCTTATCGACATTTTTATTTAAATGGTATTTACGCAATGTAGAATTTAAATAGAAGTTACGTAATATGTTGGTAGGAATTATGTGAGCATTCACAAATCTAAACATTTTTTGTCATATTTTTATCACTCTTTACCATGATGTATCTATAAACAGAATTCTGTGCGTTCACACTTGTATTTATGCTGCACTTTATAGTCTTCCTTTCACACAATTAATTTTCTACTGAGGATATTTGTGTTGCATCACAAATTATATTTTTGAATACACAATTATGTAATAGATGGCGTGGCCATAAGTCTTTTATCTCTTTCTCTCATTAAAAATTTAATTTACCCAAAAAGTGTTTATGAAACCACGTTTTGAGGTAGGTCTCTATCTAAGAAAACCAAGTTGTCAAAATCAGATTGTCATTTGATGTCAAATAATTGAAACAAAGCTTATGTTTAGTACGGAGGTTTTTTTTAAATGATTAAAAGTAATTATTATTGAATGAAAATAATTTTGTGATAAATAATATTTTATATTAATAAGACTAAGGAACCTAATTATGGATAATGAACTAAATTTAAGTGTAAGGAAAGTGCATCGTTCCAAACCGCGAATCTCATGTTGATGCAGAAAAATAGATTTTTTTACACAGGTATATTATTTACCTATTTGTTTTAATGGTTTTCCTAAAATAATTTACTACACTAATGAATTTCATTTAAAATATTGTGTGACATTGCAAAATAACAACTTATATTGTGGTTTACAGGGTTAGCTTTTTTTTGTTTTTTTTTTAGGAGCCCCAAGTAAAATATTATTACTTTAAATTGGAAATATTATTAATTTATTTATTGCAACAACATTTTAATGATTTTCTTTTATTTAAATATTTCCACATTATGGCGACATTAAACAAAACGAGATAAAAAGTTCAATAAATACCACAGATTGGTTGCCAATATTGACACTGAATAGCAGAATTTGTTCTGCTCATGTTCAATGAAACAACCTAAATTAGCAAAGATGCGTATTTGTTAACTATTTTTAGTATTTTTTAAGTGGCGCTATTTCAATATATAACTTAAGTATTATTATCTAATTTATAAGTATTATTTACAAATATTTTTTTTCTTTTCAGGAAATTGGTTATGATCATGATATACTGACATAAAGATATGCATATTAAAATTAAACCTCATTCACTGTCATTCCCAAAAAACGTGGACTGGTGACAATAATTGTTTTGCTTATAAAAAATATTTATATAAAAATTTTTTTTATTAAAATGGTTCAATGTGCTGTGTTTGGGTATAATAAAAACAATAATACAAAAATAAAAAGAAGTGAAAATAATCTAAATGGTGAAGTAAATCATTTTTATAGATTTCCTAAAGACGAAAGTATGTGTCAATTGTGGGTGACAAAATGTTACCGAAATGATAAATTTAAAGTGGAAAATGCTCAAATTTGTCAAGAACATTTTCAATCAAACGACTTTATGCGTAATCTAAAGCATGAACTTTTAAATTATCATCCGACAACAGTTCGAAAATTAAAAAAAGAAGCTTTTCCAAATCAGAATTTGCCAAATAAAAACGATGAAAGTAAAACATCAAAGGAACGTAAAAGTAGAATTGCTTGAAGAAATATAAAAAATATCGTCACTGGTTTAATGTAAATACAAATTTCTATAAATAAGAATATTTATTTATTAATTACTATTATTTAAATTTGTTATTTGTAGTAAAGAAGATACATTTGAAGAGTATATTGCTCTAAAATTTAGAGTCTAAATAAAGAAAACGAATTTTCATTTCAAGACTCTGATGTCTGTGATACTGAGGCTCACTCGAAAAATTTGTAATATTTCTTTGTAATTTTTTTAAAATAGGTTTATACTCTATTATATGTTTCAGAAATGTTCTGAAACATATAATTGAGTATAAACATGAAAAATCTAAAAATAAAGCAAAGGTGATGAAAATGAAGATCATGAAGCTAAAGAAGATCATGAAGCTAATATTTTAAAATGAAGATCATGAAGCTAATATTTTAAAATTATCAAACAAAAGTTTTAAAATATCCCATATAAATTTGAAACGCCAGCATAAAAAAAAAAGAAATAAACAAAGAAAGTTAAATAAAACAATTACATAAAATCTATCATATGTGTTACTTTATTTTTTCTAATAAATTCTTTTGTATACAAGCAATGAAATTATTATTTTTTATTTAAATTATTATTGCTGGCAGTTTATTTATTATCTATTTTAATCATATAAGTTCACTTCATATACTTCACTCCTATATAAAAGCGAAATTTTCATGCATAATTTTGCCACCAGTCGCCGACATGCGCAGAACTGAACGAATTTGAATTGACAGCTAGTCAGTATATCATGGGTTATGGTCAAGAAAATATAGGAGATATTGTAGAAATTACTAGAAAAAATAATCGTGACGAGTTAGCTAATCGAGCTTTGAAACATTTTTATCCTTAAATATTGTTTTAAAATTTTATCTCAATAAAACAATACTAATTTAACATAAATAAAACTGTACTTATTAAACATAAATTTTTTTTTTGTTTTTACATTTGTCTTTTAATTTTACCTAAATAACATTATTTTTCCCAGCAAACTAACCAAAATTAATTATTTTACCTATATTTTATTTTTTCCCTTAAATTTCATTGTTAGCTACATTCCATTTTTACCTAAAATAATTTTTTTCACTTAAATTTAATTTTTACCTTTTATTTTCCTAAATCACATTTTCATACCCTAAATTTGATTATGCCTAGATTTTATTGTTACCTATATTTAATATTTCCTATTTTACTTAGATTACATCATTTTTAACAAATCTAACCCCAAATTAGAGGCCATTGCCTCACATCTATCGGACACTATGCCGACCCTTTATAACTTTGACATACCGTTCAAAATTATAATCAGCGAACGCAAAGACTTGCAATCTAAGCTTCCTGAACAATATACGGCTGCAGCAATATGGTATACAGATGGCTGCCGTACCAAAGAGGGCACAGGTGCTGGAGTCAAAGGCCCAAACTTCTCGGCATCAGTATCACTCGGAAGAGAAGCAACTATCTTCCAAGCAGAAATGATTGCGATGGAAATGTGCATACAGGAAAACCTGAAAAGAGCATACCGCAATAAAACTATCACAATTTTATCGGACAGTCAAGCTGTACTCAAATCTCTATCTTCCCACAAACATGAGTCAAAACTTGTCTAGGACTGTCTCCAGAAGCTCATAATATTGGCCAAAAGGAATAATGTAACCTTAATGTGGGTACCAGGTCATATTGGAGTAGAAGGAAATAAAGAGGCCGATAGCCTTGCAAAAAACAATCAAGTACAAATACGAATTAGATCCAACTGCTTAGTACAAGCAGTTAAAAAGATAAGTAAATAAATAACATAAAATAGTAAACAATAAATAATTTATTAAATATTGGTTAGAATATTGAAAAATTAATTTCGATATTTTTTTTAAAAAATCAAACACCTTATAATAGTCAAAGCTATAAAAATTAAACATGAATTAGCAGGTTACCACTTGCATCAGGGTTCACAATTCTAAAAAGAACGCTACTACTTCCCTTCGCCGTCACCAGCTAATTCAAGTTAGTCAAAAGGTAATTTAGATAGAACTAAAGGCAGTTCTGAAAGTCTGAGAAACCGCGTCGATCTCCGAGTCAAAAAATAGGAACAATAGAAATATAAGTTCCATAGTCAAAAAAAAAAAACCAAAATTTTTTTTAATTAAATTAAACCAGTTAATTAAACCAGTTAATTCAAACAAAAAATCTTTTATTATTTTTAATTAAATAATAATAAAAGATACAAGTAATGTGTCTTTTATTATTATTTAATTAAATAATAATAAAAGATACAAGTAATGTATCTTGAATGAACTATTGTTGAATGAACTGGCTACCACAAGCATCAGGTTTCACAATTCAGTGAAGAATGCTACTACTTCCTTCCGCTGTCACCAGTTAATTCAAAAAAAAATAATACAGAAAATATAAATATAAATAAACAAAGAAATTTAAAAATGTTATTTTTGTTGGGAATCATGCATAGTGCAATCGCCAAACATAAAAAATTGCAGGACAAAAATACTTATTAATTAAGTAAGTAATCATGCAGAAGGAGTTAATGTAATAGAAAAAGCCAGGTATTGAAGAGACAAGTATTATGGACATTTTAAAGCACGTTTCTGCACGAGTTTGCTGACACTAATGTCAAATTTTGAAGAAGTGTTGTTTACTGCACGCAGCATCCTAGAAACCGGCTCATTCATTCCGTAATCATTACGATGGAAGCTTATCTGGAAAAGTGAGACCGATCTAAGAGAACGAGCATTGATATTAAAGTTTAACCGTTCAAGAAGGAAAGGAGATTCTACAAATCCCGAAATGACTTGGTGTACGAAAATAATATCAGCTATTTCAAGGCGCCTATGTAGCGATTGAAGATCTAGTAGTTTAAGACGATTTTCATAGGGGGGAAGGTTGAAAGAGTCAACCCAAGATAGCCCCCGAAGAGCAAACCTTACGAACCTACGTTGAACTGATTCAATTCTACTAATATTTACTTGATACGGGGACCAAACTTGGCATACTCGAGAATCGATCTAACAAAAGTCATGCAGAGAGCTCTAGTGACGTATGGGTCAAAAAACTCCTTAGACCAACGTTTGACAAATTCAAGCGTAGAGTTGGCCCTATTCACAATATTATCAAAATGGGAGTGAAAGTTTAATTGACTGTCGCAGAGAATACCAAGGTCAAGAATGGTCGTAACTCTCGGGACAGGCTCACCAGTAAGATAATAATTACGTGCTGCAAAGGAATTACGTTTGCGACTAAAAGTCTCTGGCATTTGCCGACATTAATTACGTTTGCGACTAATACTCTGGCATTTGCCGACATTAAGTTCAAGGAAATTTTTTGAGCACCATAGCGAAAAGTTGTTTAAATCTTCTTGCAGGATAGTACTGTCAGATAAGGTAATTCTGTATATTTTCATATCGTCAGCAAATATATTAGTTTCTGAAAGCTTAATAATTGACGAAACATCGTTTATCGTTAAAATAAAAATTATTGGGCCAAGGTGGCTTACCCTGCGGCACACCAGACATAGCCGCAAATGAATCAGATTGAGCGGACCTAAATAGAACCTTGTATTTCCTATTAATAAGATACGACTGCAACCAATGTAAAAAGCAAAGGGGAAAACCAAGAGTTTGAAATTTAAAGAGAATAAGATTATGTGATAACTTATCAAATGCCTTACTAAAGTCAGTAGTAATGGCATCTACTTCATAACCAACTTCCATTGCGTTTAAGCTGTTGGAGACAAATTCCGTTAAGTTTGTAGTCGTGGACCTGCCTTTCAAAAACCCGTGTTGTTTAGGTGAAATCAGGGATTTACAGTGAAAGGAGAGGGTATGTAAACTATACTCTCGAAAAGTTTGGGAATGCAAGATAACTTAGCAATATGCCTATAATTCTTGATTTCCGACGTAGACCGTTTTTGATGTACTGGGATAACAAATGAATCTTTCCAGAGACTTGGAAAAAGCCCCGCCGACAGTGATCTTTGAAAAAGAGTGGTAAGTGGTTGAGCTAAATTATCCATGCATCGCTTTAGAACTATAGCAGGCAGGCCATCAGGACCAGAAGAACAATCTTCTTTCAATTTGCAGATCTTGTCAACAACAGTATGATATTCAATACTAATGGAAGAAAAACAATTCTGAGCAGTGTTGCTCAAATAAGAAAAATAAGATACATCAGGTACTTGACCAACATCAGTAAAAGCTTCTCTGAAGAAAACAGCAAAAATGTTCGAAACAGATTTTGGATCATTATATGCTTGATCCTTATATTTAAGAGTTGCTGGATAGCCACCTGTTTTCTTTTTTGAATTAATGAACTTCCAAAATTTTTTTGGGTCCGCAATAATATCAAATTGCATTTGATTAATATAGCTATCGTAAAGTCTCCTAGATAAGTCCGAGAATAAGTCAGATAACTCAGAATAAGCCTGAAAAGCAGATTCGGATCTGGTGCTTAAAAATTTACGCCATAACTTATTTCTTTGATTTCTTAATGAACGAAGTTCATTATTATACCAAGGAGGCGAAATCAATGAGCTACTAAAACCAGATACAGGAACAGATTGTTCAATACATTTAAAAATTACATGGTAAAAATTCGTGATTGTTAAATCAAAATTATCTCCTGTATTTAGGATTAAATCAAAATTTATATTGCGAAGTAAGTCGTTTAACTTACTGAAGTTAGCTTTACGATAACACATATAACTACAATATTAACAGTACCAGGAATATTGATGAGAGAAGCGTCATATTTAGAATGAACCGCAATAAGAACCCCACGCCCCACAGAAGGAACACCAACCCCCCGAAAAACGTTGAATTCCGCCGTAAAAAGTTCATTGTCATGAAAACTGTCGTATATGCTTTGACTGAAACAAAAATTTGTTTCAATCAAAGCATATACGTCAAATGGAAGTACCTGTGATTTATGAAATACATCAGCCGATTTCGTACGAAGTCCCCTTACATTTTCATAGTAAAGGGATTAACAATCTAGTTTTTTGCAGCCACCAGCATAGACTTCGCCTGAACTCTAGTATTGTTAAATCGAGAATGCTTGAATTCTTTGTAAAAAACTCCAAGCGGCCACGAAACGGGGTTAATAATAATTTCAAAAAACTCATCCGGAACACTAATTTTAAATGATGCAACGTTAGCTACTGGTTTGCTAATTTTGAAGCATTTAAAAGTACTACAATTAATGTCCGGGTGCAAACACTTAATATAAGCTAGCACCTCTTCCGATGTAGTATCTGGGTGAAACCGCGAACAAAAAATTAATTCAGAACGTGACACAACCAGAATAGGAGGCCGTAACGACGTGCGTGAAGAAGTAGCAGTAGAAGTCGAAGTAGAAATAGAAGTAGGAGTAGAAGTAGAAGTAGAAGTAGAAGTAGAAGTAGAAGTAGAAGTAGAAGTAGAAGTAGAAGTAGAAGTAGAAGTAGAAGTAGAAGTAGAAGTAGAAGTAGAAGTAGAAGTAGAAGTAGAAGTAGAAGTAGAAGTAGAAGTAGAAGTAGAAGTAGAAGTAGAAGTAGAAGTTGAAGTAGAAGTTGAAGTAGAAGTAGAAGTAGAAGTAGAAGTAGAAGTAGAAGTAGAAGAAGGAGTAGGAGTAGAAGTAGAAGCGGAAGCAGAAGTAGAAGCAGAAGTAGGAGTAGGAGTAGGAGTAGGAGTAGGAGTAGGAGTAGAAGTAGAAGTAGAAGTAGAAGTAGAAGTAGAAGTAGAAGTAGAAGTAGAAGTAGAAGTAGAAGTAGAAGTAGAAGTAGAAGTAGAAGTAGAAGTAGAAGTAGAAGTAGAAGTAGAAGTAGAAGTAGAAGTAGAAGTAGAAGTAGAAGTAGAAGTAGAAGTAGAAGTAGAAGTAGAAGTAGAAGTAGAAGTAGAAGTAGAAGTAGAAGTAGAAGTAGAAGTAGAAGTAGAAGTAGAAGTAGAAGTAGAAGTAGAAGTAGAAGTAGAAGTAGAAGTAGCAGTAGAAGTAGAAGTAGAAGTAGAAGAAGAAGTAGAAGTAGAAGTAGAAGTAGAAGTAGAAGTAGAAGTAGAAGTAGAAGTAGAAGTAGAAGTAGAAGTAGAAGCAGAAGTAGAAGCAGAAGTAGAAGTAGAAGTAGAAGTAGAAGTAGGAGTAGGAGTAGAAGTGTTAAATAATAAAAGATACATTTCCAGATGCGGAAATGTATCTTGACTTAGGCTTAGTTTAGACTTAGATTTAGAGTTAGGCTTGGAAATAGTTTAAGATTTAAGCATAGCATTAGAAATTGAAATTGAGTTTGAATCAGACAAAGAATTAGACGCAAGTCGTGATGCAGCAATCTCATCCTGCAAAGAGAAGTTATTATCAAGGGAATTGTTAACATTAATATGTAACATAAGTTCTGATTGAACTTTGCAGAATGAGGTCAAAAATTATAAGCATTTCAAATCAGTCAGCCCAAGTTGGCCCACCCTATATTTACAAATTATTTTTAAATGAAACCAAGCTTTTTACAGATTTTTATTTTATTAATATTTACAAATTATTTATATATGATTGTAAGAATTGTTTTTTACAGGTAATTTGTAGGTTGTTGTTTTTTTTAAAAAAAAATTTAAAAAAATAAAAAAATTAAATTTATTAAATGGTTTTTTTTTATTATTTAACACTTTAGTCTTTTTCTTTTTTTTTCACAAATTTATTTAATTTTCACATGTATATATATATATAGTTTACATAAATCAAAAAAATATATTTTTTATTATAAGGAAACAATTTAACAGCCAAAGTAAATCTTGTCTAATAACACCCAAGTTTTAATTTGTCCACTTTAAATTATATTTTCCCTTTTTAAAATAAAAAAAATCTAAAGAGCCACAAAAGACCAACAAGAGTGTTGTTCATAGAGTGTCTACTTAAGAACTCTTTTTGATTGACATGCGTTCTTGGCTTTTATACTTTTTTTTAAAATTGGAAAATATCATAATTTAAAATTTGGAAAATTATATAATTGAAAATGTGGAAAATATTTCAAATTGGAAATTAATATGTTTATTCAAATTGGAAATTAATATGTTTATTCAAATTGGAAATTAATAATATTTTTTTTTATTCAAATTAAAATGTCAAAAGTGACAATTATTTTTATAGTTTTTTTAATTTAAATTATTTTACGTTTGCTTCATTCTCCCCTTCTGGCGCAGACATCGCCCCGATGATGCGACAGCAACTTTAGATATAGCATTTTTTGGTCTTCCTCTTTTCTTTATTTTGTTTACAGGATTTGGTGCATTGTTTTGCGAGCCAATGTAAGAAATAAGTTATGAGGCATGGAACGTTCGCAGTGGTGTATCTAGATCATCTTTATTTGCTATTTCATAACTAGATGAACCTTTCTTTTTTATGATGATATACGGACCGTCGCTTTTTGGTGCAAATTTAGCTGTAATTCCTTCTACTGCTTGACTTAAAACGTGAGTTGTGATTAGCACTTGACTTCCAACATCATATTCAGGCTGTTCTCGTCTATTTTTGTCGGCATATGCTTTGTTACGATCTTGAGTTTTTTCAGTAGTTTCTTTTGCTTTTTTCAGTGTATTAGACAGCTTCTGCAGATGTGGTGTGATTTGCGCTATGAAATTTTCAGATTGTATTATGCTATTAAAATCGTGGTTAATGTTATCAGGTGTTAATGTCATCAGGTGTCCACTGTCATCAGGTGTCCTCCCAAAAGTCAAATACGCTGCTGAGTACCCCGTACTTTGACATTTAGCTGAAGTCATGGCAAATCGTATTGATGATAAATGAGTACACCAACTTCTATGTTCGTTACCAACCAATATGGCAAGTTGAGTTTTTAAGTCCCTGTTCTTACGTTCAACCGCATTCGCTTCAGGGTGGTACACTGGGGTAAAACTCTGCTTTATCCCGAGGCTATAAGTTAAGCATTGCATAATACTGGAAATAAACTGAGTTCCATTATCACTCACTAGGCGTCGTGGTAACCCAAACCTTAAAAATACCTCATTAAGCAAGGTGACTGCACAATTTTCTGCGGTGGCTTCTTTAAGAGGAAAAATTTCTATCCATCGGCTTGCTAAATCTTCCACTATGAGGATCCATTGGTAACCATCATTTGACAACGGTAAAGGACCAAATATATCTACAGCAACAACTTCGAATCTTTGTTTACCAACTATTGATTGTTGTAGACCAGCTGGTTTCATATTACTTGCTTTATACCGGTGGCAATCAATGCATTTTTTAACATAGTTACTTATTTCTGCTCTCATTCCAGGCCAAAAGTATCGACTAACTATCCGCGCGATTGTACGATCTGTGCCATAATGACCTGAGATTGGATCATCATGGTAATGCTTGAAGATTTTTTCTCTTTCAGTTACAGGTAATACTAGCTGACCTTCTTCAGCATCTGAATCTGGTGAATATCGAAATAATATACCATCTTTCAACATGTATCCTCTTGATGTCCAACGTAGAATATTTTCATCATCATTTTTGAATGACTGCATAATGTTTTTTAATTCAGGATCTTTCAACTGTTCTTCTCGAATCTGTCCTGCTCCTTTTGAAGGGAAATCTACTTGAACATTGCAGATTTGACATGTTGCTTCACAAATTAATGTATTACTGCATTGTGGCCTGGACAATGTGTCGGCAACCGCATTTGTTCGCCCTGGAGTGTATCCAATTTTAATGTTAAAAGGCTGAAGTAATAATGCCCATCTGGCAAGACTACCAGTGGGTGAATTCAATGTCATCAACCACTTAAGTGGTTGGTGATCTGTCAATAATGATACTTCCGATCCTTCGATATATCCGCGAAATTTGTTGACAGCCCACACAATAGCCGCGCTCCGTTGTCGAATAATTTTTCTCTGCGTCAGTTAAGAGTCGACTGGAATATTCGAGTGGATATTCATGTTCAGTCGCTAGGAATTATGCGTCAATGGCATAATTCCTAGCGACTGTCTTGATAATGAAAGGTTCATCTTCTTGAACCTGTTGCAAGATTGGAGCTGTCGTAAGTAAATTTTTTAATTGATTAAATGATTTTTAATGTTCATCCATCCATTTCCATATTGAATTTTTCTTTGTCAGATTACTAAGTGGCTTAGAAACTTTCGCGAAATCCGGTATAAACCGTCTGTACCGTGAACAAGTCTGAAGAAAAGAAAGAACTTGTTTTACAGTCTTTGGTGCCGGTCGTTCCTGAATCGCCGAAGTTTTACTGGGATCTAGTTGGATACCATCTGTGCTAATAATATGTCCGAGATATTTTACACTGTCACAGCAAAATTTACATTTATTTCTCTGGATACGGAGAGCATATTTTAAAAGTTGTTGAAATACTCCGCATAAATCAGCTATATGTTTTTCAAAATTTTCTGAACAAATGATGATGTCATCAATATAAGCCAGTATAAAAATATCGGGTAGAGTATTACGGAATCGATCTATAAGCCGCTGAAATGTAGCCGGCCCATTTCGCCAGCCAAACGGCATTCTCTTAAATTTGTACATACCGAATGGTGTGATAAAACCAGTTTTATCTTGATCATTTTCATCAACTTCTATTTGCCAATATCCTGTTCGCAAATCCAGGGTTGACATAAACCGTGTGCTCTTGGCAGCATGAATGAGATCATCTATTCTTGGCAATGGATACCTGTCCGGTATCGTGATCGCATTCAAACGTCTATAATCTATACATACTCTTACAGATCCATCCTTTTTGGGCACCATTACCACTGGAGCGGCCCATCCAGAGTCACATTCTGTTATAATATTTTCACTTAGCATTTGTTCTAACTCCTTAGTTGAATCTTTTTTATAGGTGATAATCGATATGGCGTTGTAGCAATTGGTTCATCTGAAGTGGTTTTTATTTTATGGATAGCATATGGTGACGGATTTTTATTTTTCTCAAAAACTTTTTTTTCTTTCAGCAAGAGTGCATTTAATTGTTGTCGTTCTGAAGGATTAATTCTAGTAGCTTCATCATCTCTAAGAAATATGTCAATGGCTGGTATGATGAAAATTATTTCAAAATAATTTTCATCATACCAGTCCATGTCAATGGGAACCGAATCTCCGAAACTCGCTTGTATTGCGTTAGGTGAATAGTCATTACTCATTTGATTTTGATTGCTTTCTGGAGTACTATGAATTGGAGTAATATCTCCCTTTTCATCTATCCATTTAACAAAAGTTGATATTTTTATCAAGACTTCTTCTCCTGGAGATATTTCAGACTGTTGATCAATAGACAATTTTTTGGGTGTAATATTACCAATATTTTCTTTATTATTTTCAGATATCTCTATATCTTGAGTATTAACCATTTCGGTTATTATTTTGGTAGCATTAATACGAATAGATTTTGAAAGCTTAAAATCAAATACTTTTGAAGGCTGATCAGCGAAATTCCACGTTCTTTGACCTAAATTCATTGTAATCGCAGCTTGCTCAAGAAAATCCACACCAATTAAGGTTCTATTATTTGTTGCATTAGGTAAAGAAATAAAGCGTATTGGTTTTAAACGATTACCAATAATTATATCCACAATTGTAGTAAGAACCTTTAATTTTTTACATACACCATCACCTAGAGAGTAATGTCAGCATTAACTTCCTGAAATTTACAGCCCTTTAACACTAGATTTTTATATAAACTTGCGCTGGCAACACTAGTGCGAGCAGCCGTGTCTAGATACGCTTCACCAGAAAGTCCACAAATTTTAACTGGTATTGCAGGAACATCTCTTCCAATATTAGCAGTATTTAATACGTTAAAATCCAAAGCTGCTGGTGAATTGGCTTTATTTTGGTTACATTGTGGACAGTTTGATTTTGTAAATCCAGGTTTTTTACATTCCCAGCATTGAAGAGTTTCTCGTACTGGGGGTACAGCAATTGAATTTTGTTTAGCATTTCGATTTATTTTTTAAAGCAAGTTTCAGTAGTATGACCTGGTTTTCGACAGAAGTTACAACGCTTATCAGTTTTTTGTTGAATTGTTGGTTGTATTTGTTTCTCTTCATTTTCCGAAATTAATAATTCGATTCTTCGAGCTTCTTGTAGTAAGTTTTGAAAAGTTTTGATGTTATCTCTGCTGATTTTTTCTCGAATATGAATACTTAAAAGACCATATACTAAATTGATTTGTATTTCTTCACTCAGTTCGTCTGTTAATTGTGAGAATAATGTTCGTTTCTTTGAAATAAAAATATCAGTCGGTTCATTCTTCGCTTGTTTTTCATTAAATATTTCCGAATAAATGCGCCATGCTGGTTTAGCAGGTGAAAAAGCACTGCGTAATAATTTGATAGCATCGTCAAACGTTTTTGCCTCCATCTTCACACCTTGCCACCATGAGGCTGCGAAATCTTCAAGAAGTAGTGGCAGTCCTCTGATTGCATCTATGTCAGATATTTTCTCAATATCTTTGAAAACACTAATGGCGGTTATAAACTCTTCTAACTTAATACGATCGCGTTTTCCATTGTAACGCACCGTACAATTCACAAACGATGACTTTTCAGGCGTAGTACTATTAGTGATTTCATCAATTAATTGCGCAAACTGTTCGTGACTAAATGTTGCCATCCTACTAGGATTGTATGCCACAATGGTTCTATTCCGAAGAATATATAATGGTAAATCTTTATTTTCAATAGTAGTAAAAAAAATTTTTTTTATTATTTTTAATTTTGAATTTAAGCCACTAAAGTTGGGCGCCAATGTAAGAATTGTTTTTTAGAGGTAATTTGTAGGTTGTTGTTTTTTTTCAAAAAAAATAAAAAAAAATAAAAAAATAAAATTTATTAAATTTTTTTTTTTATTATTTAACACTTTAGTCTTTTTCTTTTTTTTTCACAAATTTATTTAATTTTCACATGTATATATATATATATATAGTTTACATAAATCAAAAAAAATATATTTTTTATTATAAGGAAACAATTTAACAGCCAAAGTAAATCTTGTCTAATAACAGCCAAGTTTTAATTTGTCCACTTTAAATTATATTTTCCCTTTTTAAAATAAAAAAAATCTAAAGAGCCACAAAAGACCAACAAGAGTGTTGTTCATAGAGTGTCTACTTAAGAACTCTTTTTGATTGACATGCGTTCTTGGCTTTTATACTTTTTTTTAAAATTGGAAAATATCATAATTTAAAATTTGGAAAATTATATAATTGAAAATGTGGAAAATATTTCAAATTGGAAATTAATATGTTTATTCAAATTGGAAATTAATATGTTTATTCAAATTGGAAATTAATATTTTTTTTTATTCAAATTAAAATGTCAAAAGTGATAAATATTTTTATAGTTTTTTTAATTTAAATTATTTTACGGTTGCTTCATGATATAATTTGTTAACAAGTAGTAGGCAGCATACAGTTTGGCTTTCGAAAAGGTTTAGGTAAGCCCTATTTGGCCGAAAAAGCTGGTGAAACGTACAGGGACGTGCAGCAAAATATATTCAAAATATATTATCGATTACGAAAAAGCCTTTGATCGTGTAAAGCATGGCAAACTTTCAACTAATAGAAATACTTCAGAAACTCAATTTCGACATATATGTGATCTTATGTATAAAACCTCTATTGGCATCAGAAGATGGTATCACTAAATTGACATCTACAGAGGTGTTGGGCGGGTTGCATTCTGTCTTCTATACGGAAGAAATCTTTAAAGAAGCAATTAATGGTATAGACGAAGATGTCAAAATGAAGGGTGTTAGCATAAATAAGAGTAGATATGCAGATGATACAACAATTACCGTGGATAGCTTGAATCTTTGGCAACAACTCCTGAATAAAGTAAGTAGAAAACTAATATTAATAGGGTTATTAATATTAGTTTTCAGACCAAATATCGAGTGTGTGGCCAATTTCAAATACCTAGGTTGCTGGTTAAACGAGTACTGGAGCTGTGAAAAGAAATTAAAACCAGAACTAAAATGGCCAGAGGTGCGTCCTACAAATTCAAAAAAAATCTCTGCAACAGCTTCTATAACTTTCTGTCTTCTCTTCATAAGCGGTTCGAGATGAGGTCGTACCGCCGCTTATTAAAAATAACGTTGAGAGACAGAGTGTTCAATGAGGAAGTTTTGCGTCACATCCGTAGCCAGAAAGTTTCGATTCACAAAATCAAAAGGAGGAAAACAGCTTACTTTGGTCATCTGATAAGGACCCCTAAATATGACTTATTGAAGTTGATCATCCAAGGGAAAGTTGAGGGAAGAAAAGCGTTCAGTAGATTTGGGTGGAAAATCAAACCATGGACAGATATCAGCTCCTTCTATGAGCTGCTTAAGAAGGTGGACCAATGTGAAATCTTCGAAAACATTGTTGATAACATTGATCTGCATATAGCTGCAGTAGTTTCTTCCAGCTGGATCGCACAAGAAAATGAAGACTACTATAATATGGCAGTCTTAATAATATAATATTAATATTTCTTAAAATTGTAAAAACATATTAATTCTAAAAATTTAGAAAAAGTTTTCTTAATATTAGAAGTGGAATTTCGCATACTTCACAAACTGAATATGAATTTGGACTTTGTAGGAAAATCAATATTATTATCGTTCCTTTTAATTGAACAGATTTGTTTCTAAAATTGCTTTACGCTCAGTTTTTCTAAAAATTATTCAAATATATCATCAGAGTCTACAATTAAATTTCTAATTTCTCAGCATTCGTAATCTTTCATTTGAAATTCTGACGGTGGAACATAATTTGGATTAAACAAATCAAGAAGCGGTTCAAAATCTAGATTTACAAAATCCAGAGGGAACATAATCCAGAATTTTCCAAAAAATTCAGAAGACAAAATACAGGCAAGGCAAAGGCCAGAAAAGACGAAATCCCGAAAAGACTAAGTCCCGAAAAGACAAAATTCAGAGAAGACGGTATCCGGAAAAGCCGGATAAACATTGTTGAAACATAATTTTGGTTTCAAAAAATTATGTTTCAACAATACACTGGAGTAAAACTCTGCTGTATCCCGAGGCTATAAGTTAAGCATTGCATAATACTGGAAATAAACTGAGTTCCATTATCACTCACTAGGCGTCGTGGTAACCCAAACCTTAAAAATACCTCATTAAGCAAGGTGACTGCACAATTTTCTGCGGTGGCTTCTTTAAGAGGAAAAATTTCTATCCATCGGCTTGCTAAATCTTCCATTATGAGGATCCATTGGTAACCATCATTTGACAACGGTAAAGGACCAAATATATCTACAGCAACAACTTCGAATCTTTGTTTACCAACTATTGATTGTTGTAGACCAGCTGGTTTCATATTACTTGCTTTATACCGGTGGCAATCAATGCATTTTTTAACATAGTTACTTATTTCTGCTCTCATTCCAGGCCAAAAGTATCGACTAACTATCCGCGCGATTGTACGATCTGTGCCATAATGACCTGAGATTGGATCATCATGGTAATGCTTGAAGATTTTTTCTCTTTCAGTTACAGGTAATACTAGCTGACCTTCTTCAGCATCTGAATCTGGTGAATATCGAAATAATATACCATCTTTCAACATGTATCCTCTTGATGTCCAAAGTAGAATATTTTCATCATCATTTTCGAATGACTGCATAATGTTTTTTAATTCAGGATCTTTCAACTGTTCTTCTCGAATCTGTCCTGCTCCTTTTGAAGGAAAATCTACTTGAACATTGCAGATTTGACATGTTGCTTCACAAATTAATGTATTACTGCATGGTGGCCTGGACAATGTGTCGGCAACCGCATTTGTTCGCCCTGGAGTGTATCCAATTTTAATGTTAAAAGGCTGAAGTAATAATGCCCAACTGGCAAGCCTACCAGTGGGTGAATTCAATGTCATCAACCATTTAAGTGGTTGGTGATCTGTCAATAATGATACTTCCGATCCTTCGATATATCCGCGAAATTTGTTGACAGCCCACACAATAGCCAATGCTTCGCGCTCCGTTGTCGAATAATTTTTCTCTGCGTTAGTTAAGAGTCGACTGGCATATTCGAGTGGATGTTCATGTTCTCCCTCCCCCTGTAGTAGAACCGCGCCAATGGCATAATTACTAGCGACTGTCTTGATAATGAAAGGTTCATCTTCTTGAACCTGTTGCAAGATTGGAGCTGTCGTAAGTAAATTTTTTAATTGATTAAATGATTTTTAATGTTCATCCATCCATTTCCATATTGAATTTTTCTTTGTCAGATTACTAAGTGGCTTAGAAACTTTCGCGAAATCCGGTATAAACGGTCTGTACCGTGAAAAAATCTGAAGAATAGAAAGAACTTGTTTTACAGTCTTTGGCGCCGGTCGTTCCTGAAACGCCGAAGTTTTACTGGGATCTACTTGGATACCATCTGTGCTAATAATATGTCCGAGATTTATTTCTCTGGATACGGAGAGCATATTTTAAAAGTTGTTGAAATACTCCGCATAAATCAGCTATATGTTTTTCAAAATTTTCTGAACAAATGATGATGTCATCAATATAAGCCAGTATAAAAATATCGGGTAGAGTATTACGGAATGGATCTATAAGCCGCTGAAATGTAGCCGGCGCATTTCGCCAGCCAAACGGCATTCTCTTAAATTTGTACATATCGGATGGTGTGATAAAACCAGTTTTGTCTTGATCATTTTCATCAACTTCTATTTGCCAATATCCTGTTCGCAAATCCAGGGTTGACATAAACCGTGTGCTCTTGGCAGCATGAATGAGATCATCTATTCTTGGCAATGGATACCTGTCCGGTATCGTGATCGCATTCAAACGTCTATAATCTATACATACTCTTACAGATCCATCCTTTTTGGGCACCATTACCACTGGAGCGGCCCATCCAGAGTCACATTCTGTTATAATATTTTCACTTAGCATTTGTTCTAACTCTTTTTTTAGTTGAATCTTTTTTATAGGTGATAATCGATATGGCGTTGTAGCAATTGGTTCATCTGAAGTGGTTTTTATTTTATGGATAGCATATGGTGACGGATTTTTATTTTTCTCAAAAACTTTTTTTTCTTTCAGCAAGAGTGCATTTAATTGTTGTCGTTCTGAAGGATTAATTCTAGTAGCTTCATCATCTCTAAAAAATATGTCAATGGCCAAGATTTCAAAATAATTTTCATCATACCAGTCCATGTCAATGGAAACCGAATCTCCGAAAATCGCTTGTATTGCGTTAGGTGAATAGTCATTACTCATTTGATTTTGATTGCTTTCTGGAGTACTATGAATTGGAGTAATATTTCCCTTTTCATCTATCCATTTAACAAAAGTTGATATTTTTATCAAGACTTCTTCTCCTGGAGATATTTCAGACTGTTGATTAATAGACAATTTTTTGGGTGTAATATTACCAATATTTTCTTTATTATTTTCAGATATCTCTATATCTTGAGTATTAACCATTTCGGTTATTATTTTGGTAGCATTAATACGAATAGATTTTGAAAGCTTAAAATCAAATACTTTTGAAGGCTGATCAGCGAAATTCCACGTTCTTTGACCTAAATTCATTGTAATGGCAGCTTGCTCAAGAAAATCCACACCAATTAAGGTTCTATTATTTGTTGCATTAGGTAAAGAAATAAAGCGTATTGGTTTTAAACGATTACCAATAATTATATCCACAATTGTAGTAAGAACCTTTAATTTTTTACATACACCATCACCTAGAGAGTAATGTCAGCATTAACTTCCTGAAATTTACAGCCCTTTAACACTAGATTTTTATATAAACTTGCGCTGGCAACACTAGTGCGAGCAACAGTGTCTAGGTACGCTTCACCAGAAAGTCCACAACTTTTAACTGGTATTGTAGGAACATCTCTTCCAATATTAGCAGTATTTAATACTTTAAAATCCAAAGCTGCTGGTGAATTGGCTTTATTTTGGTTACATTGTGGACAGTTTGATTTGGTAAATCCAGGTTTTTTACATCCCCAGCATTGAAGAGTTTCTCGTACTGGGGGTACAGCAATTGAATTTTGTTTAGCATTTCGATTTATTTTTTTAAAGCAAGTTTCAGTAGTATGACCTGGTTTTCGACAGAAGTTACAACGCTTATCAGTTTTTTGTTGAATTGTTGGTTGTATTTGTTTCTCTTCATTTTCCGAAATTAATAATTCGATTCTTCGAGCTTCTTGTAGTAAGTTTTGAAAAGTTTTGATGTTATCTCTGCTGATTTTTTCTCGAATATGAATACTTAAAAGACCATATACTAAATTGATTTGTATTTCTTCACTCAGTTCGTCTGCTAATTGTGAGAATAATGTTCGTTTCTTTGAAATAAAAATATCAGTCGGTTCATTCTTCGCTTGTTTTTCATTAAATATTTCCGAATAAATGCGCCATGCTGGTTTAGCAGGTGAAAAAGCACTGCGTAATAATTTGATAGCATCGTCAAACGTTTTTGCCTCCATCTTCACACCTTGCCACCATGAGGCTGCGAAATCTTCAAGAAGTAGTGGCAGTCCTCTGATTGCATCTATGTCAGATATTTTCTCAATATCTTTGAAAACACTAATGGCGGTTATAAACTCTTCTAACTTAATACGATCGCGTTTTCCATTGTAACGCACCGTACAATTCACAAACGATGACTTTTCAGGCGTAGTACTATTAGTGATTTCATCAATTAATTGCGCAAACTGTTCGTGACTAAATGTTGCCATCCTACTAGGATTGTATGCCACAATTGTTCTATTCCGAAGAATATATAATGGTAAATCTTTATTTTCAATAGTAGTAAAAAAAAATTTTTTTATTATTTTTAATTTTGAATTTAAGCCACTAAAGTTGGGCGCCAATGTAAGAATTGTTTTTTAGAGGTAATTTGTAGGTTGTTGTTTTTTTTAAAAAAAAAATAAAATTTATTAAATGTTTTTTTTTATTATTTAACACTTTAGTCTTTTTCTTTTTTTTTCACAAATTTATTTAATTTTCACATGTATATATATATATATATATATATATATAGTTTACATAAATCAAAAAAAATATATTTTTTATTATAAGGAAACAATTTAACAGCCAAAGTAAATCTTGTCTAATAACAGCCAAGTTTTAATTTGTCCACTTTAAATTATATTTTCCCTTTTTAAAATAAAAAAAATCTAAAGAGCCACAAAAGACCAACAAGAGTGTTGTTCATAGAGTGTCTACTTAAGAACTCTTTTTGATTGACATGCGTTCTTGGCTTTTATACTTTTTTTTAAAATTGGAAAATATCATAATTTAAAATTTGGAAAATTATATAATTGAAAATGTGGAAAATATTTCAAATTGGAAATTAATATGTTTATTCAAATTGGAAATTAATATGTTTATTCAAATTGGAAATTAATATTTTTTTTTATTCAAATTAAAATGCTTCATGATATAATTTGTTAACAAGTAGTAGGCAGCATACAGTTTGGCTTTCGAAAAGGTTTAGGTAAGCCCTATTTGGCCGAAAAAGCTGGTGAAACGTACAGGGACGTGCAGCAAAATATATTCAAAATATATTATCGATTACGAAAAAGCCTTTGATCGTGTAAAGCATGGCAAACTTTCAACTAATAGAAATACTTCAGAAACTCAATTTCGACATATATGTGATCTTATGTATAAAACCTCTATTGGCATCAGAAGATGGTATCACTAAATTGACATCTACAGAGGTGTTGGGCGGGTTGCATTCTGTCTTCTATACGGAAGAAATCTTTAAAGAAGCAATTAATGGTATAGACGAAGATGTCAAAATGAAGGGTGTTAGCATAAATAAGAGTAGATATGCAGATGATACAACAATTACCGTGGATAGCTTGAATCTTTGGCAACAACTCCTGAATAAAGTAAGTAGAAAACTAATATTAATAGGGTTATTAATATTAGTTTTCAGACCAAATATCGAGTGTGTGGCCAATTTCAAATACCTAGGTTGCTGGTTAAACGAGTACTAGAGCTGTGAAAAGAAATTAAAACCAGAACTAAAATGGCCAGAGGTGCGTCCTACAAATTCAAAAAAAATCTCTGCAACAGCTTCTATAACTTTCTGTCTTCTCTTCATAAGCGGTTCGAGATGAGGTCGTACCGCCGCTTATTAAAAATAACGTTGAGAGACAGAGTGTTCAATGAGGAAGTTTTGCGTCACATCCGTAGCCAGAAAGTTTCGATTCACAAAATCAAAAGGAGGAAAACAGCTTACTTTGGTCATCTGATAAGGACCCCTAAATATGACTTATTGAAGTTGATCATCCAAGGGAAAGTTGAGGGAAGAAAAGCGTTCAGTAGATTTGGGTGGAAAATCAAACCATGGACAGATATCAGCTCCTTCTATGAGCTGCTTAAGAAGGTGGACCAATGTGAAATCTTCGAAAACATTGTTGATAACATTGATCTGCATATAGCTGCAGTAGTTTCTTCCAGCTGGATCGCACAAGAAAATGAAGAATACTATAATATGGCAGTCTTAATAATATATTATTAATATTTCTTAAAATTGTAAAAACATATTAATTCTAAAAATTTAGAAAAAGTTTTCTTAATATTAGAAGTGGAATTTCGCATACTTCACAAACTGAATATGAATTTGGACTTTGTAGGAAAATCAATATTATTATCGTTCCTTTTAATTGAACAGATTTGTTTCTAAAATTGCTTTACGGTCAGTTTTTCTAAAAATTATTCAAATATATCATCAGAGTCTACAATTAAATTTCTAATTTCTCAGCATTCGTAATCTTTCATTTGAAATTCTGACGGTGGAACATAATTTGGATTAAACAAATCAAGAAGCGGTTCAAAATCTAGATTTACAAAATCCAGAGGGAACATAATCCAGAATTTTCCAAAAAATTCAGAAGACAAAATACAGGCAAGGCAAAGGCCAGAAAAGACGAAATCCCGAAAAGACTAAGTCCCGAAAAGACAAAATTCAGAGAAGACGGTATCCGGAAAAGCCGGATAAACATTGTTGAAACATAATTTTGGTTTCAAATCCATAATATTATATATAATATCTTAAAATATTTTTTATTAAGTTTATTTAAATATAAAAATAAAAAAACTGCTAGAAAAATTAACACAATTCATAGGTACTTGTAGTAGACAGCACAGTAGGTATTTGGCCTGAATACTAATATTAATAGGGTTATTAATATTGGATTTCAGACCAAATATCGAGTGTGTGGCCAATTGATATTTTTAACGAATATTCCTAGCTGTGCAGGAACGGGTGAAAATCCTGCATTGGATTTACAAAATATTTTAGTCATAGCTGAAGAAGCGTATTTTATAACTGAAGAATCAGGTAGACCATTTGTTTTAACTCAATTAGTAAAAGGAAAGTTGAGAGGTATGGCACATGTTTTATTTTTAAATCATAACGTATCTGACTTCGTTGAATTAAGGGCTGTTCTTAAAGATGATTTTCTACGATATAAAAACTTGCCTCAGTTAACAAGAGAACTCGAAGAATGTAGCAATGACCGGAAGAAGTTGTAGAGAGCTTTGGAAGAAGATTAATGCACAAAGTAAAAGCAAATTCAGTAATGGTCAGCAACATATACCAATATGAAGCGACAATTTTAGTAGAGGAGATCATGAAGACAGGGAATCCAACTTTCATCAGAGGACTTCGGTCGGAACCTTTGAAACATTATATTAGGTCCCAAAATTGCTCAAACTTGAAAATTGCAATCCGAAAAGCACGCGATTATCTGAGAGGATTATGCTATGGGCAATGCAACAGAAAGGCCAACCACCTCGCAGGATAGCGAGTTGGCTAATCTTTTAAAAGCGTTGTTAGTAAAGCTTGGACAGCGGAGAGGGACAAAATAAACAAGAGCCCGAAAATAAAGTTAATTATGCAGGTCAAAGTGATCAAAACTTTAACGCTCATAGCAAGTTTTATAATAAAAATAACAACAATAATAATAACAATAGTAGCAGAATAGAACGAGGAAATGTTTTAATTGTAAAGAACCCGGCCTTACAAGTCGGTTCTGCAAATATCAACAACAGGAGTCACACACTTTCTGTACAAACTGCAGAATGCGTGGGCACACTAAAGATCAATGTACACGTCCAGCAAGCACATCAGCTGTGAATGTTTTGTATTCGCAGCAGAATGCAAAACCTGCCTCTTTGCAGAGGAAATTACAACAAACAGCAATTGCGAATGGTGTGATATGTCAGGTCATGACTTGTTGTAGTGCCCTGCACGGCAAAAATACGAGGCGAGAAAAGTAATCGAGGTCAGGAAACTAGTAGAAAAAGAACGAAAAAATCGCGGTTCATTCGAAACCACTAATACGTAGGAAAGGGAAAATTTCCAAATAGATCAATTAATAAAATTGCCACTGGATATATCAGCTAACGGAACAGTAACACTTTCAATAAATACTTGGGCTCAAATAAGTGTAATCAAAAACACGTCACTTAGTAAAGGGGTAAAAATTGATAAAATATACACATTTACCGGTACATGTACCACGTGTCTTATTCTGCCCTTACCTGGCGTACCGCAAGAAGGAAAAGATAAATGTTGCCCTTACCTGGGCAGAATGAGACACTTGGTACATGTACCGGAAAATTCCTACTTAATAGAGTATTCAACTGTGAGTTTCATGTGACTACTAATGAGGAACGAATACCAGGAGATGGTATTCTCGGTTACGATTTTTTGGTAAAAAATTGTAATGTTTTTGGTCCACAGAAACTCCCGTAATTCCCAGAGACGTTTGAAAATAAAACCGAAATTCTAGTTCCATTTGTGAACTCATTAACCAAAACTGGTGCTGAGGCAACCTTGTATTCTTTGGAAATTTGTCAACTATTGAAATATGACCAACCAGGCCAATAACAGAAATAAATCATTAACACAAAGTCAAAGGATCACTTGTCAACAAATAAAATTTTAATAGAAGTAACTGAAAAACTTGAAAAAGTAAACGTCAATAAAGACGTACCGCAAGAAGGAAAAGATGAATAGGTGATTTAGTAAAAAATATTAATAATATATATTTTGAAGATTTACAGGAACAGGTAACAAACGAACTTACTGGCGATAAAAGTGCTAGAGAGAAATGAGATAAATAATAAAGATAATAAAATTTTAATTAGACCGACGGTGGCTTAAGTGGTAGTGTGCTAAGCTGTGGTGCATTAGGTACTGGGTTCGACGCCCGTCCGAGACATCGATGTTGGTCTAAGTTTACTCAGCTTTAAATGAGTACCAGTAATAAAATTATATAATAAAATGTAATTTAAGACTGGGAAAAATGCTAACGGCAGAGACCATTTGCTAACAACAAATGTCTCACGAATAAAAACCATTAGCTTGTTGCAATTAATAGTTTCTTCACTATAAAGAAATTTATGGTTCGGAATCCATATAAAATGTAGGTCCAAATTGCAATAAAATGTTACAGAAACCCTTTAGGCTCGCATCGAGCTGTAGCGCCAAAGAAACAGAAACAATAAAATTTTAATTGGAAAATTGTATTGAGAATATAGATTACACCCAATTCTATTTGTACACGGTTTTGATTTAACACGGTCTAGTAAAAAAAATTGATATCGTTTTTACACGATTTCATTCGATTTAGCACAATTAAAAAAAGCTATTTGATTGAAATTTTAAAGAAAAATATTTTTATTCGTAATGTTTTAGAAATTTAGTTAGGGAATTCTCCTTGCTAATTTATTTCCTATGCCCTTCATGTCATTTTTTACACGGTTTCGTCTGGAACGTATCTACCGTGCAAAAATACGATTAAAGTATAAAGATAGTAGGAATTTTGCAGTAAGTTATTCTATTGCCAAAGAGAAAAAAATATTGGTTAATGTTTTGAAGGAAGATTGTAATGAAGGTATAAAAAATTCAGATGATTTACCGGAAAACAGTTTGGCAGGAAATAGTAAAGAAATAGACGATAATGAAGAATCAGAAATTATAGATAATATAAAAGATGTTCTACATTTTCGAAGTAAATGAGATTTTTAATAAAAAAACAGATCAGCATATATTTGAAGAAAAAAGTCACGTTGATTCGAATAAAGTAGAAAGCGATATTAACCAAGTATTGGTTGGTAAGAAGGATTTTTATATAAATATAGAAAGAGTAGAAGTTTTTAGAGTAAATTTAGAAGAGAGAGTTTATAACAATGAAGAAGTATGTAATACAATTACAATATATAGACCAATCAGAACAAACTATCGCGAAACAGATTTAATAGTCGCGGATGCGGTAAAAACGGCGTTAATAGATCATTCTCGTATTCGAAGGAGTTTGTAAATTTATGGAAAGAATTAGAAAGAAAACTAAAAAAAAACAAAAAGAGATAATTTAAATTAAGAGATGAAAAAAGAAAGAGATAATTTAAGTTAAGTAATTACTTTTTTTTAAAATTTATTCATTAAATGGCAGAAATTATACAATAAAAGAAATCGATTACTATCAGTACTGCAAGATTTGACAATAATTGATGGAATAAGTGTTATTTGGTTAATGTAAGAAAATTAGTAAATAGAACCCAACATGTTAAGAATTACGTATTTAACCAACAATTCAACCGAGAGCACGTACGCTAAATATTTTACATTTTTTAACTATTTTACTGCAAACGGGAAACCACTTTACTTAAATTAAAATTACTAGTTTACATTTTTTTTTATAAAAAACAAACTCGGTTTAATACTTTTTTTTTAGTAAGGTTATTTTTTTTTATTTTTAAAAACTCACGAACAACCGAGGATAGCGGTAAAATATTTTTGGTTCATTTCCGTTTACCGCGTATCTCATCTCGGTCAAGTTTTTGATACCATTCATCTTCACCAACGTAAAAATAAAATCGTATTACAAAATGTATAAAAATTATATAATTTATGAAAAAATTTATGAAAAACTTGAGCATCTAGAACTCCTATAAATGAAAAATGCTAGAATATTGTTAATAGAAATCTGGAATATTTGAGGCTTAAAAAAATTACAAACATTAAAAGCCCCACACTACGCATTTGATGTATATATTTTGAATATTTGAAGAATTAAAAGAACATCAAATTTTAATGTTTGTCATTTTTTAAGCAGTTCTAGATGCTCAAGTTTTGTTTTAAAAAAGCATTTTTCAAAAAAAAACTTTGTTTTTACATATTTTTTTATTTTATACTTTTTAGTTTTAAATGTTAAGTGAAACACATATAATTTTAATTTTAAAGATATATAATATTTTGTTATTTACAAATACATTTTTCATATAAAACGTATAAACAGCTTAAATAAGAGCTTAATTCAGTTGTGTTCTATCTCGATAATTTTTAAATTGAATTCAATTCAGGAATAGTAAAAAGACTTATAAATTTTTTTTGCATTCATTTTAGTTGTTTGAGTAAATTACCTAATTTCTTATGTTATGCACTGAGATTTCATTCCTATTAATCGATTAATCTATATTTTTCCTATGTTGACGATTAATCGATGAATCGTAAAAATTTACACGATTATCTCTTTATAAAATTTTTTTTATAGAATGTTTTAAAAAAATAAAAATCTCCATATATATGGCAATATTTTACTAAATACTAAACTTATGTTTTGTTACTTATCCTAAATGGAATGAATGTTTGCCATATACTTCGAATGCTGATATAAGTTTATTGGCCAGTGAAATATACAAAACTTTATTTACATTTGAAGAAAATAATATAATACAACAAGAAGTATTAAATGTTGAACATTTTTTTTTTATGGTTCCAAAACCAAGGTCAACAAAAAGTGAACAAGCGTTTACTGTTTCTGCAAATTTTATGACCAAAACTAGAAGTCGTTTGAATACGGATATGTTAAATGTTCTTGTTTTTTGAAAATCCTACTTCAATAAAGATTAAATTTGAATTGTGGTATAAAATTATTCTATTGTTTTAGTACTTACTCATTTTGAGACTTCACTTTTTTTTAATTGAACATTTGTAAATTTTTTAATATTTCAATATAATCGATTAGCCAATATAACCGATTATGGATAACTAGAGATCGATTATGGATCTCTAGTTATTTCAATATAATCGATTATGGATAACTAGAGATCGATTATCGATCTCTAGTTATCCAAATTAAAAAAAAACCCAAATTTTTTTCTAGTTAAATTCACTTAACAAATGGCCAATGATAATTTTTATCAATTTTTTTTTGGCAAATATACGTAATAAATGACTAACTAATATATTTATTATATTTTTTGTAAATTTACCTAATTACTTTTTTCATTTAATTTTCGCTGAATCTGTTAATTTTTCCACTTTTTTGCAAAATGTTACAGACCAACCATTTTTTTTCTCACTGTGCAATTTTTTTTTCTATTTCTTTTCCTTCGCCTTACTGTTTAGAAATATTTTGTTAGTACGCTCATATTCGAGGTAATGAAAATGAAAGTATAAAAAACTCTCTCTCGACACAAAGAAAAATATTGAAATAAAAAAATATACTCGAAGAAAACAAATTTAGAAAATTTTTCTATGTTATGTTATAATAATTATTAGGGCACACAAATTCGATATATGGTATTGTGCAGTGGTTAGATCGCCAGTTTCAAAAAAATTTAACTGTGGTTCAAATCCTGATGGTGTCAGTAATATTTTTTTTTTTTAATTATAAAAATATTTATATAATTTTTTTTTTTATATCAATCAATATGCTAAAATATTAAATGAATTTTGTAAATTTTATAAGAAATTACTAAATAAATAAAAATGAAGAAATGTTGTTATTAAATTTTATCAAATTAAAATTAAAGAAATTTGATAATATTGATAAAACACGTCTATATTTATTTATTTATTTATATAGTAATTTCTTATATAATTTATAAAAATCATTAATACTTTCAAACAATATAATAATTTAAAAAAAAAAATATTATTATTGCATCTGGATTGAACCTGAGTTAAATAATTCTTAAGCTAGTTCATTATGCACTACACCATATCCCACATATAAAACCTTTGTCCTAATAAGTATTATAAAATTCATAGACATTTTTCTACTTTTTATGTTTTTTTGTGTCGTTTGTTTGTTCTGAGCAATAAAAAAATATTTACGCCGAGAGATGACGCAACACGACGGAAAAGAAATAGGAAAAATATTTATTTAATAATTTAAAATTTAATCATTATAATTAAAAAAATGGATACCGTCAGGACTTGAACCCGAGTTGAATTTTTCTGACGCTGGTGGCTTAGTAGGGTTTCTGTACCGGTACAAACCGAGATCGATAAAACCGGTAAATTGGTCGATGAGAACATTTACCAATTACCGGTAAAACTAAATAATTTTACCGGTTTTATCTATATAACAAAAAATAATAAATTGGCATACATTTAGGCGTCATTGATCAAAATTTTATGAAACGATATAAATTCTTTAAAATGTTTCAAATAGAATTTGATTAATTGCCAAATTCCAGATCAATCAATATACCAGTAGAAAATTAATTAAGATACATACACTTTGCAACAAAAATAAGATCAAAACTATCAGACGTTTCTCTCAATGTACTAGTTTTTCTCAAATCTTTTTATTTGATTGAAAAATAATTAGATATATATTTAAAAATTATATTATTAAAATTAAACTACTAGCTAGTCTATATTTGATCTCTCAACTCTTATATATGTTACTTTACTTATGTTTATATTTTAAATGTTGAATTTATATAACATATTTAATAAATTGAATTATTACTTTTGTTTTGTTATTAAAAAATTGTTGTATTTTTTAAAATTATATAGCTTTTTTCCCTGACGTATAGTATGCTACTGAAGATTAGCTAAATTTTAACGCGATCTCCAAACTCTCGCTATTGTGTAGAGATAAAATATTGTGAAAAAATATTGTATAGAGATAAATTTTGACGTCTATGTCAATTGTCAAATTAATTTCAAACATTTTTCTAAATAATAATCATAGATAATATTATTATTTATTTCAAATATTTCATTTCAAATAATTTTCTAAATAAATAATAATAAAATTATTATAACAAATAATAATTCTTTTTTTAGAAATTTGAGAGGTTCTAGGCGTTTCAGAATCGATATATTCCAAATCAAAATACATTTCTTCACTAATTTTTTATATTTTAAATTTTGCAAATTAGGGTATAGTTATGGTTATCACTAGCCTACATTTAATTTAAATGGTATTTTGATTAAAAATAAAAAACAATATTTCAGTACACCATTTATAATTTTATTTTATACTTATTTTAATATGTATTTTTTATCTTTAATTTATAATTATTGTATTATTTAAATTACGATCACACTTTCTACTTTTTGACTATTCGCTTTTAGTATTCTTTTTCGAATGGAATTTGTATTCTTTTTCGAATGGATTTATATACTCTTATCAACAATTGAGCTATTCAATTGTCGTTACCAGTAAAATGATCGATCAGTTAGAATTTGCATTGATCTTTCGACCTTTAAAATGTATTCAATAAATTAGTGGTTTTTTACAACAATAAATAAATATTCAGTTCGCATGATTATAAAATCGGTAGTGACTTAACGAAATATACCAAGTTTCATACAGGGTGTCACTACATATTCCAAATCAAAATACATTTCTTCACTCATTTTTTATATTTTAAATTTTGCAAATTTGAATATTCAAAATTAGATTTTTTTTTTTTGAAACGTCAAAATTTCGCGCGAAATTTTTTGCTTTTAGTAAACTTGAGTAGCGTACTACTTCAGCGGAATTTTGACATAAATCGTAATCTTATATTTAGCTAAGCTAAATTTTGTATGGTAATCTTCCCTAATCGCGAGTAGCATACTGCCCTTAAGTTAAAAAAAAACCCTATACACCATACCACATATCTAATTTGTTTATCTTAAAACTTAATATAAGAAACTAGTGTGACAGAGATATAGAGTTAAACGACCAAGTTATTTAAAAACCATTTAAAAACAGCAGGAGCACAATGTGTCCACCTAAAAAAAAGAGAAATATTTAGTACAAATCCTCTGTTGAGATTATAAATAGAAACACAGAAGTACTGAAAATAAACTTACCATTTATCCAAAGTTGAAGCTGCTGCTTCGTATAAAAAAATACATTCTACAGTGAATTTCAGTAATTTTCCTTGTTTTGACTATCATAATTTTTTTTTATTTATGTTTTTCTGATTTAATAACTAAAATTAATTAATGCAAAATGTTTGTTATTAAGATATTTTAAGTTCGTCGTAATCTTCACTATTAATAAAATTGTCATCTTCATCATTAACAAAGTTTTGGTCTAAAGATAAACCCAATGATTATTTCATCATTTTCTCAATTCTAATTATTGCACAATAACAATGTTGACAATAAAAATAAAAAGTGCAACTTTTCAATCAATATCCCAGTAGAAAATTAATTAAGATACATACACTTTGCAACAAAAACGTTGCAAAGTGTCATACGTGATTAACGAAAATAAGTAATAATTGTGTCATCATTATGCTACGTCAATACATAAGCGATCGACGGAAACACATTAAAGGGATATTTAACGCAAGTGCAACGTTAGGTTATTGTACGATTTTAATGTATACCTTAGGCTTAGATTTTTGTATTTAATTACGTGATTAACGAAAATAAGTAATAAATATGAATTATATAATAACATTGTTATAACAGATTGGTTTAAATAGTATTTATTAGCGAAACGTAGAGTCACAAAATTTTGAACAATGTTAACTGCAGAAAAAAAATATAAAACAAAAAATAAAACCAGCTAACAAATTAATAAAAAAAAACAAAAAAACACATTTTTTTTACGTAAAAATAAAGTTTTCATGATCATTGACTATGCTACTTGACATATTAACTTTATGAAATTATATTTTGAAAACTTATTTAAGCACCATCTATGAGTGAAAAATGGAATCATTTCAGAAATTTGTTCCATAAAGACATCAAAATTTTAATTAAAATAAATGCACTACATTATTTATTTTTTTTGCAACTGCAAACTTCGCGTTTTTTTTAGATTAGGTTAAGAACAATATTAAGGGGCCGATCTAAAGTTAATATTCTTAATACCCGACATCCAGCGTATTGCAAATTTGTAGCATTTAGACAGTATAAGCAGAATAAATTATAAGAACATTGTAACTATGATATTGTTTCTGGGTATTTAGATAATTTAGAATTAGATCATTGATAAAAATACGAGTAGCATAATGGGCCGGTGAATAAAAATTAAGTAAATGCGGAAAGAAAAAAGCTAAAGCTAAATCATTTACTCATAGCATACACAAATGCGATAAGTAAATGCTTGATTTTAAGTGCATAAAATTTTTCTTTTAATAACAAGTATTGTGCAATAATTTTAAGCATTTGTAGTGTTCCCAGTAACCTACGGTGCATACGTAATAAATATTTCGGGAATGTCTTATGTCAATTGACCTAATTTATATTATTTATAATAAAAAAAATAATTAACGGTTTGCAGTCAAATGAAGAAATATTAATTGATCCAAGCAATATTGACGACGGAAACAATATGGTGGATGAATCTGACCAATATATCCAGTTTTTGAAGATAATAGAAGAAAATAAAATAATATTGAATAAAAGCCAACAGCCGGAGATAAAAAACAAAAAGGATGATGCTTACACAACCATCGTAAACAGATATGAAAATCTATTTGGAAGAGTCACAACTGTAGCCCAATTGAAAAAAAAGATAAATAATATGAAAACTCATGTAAAAAGAAAAGTGACCTTAAACAAACCGGAAACAGGAAAATTGTTTTGAAAGATTGAGAACAACAATTTTATACTTTTTTGATTGAAGACAACAATCCGGTTTTTCATCAAGTAAAAGGATCAATCGTAGGTGGATTCGCTACTAATTTAAATGATAAGAGCCGAAAAGTGCAAATAAATACATCAAACATTTTATGTACTAACCCGATAGAAATTAATCATGTACAAAATTTGTGAAAACCAACTTTTAATAAAGCTGTAGAAGGTTCAAATGAGAGTTCTAAAACAAAGGACCTATCTTTACCAGAGCTTCACAGATTAAATTAGTTTTACTAAATCAATTAGAATTAATAAAGCTTCAAACAGAACAAATAAAAATTAAATTGGACACAAATCACAAATCGAACACTGTGGGTGGAAACGACTAAAATATGTTTTTTTCAACGTTTTTATTGCAATAAAATATCATTAATTTTAATATTGAAGATACAGACAATATTAATAATAAATATTGTCTGTATCTTCAATCTCCAAAAAATCGTCTTAATCATTTTAATATTTTGGCTACATTATGTAGTAAGAACCAGCAAATAATAAAACTTGGAATTTTGCATAGTGAGACTCTTACTTTGTAACCCAAACCTGGAAAACGTCGTTTAAGTTGTCCGAATGCTGCTTCAATCACAACACGTTCATGTGAGAATTTTATTGAAATGTATTTCTTGAACAGTGATTGGATTTTTATATGGCGTCAACCGCCAGGGACACAGTCCAGACCCGCTATTGCCAAGAATAATTGAAGAACTTGTAGGGTATATGTATGGTTACCACTAGCCTACATTTAATTTAAATGGTAAAAAACCATATTTCAGTACACCATTTATAATTTTTTATTTTATACTTATTTTATTATTTATTTTATATCTTTAATTTAGAATTATTATATTATTAAAAAATTATAATTTAATTTAGATAAATTTATTAATTAATTATAATGTAGATAAATTTATATTTATATTTAAATTACAATCACACTTTCTACTTTTCTCGACTATTCGCTTTTAGTATTCTTTTTCGAATGAATTTATATACTCTTATCATTTCTGTTATCAACAATTTTCAATAAATATAATTAATTCAATTGTCGTTACCAGTAAAATGATCGAACAATTAGAATTTGCATTGATCTTTCGATCTTTAAAATGCATTCAATAAATTAGTGGTTTTTTACAACAATAAATAAATATTCAGATCGCATGATTATAAAACCGGTAGTGACTTTACGAAATATACCAAATTTCATACAGGGTGTCACTACATTACCCTCCTCCGAGTGAAACGTACTTCTCGATTTAATTATTGAAATTTTATATTTATTGAAAATGTGGTGAGATTTATTGAAAATGTGGTGAGATTTACTGAAAAGCTACTTTTTTATGTCTTTTTTTTGATTTGATGGTTGGAAATTCCGTAGGCCGGCTTGAGTCGGTCAATTGAAATTGATGACTCTCTGTTTTTAATAGATAGCACGAAGAATTTCCGTAGTCGTCGAATGATGCGATATGGTCCGTCGTATGTAGGAGCAAGAGTTGGTTTAATATTGTCGCTCCTTACAAAAAAAAATTCACAAGTATCTAAATTTTTTGGTATAAAAATATTATTTTGTTCCTTTTGTCGTGTTGGAGTGGGTATCAAATTTTTCATGGTATTACGAAGCTTATCAATCAGCGCATTGCAATCAGTGGACTCGTTTTTGGAATTTATGAAAAATTCACCGGGTAATTTGAGCGTGTGACCGTATACCAATTCTGCGGGCGAGCACTGCAGATCCTTACCGCCGCGCGAATACCAAGTAGAATTATTGGTAATTCGATGTTCCAGTTTTGATTGTTACATTTAGCCCTAAATGCGTCTTTTAACTGTCGATGGAACCGCTCAACTATACCATTTGACTGCGGGTGGTAAGGAGTTGTTCTGGTGCGGAACACACCTAGAAGCTTTGTCAGCTCTTGGAACACTTTTGCCTCGAATTGGGTGCCTTGATCTGTCGTAATCGTTTCAGGTATTCCAAACCTAGAAATGTAATTCGTTACGAATGCATTTGCGACTGTGATGGCAGTTATATTTGGTATTGCATATGCTTCTGGCCAACGTGTGAAACGGTCAACTATTGTCAAAATGTAGGAATTACCATTGGAAACTGGAAGAGGACCGACAAGATCCATATGGATATGCTCAAACCGTCCTGTAGGAATATTAAAAACTTCGTGTTGCGATTTTGTATGACGGTGAATCTTGGACTTTTGACATGAAATGCAAGTCTTTGTCCAAAGATTCGTGTCACGGTTTATTTTTGGCCAAAAATATCGGGATGCAACCAATTTTCTGGTTGTACGAATTCCCGGATGGGCCGACGTAAAGAGCTTGGAATATACGGTCTATTATTTTTCGTTGATGTTTCGCAATATATTTTTAAATCTGGCAATTCTACTACTTCAAGTTTCCATGATGAACTACTTTTGGTCAATAATTGTTCCAGTTCTTGGTTGAGTTTCTGAGCTTGTGCGATCTTCTGTAAATCGAATTTATCTAAATCCATGGCGGAAATTTCGGAAACGCGTGACAAGCTATCGGCAACAACGCTTTCTTTTCCGGAAATGTGCCGAATGTCGGTTGAAAACTGTGCGATATAATCTAGATGCCTTGTTTGCCGCGGATTTCGTTCGGTTTCCGAGGTGATGGCATTCACCAGTGGTTTGTGGTCGGTAAAAATTATAAATTCGCGACCTTCTACCGCGTATCGGAAGTGTTTAATCGACGTATATATCGCGAGTAATTCTCGATCGAAAGCCGAATACTTTTTTTCGGGAGAAGAAAGCGAGAGGTTGCCAGCCGAGTTTCGTAGGTTGTTGAAGTACTGCACCTAACGCGGTATCTGATGCATCGGTCGAGATAATATATTTGCCATTGGGTTGCGGGTGCGCGAGCATGGTTGTGTCAGCTAATGCATCTTTCACTTTCTGAAAGGAGGCATTTAACTCGTCAGGCCACGTCAACATTTTGTTTTTTGATTTGATTTTTAAAATTTGCGACAAATAGCTATAAATTGGTGTTAAAAATTCTGCCAATTTTGGAACGAACCTATGGTAATAATTTACCATTCCGATGAACTGTTGAATTTGGCGAATCGATTTCGGACTCGGAAAATTTTTAATAATTTCGACTCGTTCTTCGGACGGCGAAATTCCTGCTTCAGTAATGCGGTGGCTCAAAAAATTGAGATCCGTAACGCCAAAAACGCATTTCGAAGCATTAATTGTAATTCCGTATTCCGTTAGTCTTTGCAACAGTTGACGGAGTTGTTGTTTATGTGTCTTCGGATCAGGCGATGATATGAGAATATCATCAATATAGACAAATACAAAATCAAGACCGTGACAAACCTTATTCATAAAGCGCTGAAAGGTTTGCGCGGCATTGCGCAACCCGAACGGCATTCGTCTAAACTCGAAAAGTCCGAAAGGCGTTGTAATAGCTGTTTTATGAATGTCGGATTCTACAACAGCAATTAAGTGATACGCCCGGACTAAATCAATTTTTGAAATTTTTTTTGCGCCGTTAAGGTGCATCGTGAAGTTCTGAATATGCGGAATGGGATACCGGTCGGGAATTGTGGCTGCATTCAACCGACGGTAATCAATATTATTCTTTTTTCGGACCATATGTAACGGAGACGATACCGGAGAAGATGACGGTTGACATATACCAAGTTCGACCATTAGTTCGAACTCTGTCTTAGCCGCGTCGTGTCTAGCAGGGTCTAGTCGCCGAGGTTTAGAAAACGGTAGTTGTTCCTTCGTGACTATGTGGTGTACCACTGAATGACGAACTTCTTTGAAATAATTAGGAGGTTGACTCAGATCTGGGAATTCTGAAAGAATTGAAGAAAATTCGTTCTGAATTAAGCAGAGTTTAGGCGTTGGCGTTTTTGACGCAATAGTAAGCGTGTTGATCGATAGCTTCGTGAGCGGATCAATGATTTTTTGTTTTTTTTAGATCAACGATCAAACCGTGTTTTTTCAGAAAATCCGCTCTTATTATGGCTCTATCTATATCAGCCAACAGAAATTCATGTATGAAATTTCGTCGAAGTCCGAAGTTGAGCTTTAACAAAGTCCGAGGTTGAGCTTTTTTTGTTCCGAATGTTTTAATTTCTGAACCGTTGGCAGCGGAAAGAGTAATGTTGGAACTACTTTCAGACGATTTTGTTTTACATGGTAATACAGATAAATCCGCGCCCGTGTCGATTAAGAAAAGAATATTAGTGGACTCGTCACGTACGAAAAGGCGGCTATTGAATTTGACTGCACCGTTAGCCGCTATATTCGGTGCGTCATTTAGTTTGGGTGATTGATTTCGGATTTCGGAGGGCACCGACATTTCGTCGCTTTATCTCCGAACTTTCTATGATACCAGCACTGTGTATGTGAGGTTGATGAGGCAAAAGGAGATCGAGTTCTATTTAACTGCCTACTGGAGCTGCGATGTCTAAATGAACTTCTGTCTCGTCTCGGTCTGAACGAGTTACTTTTATTATTGTCGAGTTTAGCGATCATGGTCTCGATTCTCGATAATCGGTCGTTGACGTCGATATTGCTGGTGCTTGGCATTGCGGAATTTTTAGTACCCGTGTATGTTCCGGCAATCGCGAAAACGTTAGTGTTCTGTTGCGCTTCGTGGATTTTGTCCGCTATTTCAGCTAATTCGTAAAGTGGCTTCTCACCAACAGCCACTAACGCAACATGAATTACTTGAGGTAATTTTCGAAGCCAAAGATTTTTTATGATGGCGTCGCTGAAAGTCTGTCCTGCCATTTGTCTCATAGATCTAAGTAAGTCGGAAGGACTTCTGTCGCCGATATCAGCTTTATCGATTAACGACTCTAAACGTTTGGTTTCGGAAATCGAGTGCCTTTTTATTAACGCGGATTTGATGTTATCGTAACGATTTGTGTCGGGCGGGTTAGACAGAATATCTATAATTGAATCACAGGATTCGGGTGGTAACGCGGCGATTGTCAGACAATATTTTTTGTCCTGATTAGTGATCCGGTATGCTTGGAACTGCGCTTCGGCTTGGATGAACCAAGTCGTGGGGTTTGTTGGCCAAAAGGCAGGCAATCGGACACGTACGGATTCTATTTGTCCTTCATTTATTCGTGTCGGATTATTATTGGCATTAGCCCCGAAACCGATTTCAGGTGGTATTGTTTTTTCTTCCCCGTTTGCAGGCATGATAATGTTAGAAATTTCACCACAATGTCAAAATAAATTGCTTCATTTAGAAAATTGTTACTTGGATTTTGGTTTTTTTTTTAAGACGCTGAATCAGCGATGATAATGATGACGTTGAACTCTTAAAACGATGAAATTGTTGATTTTTAACGTTGAATTTGATGACGTTGAACGATGAAATTCTTGAAATTGATGTCGTTGAACGATGAACAGTGATGAAATGAAATGGTTGCTGATGTTGGCAATGAAAAATGATGAAATGGTTGCTTTGACACGTGTAAAAGATGATATCGTACGATGAAAATTTTGAATTTGATAACGGTCGATAAATTAATTGTTGTTGCTTTCGTTATGCGATAATTATTAATTAACTATTATATTTTAGCCATTTTTATTAGCCGTATTTTTATATTAGCTATATTTTTATTAGCCGTATTTTTATATTAGCTATATTTTTATGTTATTAGCCGTTTTATTATTAGCCGTATTTTATTGTTTTCTGTATTAAAATGTTCACCACTTAATGTTCGTAAGTTTTAATAATTTTTTGTTAATTATAAATTTTATTATATGTTTTTAAACTTATGTTTAATGAACAAAATAATTATATAACTGTCGTAGTATAATGTATTTCACTGTTTTTTTTTTATTATAATAGTTCACAGCAAATTTTTAATATTTTTATATTTTACGATCACGTCGGGGTCACCAATTGTAGGGTATATGTATGGTTACCACTAGCCTACATTTAATTTAAATGGTATTTTTATGAAAAATAAAAAAAAACCATATTTCAGTACACCATTTATATTTTTTTATTTTATACTTATTTTAATATTTATTTTATATCTTTAATTTATAATTATTATATTATTAAAACTATTTATTTATTTCATATTTAAAAAATTATTATTTAATTTAGATAAATTTATTAATTAATTATAATGTAGATAAATTTATATTTATATTTAAATTACAATCACACTTTCTACTTTTCTCGACTATTCGCTTTTAGTATTCTTTTTCGAATGAATTTATATACTCTTATCATTTCTGTTACCAACAATTTTCAATAAATATAATTAATTCAATTGTCGTTACCAGTAAAATGATCGACCAATTAGAATTTGCATTGATCTTTCGATCTTTAAAATGCATTCAATAAATTAGTGGTTTTTTACAACAATAAATAAATATTCAGATCGCATGATTATAAAACCGGTAGTGACTTTACGAAATATACCAAATTTCATACAGGGTGTCACTACAAACTGTTATTATTAGACATAAAAGCGAACAATTGAGAGTTTTTCAAAATTCATATCCTGGCCAACGAACATCAACACTGGTGAAAACGTAATTTGAATCGCAAGTAGCTTGAACATTAATAGATGCAAATCCTTTCCTGTTTATATATTCATCGCCACAAGATAGAGGTTTTAAAATCTGTACATGCGTACAATCAATTGCACAAATCGCGGATGGAAATTTAAATTTTTCATTACATTTCTTTGAAGTTAATGTGCCACCACACCACGTCTTTCAAAATTTACACCAAGAAAATGATGTGCTATTTCTTGGACATTTTCTTCTGTGAACCGATGTAGATTCCTAATTATTAGTGGTCTAAATTCTTCCTTTTTCATTATTTTTTACTTTTCTAATATTTAGAAATGCTGCCATATTTTGAAAATTAACATTCATTTAAAGATTTTTAAATGAAATATTTTTTTAGCTTGCTATTAACCACACTGCAAAATATAATAGCATTTGCTTTTTAATTTGAGCAAATTGTGTTTTTTATTCACTTAATTTTAAGTAAATACTGAAAGAATCTAATCAATCACTATATACATGTTTGGCTTTGCTATTACTTCAAGTTTAAGTAGGTTTTTATTTTTTTATTCACTTAAAATGAAGTATTGCCTTTAAAACAGGGTTTCGAACCCCGAAAATTTCAGGTTCGGGTACGGGTACGGGTTCAACACATTTAAATTTGGTGGGTTCAGGTTCGGTTCAGGTTCGGGTTCGGGTACCAAAAAAAAAAAAAATTTAAAAAACATATTATAGAAAAGTAAATATAGGTATATTATTTATTGTTATTATTTGAATATTTTATTTGTCACAAATAAAATATTTCGTAATGATTGTTAAGTCAGATGAACTCTTTGTGGCGCTAAAACAAATTTCAGCGCTGAAAAAGCCCTCTCAACGCTGACTTGTGTTGCAGGGACAGCTAATACGACCTGAGCGGCTTCGTAAAGTAGCGGAATTTACTGAAGAAAACAAAGAAAACCAACATTATCTTGTTCATTCATGAATTAGAATTTTCTCACATTATGTTAATGTGAGAAAATTCTCACGAATGAACAAAATTTTTTTTCAGAGAAAAATGACATTGAATTATCGAGAAAGAGAAACTGTATAAAAAATTTTTGCAATATTTTTTTTTCCCTGAAAAAAAAATCATATATTGAACCTGAACCCATTTTCAGACCGGAACGGGTTCAGGTTCAGGGTTCACGATTTTTTTAAAAAAGCTTGAACCGGAACGGGTTTATGGTTCGGGTTCGGTTCGAAACCCTGCTTTAAAATTGTAAGTAAAAGCATTTACTTTCTTTTATTCACTCAACCCAATGTGGCCAAAACATTAAATGATTCAGACGATTTTTTGGACATTGAAGAGACAGAAAATATTATAATTTCAGAAATGGGAGAAAGTGAATCAGAAATTAGGGACAGAGCTAAAACGAAAAGAAATGAAATTGCTAATTTATTGTTTAATTATAGAGAATATTAATGATATTTTATTGCAATAAAAACGTTGAAAAAAACATATTTTAGTCGTTTTTGATATCACCCATAGTGTTCGATTTGTGATTTTTCTCCAATTTAATTTTTATTTGTTCTGTTTGAAGCTTTAATAATTCTAATTTATTTAGTAAAACTAATCTAATCTCTGAAGCTCTGGTAAAAATAGGTCCTTAGTTTTAGAACTCTCATTTGAACTTTCTACAGCTTTATTAAAAGTTGGTTTTCACAAATTTTGTACATGTTTAATTTCTATCGGGTTAGTAGATAAAATGTTTGGTGTATTCATTTGCAATGTTCGGCTCTTATCATTTGAATTAATAGCGAATCTACCTACGATTGATCCTTTTACTTGATGAAAAACCGGATTGTTGTCTTCATTCAAAATAGCATAAAATTGTTGTTCCCAATCTTTCAAAACAATTTGCCTGTTTCCGGTTTGTTTCAGGTCACTTTTCGTTTTAACATGAGTTTTCATATTATTTATGTTTTTTTCAATTGGACTACAGTTGTGGCTTTTCCAAATAGATTTTAATATCTATTTACGATGGTTTTGTAATCATTCTTTTTCTTTTTATCTCCGGCTGTTGGCTTTTATTCAATATTAGTTTTTTTTCTTCTATTATCTTCAAAAACTGGATATATTTGTCAGATTCATCCACCATATTGTTTCCGTCGTCAATATTGCTTGGATCAATTAATATTTCTTCATTTGACTGCATACCGTTAATTATTTTTTATATTATAAATAATATAAATTAGGTCAATTGACATAAGACATTCCCGAAATATTTATTACGTATGCATCGTAGGTTACTGGGAACATTACAAATGCTTAAATTTATTAGACAATACTTGTTAGTAAAAGAAAAATTTTATTCACTTAAAATCAAGCATTTATTTATAAAGGGGTTTTCAATAAGAACATAACAATTTTGTATTTAAATAAAACACAGAATAATTGAGATATCGAGCTGAAATTTATTTCATATACAATAAATATACAGGTTACATTTACATGGAATTCGATCTCGGCCATAGGACCACCGCGAGCACGTTTGCAGTGATGGATTCTTTGAAGCCAATTTTTCACCACTCTTTCACACAAATCCGCCGAAATGTTGGCAAATACCAAACGAAAAGAAATGAAATTAGCAATTTCATTTCTTTTCGTTTTAGCTCTGTCCCTAATTTCTGATTCACTTTCCCCCATTTCTGAAATGATCCGCTCGGATATTTCTTTCTAGCTGAAATTTTGAAACAACCTAATTTTTTCTCAACCCGGTTAGCAAATTGTTCTACTGACTCATCAGGAAATTGGACATATTCTTCAATTTCCCTTCTCAATTGCGTCAAATCTTTATGCGGAATAAACGCATTTTTCAAAGTACATTTGAATTCTCGAAAATTTGTCACGACCCGCTCTTCAAAAATATCTGCCGCTTTACCCTTAAGTTTACCTCTAATTATTTAATTTAGAGCTGAAGTTCTGCCCTGAGGGTCTGTTTTGAAGTACGCGTCATGTGTTAGAGCTACGAAATTTTGTAATTCTAACAACAATCTGTCCCCTTCCCCTGAAAAGGTTGGGATTTCCTGAAAGAATGTTCTATAAGTTTTCTCTAAAGGCAGTGTAGCGTTAATGAAATTTCCGGATGTTCCTAAGTCATACGTATGGTCTATATTTGCAGTTTTTTTTGTGTTTCTTTAATTTATTTATTTCCCTAAACCGCCCCATAAGTCTGACCTCCTACTTCATTAAAACAATGGAGAAACTATTAGATCACCACATTAAGACCGGTGCAAACAAGGTTCGAATTCACTATAAGCGACACGCTTACCAAAAAGGGAAGTCTACTGAATCAGCCCTTCACGACCTTGTAAAGTCAATAGAAAAGGCAACTGAATACAAAGAAGTGGCACTATGTGCATTCCTGGACATAGAGGGTGTTTTTGACGACACTCCTCACGAAGCCATTGTGGCAGCAGCCACAACTAAAGGAATAGAACTGCCGACGACCAAATGGAGTCATGCCATATTTCAAAGTCGAATGACAACGGCAGAACTTGGTAGTAACTCTTTAATAGCACAAACCCACAGGGGTTGCCCCCAAGGTGGAGTCCTATCTCCACTGTTATGGTCTATTGTTGTTGATGAGCTACTTCAGAACCTTCATGATTCTGTTTTCGAGGTAATAGGATATGCCGACGATCTAGTCATCATAATCGGGGGTAAATATGAAAATATCAATCCAATTAGCTTTAGGGAGGACAATGAACTGGTGCAAATCCAAAAACCTACAGATAAACCCAAACAAAACGATAATTATACCATTTACCAAAAGGAAAGCGATCAACATTACTGTACCCTCATTAAGTGGTATAACCATACCCTGTTCCAATGAAGTAAAATACCTAGGTATTACACTAGCTAGACAGTAAACTTAATTGGAACAACCACATTGAAAAGACTCATGCTAAGGCAATAAAGGCGATGTGGGCCTGCAAAAGTATGTTTGGTAGGAAATGGGGGCTACGTCCCAAAATGATCTACTGGAGCCACAGAACGATCATCCTACCTATTATAACATACGGATGGTGGACTAAAACACTTCAACACAAAGTACAGGCGAAACTAGGAAAGATCCAAAGACTGGCCTGTCTAGGTATAACAGGTGCTATGAAATCCTGTCCCACAGCAGCAATGGAAATGTTCCTAAACCTTCCGCCAATACACGTCCTTGTTAAGAAAGGGGCAGCGAGAGGTCTGCTGCACATTCAGAAGGAAAACAATTATTAGTCAGGAGACCTCAGAAGACATCTTCAGCTTCTGAATAATCCCAAAATAAAGGAACTAGCCTCAATTGTATCGGATGTAATGCCGACCACTTACAACTTTGACTTCCATTTCAAAGTCGTATTCAGTGAACGCAGTGACTGGCAATCAAGGCTTCCTGAATTAGAATCGGATGCATCCGTCTGGTTCACAGACGGTTCCCGAACCACAGAGGGTACGGGTGCCGCGATCACAAGGCCCAAACTTCTCTTCATCCCTACCACTCGGCAAAGAAGCCACAATCTTTCAAGCCGAAGTGATCGCGGTAGATCTGTGTGTCCAAGAAAATCTTAGGAAAGCGACACGCAATAAAACAATTTACATTCTTTCAGACAGTCAAGCTGTTCTCAAAGCTCTAGTCTCCCACAGGCAGGAGTCAATACTGGTCTGGGAATGTCTACTAAAACTCATCACACTGGCAAAGAGGAACTATGTTACCTTAATGTGGGTGCCAGGGCACATAGGAGTCGCTGGAAATGAAGAGGCAGACCCCCTTGTCAAAAATGGTTCAAAAACAAAACTAATTGGGCCAGAACCATTTTGCGACAAACCAAGAGGACACTCCCAATTAGTACTCAACAGATGGATAGAGCAAGAACATAGGCTCTACTGGGGCAAACTCCATAAACTCACGATATCCAAGAAATTTATCACACCAAATAGGATCAAGGTGGATAAACTATTAAACCTCAGCAAAAAGGACATTCGTACCTTAATAGGTCTCATGACTGGGCATAGCCCAGTACTCTACCACCTCAAGAAAATGGGGCTGGCTGAGGAGGACAGTTGTCACCTCTGTCATAATGACAGGGAAACAACGGAACACCTTCTATGCTACTGCGAAGCAGCTGCAAGAAGAAGACTCAATCATCTAGGAAAGGGTATTCTCACCACAGATGAACTGACCAATATGGCTCCATATTAAGGTTCTATCGCTCTCTTAATATGGGCTAGGGAGACAGGGGCAGTAAACGCACAAAAGATCTCAAGGTCGCAGTGCTCTCTTGCGTTCCCCAAAAAAAAAAAAAAAAAATGGTTTATATTTAAAATATTCGATCGTCGTCCGAATTCGTTAAAACCGGTTGGATTGTCCGCAACTCATTCAGGCAAGTCAAAAATATCACGGCCCCTGGTGTCATTGTTAGTACGAGGTATCGCACCTTGAGATGTAAATTTGTTATTGCCCATAGTATTTTTATTCAAACTATTATAAATTTCTACTGAATCTTCACTATTAATTGAGCTATTACTACTTGATGAACTACTTACACCTCCTACAGCCTTCTATTTGTTCTGTAATTATAGGGGCAACAGAAACCAATCTTGCCAAATGTGACTTATCAGTGTTAGATGATCTAGGTGTTGATTCTACTAATGGTAATTCTTTAAACCTAAGCTCAGGAACCAATAAAGATTGTTCCTTTCTATTAGATTCTTTGTCAGAAAAATTTGCTTTATCTTGAACTAATTTATTTTTTTCTTGCGATCTCGTTACCGGTGCCATGTATTTAATTTACGATTCGAAAAAAGAGAAACTACTTTCCTATCCAAAAAATAAAAATAATAGAAGAAATAATCAAATAACACAAGACTTGAATAAAAACAAACTGATTTTTCAACAATAAAAGGAATAATAAAAAAAACTTTATTTAACATTAACATTATGCGCCTTAAACATGTAAAGAATAATTTTTCCTATCCTCCATAATTACTATTAAATCCGGTGTTACAATTATTATACTAAAGTATAACGAACCAAATCCTACTATGCTATTCATTTTAATAATCTAATATCCCCTACAAAATCAAAAATATTAAAAATACCAAAAAAAAAATGTTTTAAATGTAATATGAAAAAGGGTATGATAAACCCCTTAAATAAAGGTATGATAAACCCCTTTTTATTCTGCACACAAAATTTATAAATGTGTGTAAGAAGAAAACAAATTTTACACACAAGAAATATATAAAGAAATGAGAAATGAATATCAAAACAAAAGAGAGAAAATTAAAAATTTTTCATACAAACACAAATGAATATCCAAAACAAAAGAGAAAAATTTAAAATTTTTCATACAAAACCAATTCTATGAAACTTGTATAAACGAATTAAATTTTCTACACTGTAAACAAAAATTTTTACTACCGAATAAAAAAAATTAAAAAAATGTAACATTTAAAAATAAAATTTATATCATATTGTTTTTAACAGTGTACATTTTGTGTACACTGATAAAAATTTTTTTTTTCTAAAAATTCGAACTGCCCAAAATACATTTTTATATTACAAAAAAAACGTTTTTTTTTGTTTAAATTAAATTTTCTCAGATTTTTGCTGCTTCTTTTTACGCTGAACAGCTCGCAGTTCTCGAATTTGTTTACGGAAAAGCTGTTTCTGCTCTTTCGTACAACGCAATCGTAATAGCTGATCTTTGGTTGCAGGTCTTTAATTTGTTGGCGTCTTTTTGCTGCTACCCCTCCTCTTTGTCTTTTTGTTGGTTCTGGTTTTATTTGTGCTGGTACTCGAGAAGCTTGATACCGTTTGCGGTATTCTTCTAAACTGATTGGTTTTGGACCGGCGTTTTTGTTCTTTTTTATTTCTTCTTCGATTAAGTCTACGGAGTTCGACGTCATATGAATTGTCTAAGTTCGTTCTGAATCAATCCAAAGCTAGGCTAAATGCCTTTTGCTACACCTCCTAGCAAATATCTGAAGGTTTGGATAGATTGGTCACAAAAACGTTAAAGTAATATTCTTACCCAGTATTTTCTTTTGATTAGAGAACGTAGCTCAAATCCTGGTCACGGCACTAATGTTGTATTTCTACTTTTTATTTTTGGATTGTCCAGCGTTCTTCCTTTGACCTCGGTGATCGACTAGGGTTTTTATTAAATATTATTATTTAAATAAAACAACCTTTTCTTGTTGCGATACCTCTGCTTTGAGGTACCAAATTGAATGCTTCGGCTGTTCGAATGCCGTTGTTCGAATGCCGTTGTTCGAATGCCGTTATTCGAATGCCGTTATTCGAATGCCGTTATTCGAATGCCGTTATTCGAATGCCGTTGTTCGATTGCCGTTATTTGATTGCCGTTATTCGAATGCCGTTGTTCGAATGCCGTTATTAGAATGCCGTTGTTCGAATGCCGTTGTTCTAATGCCCAGAACCACCAAATTACTAAGTCTTTTATACGCTAAAAATGCTCCTTTAGCATTTTTAGCCATCCGGCACGTGTTGTGTGATTACCAAATTTAACAGTGAACGAACTCAATGAACTCTAGAACCCTTAGTAATAATATCATATGCTTTTTATTATTATAATAATTTATATGCATTTGTTGTTGTCATACACCATTGCATATGACGATTTATTAATTGTTGTTGTTGTATAATTTTTCATACAAGTCATACTGCTTGCTGACCTTGTTATGAAATCTGATACCTATAAATATATTGTTATAATTAAAATGTTTAACATAATTTAAAAATGCCGATAATGAATATTCAGCATATTTAGTTTATTTACTTTGAACGAAAATGATTTTCATTCAAAGTAAATAAACATATTTGAGTTCAATGTAATTTCATTACACAACAATTAGAATTAATAAAGCTTCAAACAGAACAAATAAAAATTAAATTGGGCAAAAATCACAAATCGAACACTATGGGTGGAAACGACTAAAATATGTTTTTTTCAACGTTTTTATTGCAATAAAATATCATTAATTTTCTCTGTTATTAAACAATAAATTAGCCATTCCATTTCTTTTTGTTTTAGCTCTGTCCCTGATTTCTGATTCACTTTCCTCCATTTCTGAAATTAAAATATTTTTTGTCTCTTCAATGTCCAAAAAAACATCTGAATCATTTAATGTTTTGGCCACATTATGTAGTATGAAGCAGCATATAATAAAACTTGGATTTTCCATAGTGAGCCTCTTACTTTGTAACCCAAACATGGAAAACGTCGTTTAAGTTGTCCGAATACTGCTTCAATCACAACACGAGAATTTTATTGAAATTTATTTCTTGGACAGTGATTGGATTTTTATATGGCGTCATCAGCCAGGGATACCCGCTATCCCCAAGAATAATTATTAGACATAAAAGCGAACAATTTTTCAAAAGTTTTTCAAAATTCTACTATCATTAACAGATCCTGGCCAACGGACATCAACAAACGTAATTTGAATCACAACTACCTTGAAAGTTAATAGATGCAAATCCTTTCCTGTTTATATATTCATCTCCAAAAGGTCGAGGTTTTAAAATCTGCACATCCGTACAATCAATTGCACAAATCGCGGATGGAAATTTAAATTTTTCATTCCATTTAGATTTTGCTGCTATAATTTCCGTATTTGTGTTTGGAAATGTTATCCAAATATGTGACTTTTCCAATATTTTAGACATTACAAACTTTTCTGTCTTGCACACAGTAGTTCTATGTACCCCATTCTCTTCCCCAACGCCAATTTGAAAACCAGGATCATTAACACATCTCAAGAAAATTTCCATTCTTTTCTTTGAAGTTAATGCGCCACCATGTCTTTCATAGTTTTCACCAAGAAAATGATGTGCTATTTCTTGGACATTTTCTTCTGTGAACCGATGTAGATCCTTATAGTTATTAGTAGTCGAAATTCTTCCTTTTTCATATATTTTTACTTTTTTAATATTTAGAAATGTTGCCATATTTTGAAAATTAACTTTTATTTAAAGATTTTTAAATGAAATATTTTTTTAGCCTGCTATTAACCACACTTTTTTTGTTTTTTTTATTCACTTAATTTTAAGTAAATACTGAAAAAATCTAATCAATCAGCATACATTTGTTTAGCTTTGCTATTACTTCAAGTTTAAGTAGGTTTTAGTTTTTTATTCGCTTAGTATTGCCTTTAAAATTGTAAGTAAAAGCATATACTTTTTTTCATTCACTCAACCCAATAGATTAGTTTTTGTGTAAAATTTTTATTATATATATAATTTTTATTTTTTATTTTGTTTTTAATGCTAATCAAAATTGGCGAATATTTTAATAAACTCAAGTATAGGATGAAGCCGAATCCGTTAAAAAGATTTAACGTTAAATTTCTTAATTAAGGGTTTTAGTCACAAGAAGAAGTTTTAGGTAAATTTATTTTTTCGAAGGGGAGGTGTGGCATTTCAAAGACCACGTTATCTTAAAGAGTGTTTGATCATATGATAATTTTAAAAGGTTGAATTGGCTCCTTGGTAGACAATTGATATTCACCACTTGACAGTTGCGGTGTTGACCGTGTACTTATATTTTAATATTGCAACGTTTATGCGATATGCTCTTCTTTTTATAAACAGGTTACAACAGTTCTCCCACCCTTAATTTGAACCGTTGAAGTTGTACTATTTTAAAGCTTAACTTTGAAAATGAGCTGGTGGTTTTTGTGCTCTATTTGATTTTACTTGGTGAGTGTGGTATATTTGAATTGTAATTTGATTGATTAATTCCATTAAATATGGTTGCTTTTTTGAAGGTATTTGATCGATATCTTCTTTTGTTTCGGAATCAGTAACTTGAGCGAATGTAACTTTCTTTAGTGGGAATTTGGATTTCCGTAATTGATTGATGTAACGTTTGAATATGTAACCATTGTCTAATTTTGTTTTATAATGAATTTTACGCAACTTTTGTATGACTGTTCCGAATTTCCACATTTCTTTATTGTTGTCCTAGCATCTTGCTTGTACGCGGTCTCCTACACTTAGTTGTCTAGCTTTATAATTATGTTCATTATTTGGACTATGTTTGATCGGAAGAATTGCCTCACGTTGTATGCTAATGTTTCGTTGTAAATACATTTCAGCTGGTGTCTTATTATTGGCTAGTGGTGTTGCTCGATATTTAAATAGAATTTCTCGAACTTTATGTAGCATTGATAACGATTCGATAGACATTGCTTCTAATTTATTTTTGAGCATTTGTACATTCCGTTCTGCCAATCCGTTGGTTTCTGGATGACCCAGAACAATTAATTTTTGAAGAATACCATTTCTCTTTAAGATTTAAATTGTTCACTCACTAACAAATATTGAAGCATTGACTGCTACTATTATCATCCGATAACCATGAGTAGAAAACATATCTGATAACATTACGAAAGTTAATTCACTTGATGGTGCATTTCTACAAATTTTAATTTTAACAAATTCTTCAATTTCCCTTCTCAATTGCGTCAAATCTTTATGCGGAATAAACGCATGTTCCAAAGTACATTTGAATTCTCGAAAATTTGTCACGACCCGCTCTTCTATAAGTTTTCTCTAAAGGCAGTGTAGCGTTAATGAAATTTCCGGCTGTTCCTAAGTCATACGTATGGTCTATATTTAAAATAATCGATCGTCGTCCGAATTGGATAAATCTGGTTGGATTGTCCGCAACTCGTTCAGGCAAGTCAAAAATATCGCGCCCCCTAGTGTCATTGTTAGTACGAGGTATCGCACCTTGTGATGTAAATTTGTTATTGTCCATAGTATTTTTATTCAAACTATTATAAATTTCTACTGAATCTTCACTACTAATTGAACTATTACTACTTGATGAACTACTTATACCTCCTACAGCACTTTCTATTTGTTCTGTAAGTATACGGGCAACAGAAACCGATCTTCCCAAATGTAACTTATCAGTGTTAGATGATCTAGGTGTTGATTCTACTAATGGTAATTCTTTAAACCTAAGCTCAGGAACCAATAAAGATTGTTCCTTTCTATTAGATTCTTAGTCCTACCACTCAGAAAAATTTGCTTTATCTTGAACTAATTTATTTTTTTTCTTGCGATCTCATTACCGGTGCCATGTATTTAATTTACGATTCGAAAAAATGAAAAACTACTTTCCTATCCAAAAAATAAAAATAATAGAAGAAATGATCAAATAACACAAGACTTGAATAAAAACAAACGGATTTTTCAACAATAAAAGAAATAATAAAGCAAAACTTTATTTAACATTAACAATATGCGCCTAATAAAGAATAATTTTTCCTATCCTCCATAATTACTATTAAATCCGGTGTTACAATTATTATATACTAAAGTGTAACGAACCAAATCCTACTATGCTATTCATTTTAATAATCTAATATCCATTAAAAAATCAAAATTATTAAAAATCCAAAAAAAAATTTTTTTAAATGTAATATGAAAAAAGGTACGATAAACCATAAACCCCTTAAATAAAGGTAAGATAAACCCCCTTTTATACCACACAAACTTTCTAAATGTGTTTAAGAAGAAAACAAATTCTATACACAAGAAATATATAAACAAATGAGAAATGAATATCAAAACAAAAGAGAGAAAATTAAAAAATTTTCATACAAAACCAATACTATGAAACTTGTATAAACGAATTAAATTTTCTACACTGTAAACAAAATTTTTTACTACCGAATAAAAAAATTAAAAAAATGTAACATATAAAAATAAAATTTATATCATATTATGCTATGGTACATTTTGTGTACACTGTTAAAAAAATTTTTTTTCTAAAAATTCGAACTACCCAAAATACATTTTTATATTACAAAAAAAACGTTTTTTTTTGTTTAAATTAAATTTTCTCAGATTTTTGCTGCTTCTTTTTACGCTGAACAGCTCGCAGTTTTTGAATTTGTTTACGGAAAAGCTGTTCCTGCTCTTTCGTACAACGCAACCGTAATAGCTGGTCTTTGGTTACAGGTCTTTAATTTGTTGGCGTCTTTTTGTCGGTTCTGGTTTTATTTGTGCTGGTACTCGAGAAGCTTGATACCGTTTGCGGTATTCTTCTAAACTGATGGGTTTTGGACCGGCGTTTGCCATATTTTGAAATGCTGCCATATTTTGAAAATTAACTTTTATTGAAAGATATTTAAATGAAATATTTTTTAGCCTGCTATTAACGACACTGCAAAATATAATAGCATTTGCTTTTTAATTTGAGCAAATTGTGATTTTTATTGACTTAATTTTAAGTAAATACTGAAAGAATCTAATCAATCACTATATACATGTTTGGCTTTGCTATTACTTCAAGTTTAAGTAGGTTTTAATTTTTTTATTCACTTAAAATGAAGTATTGCCTTTAAAATTGTAAGTAAAAGCATTTACTTTCTTTTATTCACTCAACCCAATGTGGCCAAAACTAAATGATTCAGACGTTTTTTTGGACATTGAAGAGACAGAAAATATTATAATTTCAGAAATGGGGGAAAGTGAATCAGAAATTAGGGACCGAGCTAAAACGAAAAGAAATGAAATTGCTAATTTATTGTTCAATAATAGACAAAATTAATGATATTTTATTGCAATAAAAACGTTGAAAAAAACATATTTTAGTCGTTTCCACCCATAGTGTTCGATTTGTGACTTTTCTCCAATTTAATTGTAATTTGTTCTGTTTGAAGCTTTATTAATTCTAATTGATTTAGTAAAACTAATCTAATCTCTGAAGCTCTGGTAAAAATAGGATCTTAGTTTTAGGACTCTCATTTGAACCTTCTACAGCTTTATTAAAAGTTGGTTTTCACAAATTTTGTACATGTTTAATTTCTATCGGGTTAGAAGATAAAATGTTTGGTGTATTCATTTGCACTGTTCGGTGCTTATCATTTGAATTAATAGCGAATCCACCTACAATTGATCCTTTTACTTGATAAAAAACCGGATTGTTGTCTTCATTCAAAATAGTATAAAATTATTGTTCCCAATCTTTCAAAACAATTTTCCTGTTTCCGGTTTGTTTAAGGTCACTTTTCCTTTTAACATGAGTTTTCATATTATTTATCTTTTTTTTCAATTGGACTACAGTTGTGGCTTTTCCAAATAGATTTTCATATCTGTTTACGATGGTTTTGTAAGCATCATTCTTTTTCTTTTTTATCTCCGGCTGTTGGCTTTTATTCAATAATATTTTATTTTCTTCTATTATCTTCAAAAACTGGATATATTGGACAGATTCATCCACCATATTGTTTGCATCGTCAATATTGATTGGATCAATTAATATTTCTTCATTTGACTGCATACCGTTAATTACTTTTTATATTATAAATAATATAACTTATTCTAATTGACATAAGACATTCCCGAAATATTTATTACGTATGCATCGTAGGTTACTGGGAACACTAGCAAATGCTTAAAATTATTAGATAATACTTGTTAATAAAAGAAAAATTTTATTCACTTAAAATCAAGCATTTATTTATAAAGGGTTTTTCAATAAGAACATAACAATTTTGTATTTAAATAAAACACACAATAATTGAGATATCGAGCTGAAATTTATTTCATATACAATATACATGTTACATTTATATAGAATTCGATCTCGGCCATACGACCACCGCGAGCACGTTTGCAGTGATGGATTCTTTGAAGCCAATTTTTCACCACTCTTTCACACAAATTGGCCGAAATATTGGCAAATACCCAGTGATCCGCTCGGATATTTATTTTGAAACAACCTAAATTTTTCTCAACTCGGTCAGCAAATTGTTCTACTGACTCATGAGGAATTTGGACACATTCTTCAATTTTCCTTGTCAATTGCCTCAAATCTTTATGCGGAATAAACGCATTTTTCAAAGTACATTTGAATTCTTGAAAACTTGTCACGACCCGCTCTTGAAAAATATCTGTAGCTTTATCCTGAAGTTTACCTCTAATTATTTGATTTAGAGCTTAAGTTCTGTCCTGAGGGTCTGTTCTGAAGTACGCGTCATGTGCTAGAGCTACGAAATTTTGTAATTCTAACAACAATCCCCTGAAACGGTTGGTATTTCTTGAAAGAATGTTCTATAAGTTTTCTGTAAAGGCAGTGTAGCGTTAATGAAATTTCCGGATGTTCTTAAGTCATACGTATGTTCTATATTTAAAATATTCGATCTTCGTCCGAATTCGTTAAAACCGGTTGGATTGTCCGCAACTCGTTCAGGCAAGTCAAAAATATCACAGCCGCTAGTGTCGTTGTTAGTACGAGGTATCGCACCTTGAGATGTAAATTTGTTATTGTCCATAGTATTTTTATTCAAACTATTATAAATATTTACTGAATCTTCACTACTAATTGAACTATTACTACTTGATGAACTACTTGTACCTCCTAAATTTGCTTTATCTTGAACTAATTTATTTTTTTCTTGCGATCTCGTTACCGGTGCCATGTATTTAATTTACGATTCGAAAATAAGAAAAACTACTTTCCTATCCAAAAAATAAAAATAATAGAAGAAATAATCAACTAACACAAGACTTGAATAAAAACAAACTGATTTTTCAACAATAAAAGAAATAATAAAAAAAAACTTTATTTAACATTAACTTTATGCGCCTTAAATATGTAAAGAATAATCTTTCCTATCCTCCATTATTACTATTAAATCTGGTGTTACAATTATTATACTACAGTATAACGAACCAAATGCTACTATGCTATTCATTTTAATAATCTAATATCCCATAGAAAATCAAAAATATTAAAAACCCAAAAAAAAATTTTTTAAATGTAATATGAAAAAAAGTACAAAAGGTATGATAACCGCTTTTTATACTACACACAAAATTTCTAAATGTGTTTAAGAAGAAAACAAATTTTACACACAAGAAATATATAAAGAAATGCGAAATGAATATCAAAACAAGAGAGAGAAAATTAAAAAATTTTCATACAAATACAAATGAATATCCAAAACAAATGAGAAAAATTTAAAATTTTTCATACAAAACCAATACTATGAAACTTGTATAAACGAATTAAATTTTCTACACTGTAAACAAAAATTTTTACTACCGAATAAAAAAATTATATCATATTATGCTATGGTACATTTTGTGTACACTGTTAAAAAAAATTTTTTTTCTAAAAATTCGAACTACCCAAAATACATTTTTATATTACAAAAAAAACGTTTTTTTTTGTTTAAATTAAATTTTCTCAGATTTTTGCTGCTTCTTTTTACGCTGAACAGCTCGCAGTTTTTGAATTTGTTTACGGAAAAGCTGTTCCTGCTCTTTCGTACAACGCAACCGTAATAGCTGGTCTTTGGTTACAGGTCTTTAATTTGTTGGCGTCTTTTTGTCGGTTCTGGTTTTATTTGTGCTGGTACTCGAGAAGCTTGATACCGTTTGCGGTATTCTTCTAAACTGATGGGTTTTGGACCGGCGTTTGCCATATTTTGAAATGCTGCCATATTTTGAAAATTAACTTTTATTGAAAGATATTTAAATGAAATATTTTTTAGCCTGCTATTAACGACACTGCAAAATATAATAGCATTTGCTTTTTAATTTGAGCAAATTGTGATTTTTATTGACTTAATTTTAAGTAAATACTGAAAGAATCTAATCAATCACTATATACATGTTTGGCTTTGCTATTACTTCAAGTTTAAGTAGGTTTTAATTTTTTTATTCACTTAAAATGAAGTATTGCCTTTAAAATTGTAAGTAAAAGCATTTACTTTCTTTTATTCACTCAACCCAATGTGGCCAAAACTAAATGATTCAGACGTTTTTTTGGACATTGAAGAGACAGAAAATATTATAATTTCAGAAATGGGGGAAAGTGAATCAGAAATTAGGGACCGAGCTAAAACGAAAAGAAATGAAATTGCTAATTTATTGTTCAATAATAGACAAAATTAATGATATTTTATTGCAATAAAAACGTTGAAAAAAACATATTTTAGTCGTTTCCACCCATAGTGTTCGATTTGTGACTTTTCTCCAATTTAATTGTTATTTGTTCTGTTTGAAGCTTTATTAATTCTAATTGATTTAGTAAAACTAATCTAATCTCTGAAGCTCTGGTAAAAATAGGATCTTAGTTTTAGGACTCTCATTTGAACCTTCTACAGCTTTATTAAAAGTTGGTTTTCACAAATTTTGTACATGTTTAATTTCTATCGGGTTAGAAGATAAAATGTTTGGTGTATTCATTTGCACTGTTCGGTGCTTATCATTTGAATTAATAGCGAATCCACCTACAATTGATCCTTTTACTTGATAAAAAACCGGATTGTTGTCTTCATTCAAAATAGTATAAAATTATTGTTCCCAATCTGTCAAAACAATTTTCCTGTTTCCGGTTTGTTTAAGGTCACTTTTCCTTTTAACATGAGTTTTCATATTATTTATCTTTTTTTTCAATTGGACTACAGTTGTGGCTTTTCCAAATAGATTTTCATATCTGTTTACGATGGTTTTGTAAGCATCATTCTTTTTCTTTTTTATCTCCGGCTGTTGGCTTTTATTCAATAATATTTTATTTTCTTCTATTATCTTCAAAAACTGGATATATTGGACAGATTCATCCACCATATTGTTTGCATCGTCAATATTGATTGGATCAATTAATATTTCTTCATTTGACTGCATACCGTTAATTACTTTTTATATTATAAATAATATAACTTATTCTAATTGACATAAGACATTCCCGAAATATTTATTACGTATGCATCGTAGGTTACTGGGAACACTAGCAAATGCTTAAAATTATTAGATAATACTTGTTAATAAAAGAAAAATTTTATTCACTTAAAATCAAGCATTTATTTATAAAGGGTTTTTCAATAAGAACATAACAATTTTGTATTTAAATAAAACATACAATAATTGAGATATCGAGCTGAAATTTTTTTCCTATACAATATACATGTTACATTTACATGGAATTCGATCTCGGCCATACGACCACCGTGAGCACGTTTGCAGTGATGGATTCTTGGAAGCCAATTTTTCACCACTCTTTCACACAAATTGGCCGAAATGTTGGCAAATACCCAGTGATCCGCTCGGTTATTTATTTTGAAACAACCTATATTTTTCTCAACCCGGTCAGCAAATTGTTCTACTGACTCATGAGGAATTTGGACACATTCTTCAATTTCCCTTCTCAATTGCGTCAAATCTTTAGGCGGAATAAACGCATTTTCCAAAGTACATTTCTATTCTCGAAAATTTGTCACTACCCGCTCTTGAAAAATATTTGTCACTACCCGCTGTTGAAAAATATAGCTTTATCCTGAAGTTTACCTCTAATTATTTGATTTAGAGCTGAAGTTCTGTCCTGAGGGTCTGTTCTGAAGTACGCGTCATGTGCTAGAGCTACGAAATTTTGTAATTCTAACAACAATCTATCCCCTTCCCCTGAAAAGGTTGGTATTTCCTGAAATAATGTTCTATAAGTTTTCTGTAAAGGCAGTGTAGCGTTAATGAAATTTCCGGATGTTCCTAAGTTATACGTATGGTCTATATTTAAAATATTCGATCGTCGTCCGAATTCGTTAAAACCGGTTGGATTGTCCGCAACTCGTTCAGGCAAGTCAAAAATATCACAGCCGCTAGTGTCATTGTTAGTATGAGGTATCGCACCTTGAGATGTAAATTTGTTATTGTCCATAGTATTTTTATTCAAACTATTATAAATTTTTACTGAATCTTCACTACTAATTGAGCTATTACTACTTGATGAACTACTTACACCTCCTACAGCCTTCTATTTGTTCTGTAATTATAGGGGCAACAGAAACCAATCTACCCAAATGTGACTTATCAGTGTTAGATGATCTAGGTGTTGATTCTACTAATGGTAATTCTTTAAACCTAAGCTCAGGAACCAATAAAGATTGTTCCTTTCTATTAGATTCTTTGTCCAGAAAAATTTGCTTTATCTTGAACTAATTTATTTTTTTCTTGCGATCTCGTTACCGGTGCCATGTATTTAATTTACGATTCGAAAAAATGAAAAACTACTTTCCTATCCAAAAAATAAGAATAATAGAAAAAATAATCAAATAATACAAGACTTGAATAAAAACAAACTGATTTTTCAACAATAAAAGAAATAATAAAGCAAAACTTTATTTAATATTGACATTTTGCGCCTTAAACATGTAAAGAATAATTTTTCCTATCCTGCATAATTACTATTAAATCTGGTGTTACAATTATTATACTACAGTATAACGAACCAAATCCTACTATGCATTTTAATAATCTAATATCCCCTACAAAATCAAAAATATTAAAAACCCAAAAAAAATTTTTTTAAAGGTAATATGAAAAAAGGTATGATAAACCCCTTAAATAAAGGTATGATAAACCCCTTTTTATACTACACACAATTTCTAAATGTGTTTAAGAAGAAAACAAATTTACACACAAAAAATATATATAAAGAAATGAGAAATGAATATCAAAACAAAAGAGTGAAAATTAAAAAATTTTCATACAAATACAAATGAATATGCAAAACAAAAGAGAAAAATTTAAATTTTTTTATACAAAACCAATTCTATGAAACTTGTATAAACGAATTAAATTTTCTACACTGTAAACAAAAATTTTTACTACCGAATAAAAAAAATTAAAAAAATGTAACATTTAAAAATAAAATTTATATCATATTATGCTATGGTACATTTTGTGTACACTGTTAAAAAAAATTTTTTTTCTAAAAATTCGAACTACCCAAAATACATTTTTATATTACAAAAAAAAACGTTTTTTTTTGTTTAAATTAAATTTTCTCAGATTTTTGCTGCTTCTTTTTACGCTGAACAGCTCGCAGTTCTCGATTTTGTTTACGGAAAAGCTGTTCCTGCTCGCTCTTTCGTACAATGCAACCGTTATATCTGGTCTTTGGTTCCAGGTCTTTAATTTGTTGGCCAGAACCGACAAAAAGACAAAGTCTCCTCTTTGTCTTTTTGTCGGTTCTGGTTTTATTTCTGCTGGTACTCGAGAAGTTTGATACCGTTTGCGGTATTCTTCTAAACTGATGGGTTTTGGACCGGCGTTTTTGTTCTTTTTTATTTCTTCTTCGATTAAGTCTACGGAGTTCGACGTCATATGAAGTGTCTAAGTTCGTTCTAAATCAATCCAAAGCTAGGCTAAATGCCTTTTACTACACCTCCTAGCAAATGCCTGAAGGTTTGGATAGATTGGTCACAAAAACGTTGAAGTAATCTTCTTACCCAGTATTTTCTTTTGATTAGAGAACGTAGCTCTAATCCTGGTCACGGCACCAATGTTGTGTTTCTACTTTTTATTTTTGGATTGTCCAGCGTTCTTCCTTTGACCTCGGTGATCGAGTAGGGTTTTTATTAAATATTATTTAAATAAAACAACCTTTGCTTGTTGCGATACCTCTGCTTCGAGGTACCAAATTGATTGCTTCAACTTTTCGAATGCCGTTATTCGAATGCCGTTGTTCGAATGCCGTTATTCGAATGCCGTTGTTCGAATGCCGTTATTTGATTGCCGTTGTTCGAATGCCGTTGTTCGAATGCCGTTATTCGAATGCCGTTGTTCGAATGCCGTTGTTCTAATGCCCAGAACCACCAAATTACTAAATCTTTTATACGCTAAAAATGCTCCTTTAGCATTTTTAGCGTAAATGCTCCTTTAGCATTTTTAGCCATCCGGCACGTGTTGTGTGATTACCAAATTTAACAGTGAACGAACTCAATGAACTCTAGAACCCTTAGTAATAATATCATATGCTTTTTATTATTATAATAATTTATATGCATTTGTTGTTGTCATACACAATTGCATATGACGATTTATTAATTTATTGTTGTTGTTGTATAATTTTTCATACAAGTCATACTGTTTGCTGACCTTGTTATGAAATCTGATACCTATAAATATATTGTTATAATTAAAATGTTTAACATAATTTTAAAATGCCGATAATGAATATTCAACATATTTAGTTTATTTACTTTGAACGAAAATGATTTTCATTCAAAGTAAATAAACATATTTGAGTTCAATGTAATTTCATTACAGAACAATTAGAATTAATAAAGCTTCAAACAGAACAAATAAAAATTAATTTGCACAAAAATCAGAAATCGTTTCCACACTATGGGTGGAAACAACTAAAATATGTTTTTTTCAACGTTTTTATTGCAATAAAATATCATTAATTTTCTCTATTATTAAACAATAAATTAGCCATTTCTTTTTGTTTTAGCTCAGTCCCTGATTTCTGATTCACTTTTCTCCATTTCTGAAATTAAAATTTTTTTTGTCTCTTCAATGTCCAAAAAAACATCTGAATCATTTAATGTTTTGGCCACATTATGTAGTATGAAGCAGCATATAATAAAACTTGGATTTTCCATAGTGACTCTTACTTTGTAACCCAAACATGGAAAACGTCGTTTAAGTTGTCCGAATGCTGCTTCAATCACAACACGTTCATGTGTGAGAATTTTATTGAAATTTATTTCTTGGACAGTGAATAATTATTAGACATAAAAGCGAACAATTTTTCAAAAGTTTTTCAAAATTCTACTATCATGAACAGATCCTGGCCAACGGACATCAACAAACTTAATTTGAATCGCAACTACCTTGAAAGTTAATAGATGCAAATCCTTTCCTGTTTATATATTCATCTCCAAAAGGTCGAGGTTTTAAAATCTGTACATGCGTACAATCAATTGCACAAATCGCGGATGGAAATTTAAATTTTTCATTCCATTTAGATTTTGCTGCTATAATTTCCGTATTTGTGTTTGGAAATGTTATCCAAATATGTGACTTTTCCAATATTTTAGATATTACGAACTTTTCTGTCTTGCACACAGTAGTTCTATGTACCCCATTTTCTTCCCCAACGCCAATTTGAAAACCAGGATCATTAATACATCTCAAGAAAATTTCCATTCTTTTCTTTGAAGTTAATGCGCCACCATGTCTTTCATAGTTTTCACCAAGAAAATGATGTGCTATTTCTTGGACATTTTCTTCTGTGAACCGATGTAGATCCTTATAGTTATTAGTGGACGAAAGTCTTCCTTTTTCATATATTTTTACTTTTTTAATATTTAGAAATGCTGCCATATTTTGAAAATTAACTTTTATTTAAAGATTTTTAAATGAAATATTTTTTTAGCCTGCTATTAACCACAATTTTTTTGTTTTTTTTATTCACTTAATTTTAAGTAAATACTGAAAGAATCTAATGAATCAGGATATACTTATTTGGCTTTGCTATTATTTCAAGTTTAAGTAGGTTTTAATTTTTTTATTCGCTTAAAATGAAGTATTGCCTTTAAAATTGTAAGTAAAAGCATATACTTTTTTTTATTCACTCAACCCAATAGATTAGTTTTTGTGTAAAATTTTTTTATATATATAAATTTTTTTTTTTTATTTTTTTTTTAAATGCTAATCAAGGTTGGTTTTTGTTGTAATGATTTTCAAGGTTACTTAGCCTTAGGTTGTTAAATATGTATTGATTTGATTAAGAATTATAAACGAATTTAAGAATGTAGTACGAAATTAGAATTAAGATAAAGAAATGATCAAACTTTTTAATAATGTTAAATTGGCGAATATATTAATTAACTCAAGTATAGGATGAAGCTGAATCCGTTAAAAATAATTAACGTTAAATTTCTTAATTAAGGGTTTTAGTCACAAGAAGTTTTAGGTAAATTTATTTTTTCGAAGGGAAGGTGTGGTATTTGGTGTAATCATTTCAAAGACCACGTTATCTAAAAGAGTGTTTGATCATATGATAATTTTTAAAGTTTGTTTTAATTGGCTCCTTTGGTAGACAATTGATATTCACCACTTGACAGTTGCGGTGTTGACCGTGTATTTATATTTTAATATTGCAACGTTTATGCGATATGCTCTTCTTTTTATAAACAGGTTACAACAGTTCTCCCACCCTTAATTTGAACCGTTGAAGTTGTACTATTTTAAAGCTTAACTTTGAAAATGAGCTGGTGGTTTTTGTGCTCTATTTGATTTTACTTGGTGAGTGTGGTATATTTGAATTGTAATTTGGTTGATTAATTCCATTAAATATGGTTGCTTTTTTGAAGGTATTTGATCGATATCTTCTTTTGTTTCGGAATCAGTAACTTGAGCGAATGTAACTTTCTTTAGTGGGAATTTGGATTTCCGTAATTGATTGATGTAACGTTTGAATATGTAACCATTGTCTAATTTTGTTTTATAATGAATTTTACGCAACTTTTGTATGACTGTTCCGAATTCCCACATTTCTTTATTGTTGGCGTAGCATCTTGTTGTACGCGGTCTCCAGCGCCGTCGCCAACGATTTTGGCGCCTAGTGCAGTTGTCAAAATTGCCGCACCCAAAAAAAAAAAAAAAAAACGCTCATTTGCCGTTTCCACATCACCCAAGTAATCCGTTTCCACATCACCCAAGAGGTAGGATTTGCAATGTTTTTTTTTTAACGAGGTATCCCACGTAGGTATAGTCCTCAAAAATAAATAAAAATAAATAAATAAATATTGCTATCGTACTAATAAATATTGCTATCGTACGAATTTCAATAACAAAAAATATTAATAAAATATAAATAAAAAGCAGGTAGATTTGCGCAGGCTGGGGTTTCATTTTCTGAAACGATTTCAGAAACTATTCCAATTAGTTTAGAAATAGATTTAGATGATCCGGCTGTCTGGCCAGATTTAAATGATAGACTTTTAACCCTCCTTGTAGAAAAAGGCCCCAAACAAAACAAAGATATTTGCTATCCCGTTAAGTCAGGTAGGAAATTTAATAACAAACATTTTACAAGGCTTTTGTCAAATGGCGAAACAATTGTAAGATCGTGGTTAGTATATTCGGTTTCAATTGATTCCATTTTTTATTTTTGCTTTAAGTTATTTATGCAAAATTCTCAAATTCCGATTAGTAGTATAGGATTTAACAATTGGAATCATATAGGTAGGGTTCTTTTGGAACATGAAAAGGGGGCCGTTCACGTAGACTGTTTTAAAAAGTGGAAAGAATTTGAATTAAGACTTTCCAAAAATTCCACATTTTTCAAAATACAATGTCTAAAAAAGTTCAACATTGGAGAGATGTGTTGAAACGACTTATTATTCTTGTAAAATTTCTTTCAGTGCAATCTTTGGCATTCAGGGGTGGGTCAGACAGGTTATACGAGAAAAATAATGGTAATTTTCTCAAATTAGTAGAAGCCATTGCTGAATTTGACAATGTTCTGTCAGAACACCTAAGACGCATTACTAATAATGAGACGCAAAACAAATATTTGCATAACAGCATTCAGAATGAGCTAATTTCAATCGTTTCTAAAGTAATTCAAAATAAAATCAATGATATTATAAAAGGAGCAAAATATTTTTCGATAATTGTTGTTAATGTATGAAAAATTAATGTTGTGTAACATAACAAAATAATGGTTTTAGGCGTAATTTAATAACGATATTCATAATTGCGATGTTTCTGGCTATGCTATGAGTTTGTATATTTTGTGCAAAATTAATCATTTAAAAAAGCCATAAACAATCTTATACCTAATTTAAAACTAAATTCGTGATTTTTCTGATTAGATCTTTAAATTTCACGAAACAAAATGTTATTTTTAAATTTTAAATATTTATATTTTTATGTAAAGAAATTAGATAGTCCGGAATAGAAGTTAAAATTCTTATGAATATAATAATAACCAAAACTAGTAATAACCAAAATTAGAATTCGTTCTGCCTTCCGAGAATTTTAAACATACCTTTAATTTGAAAATTAATTCATAACTCTAAGATAATATTTTATTCTATGGATGACATTATTGAATTATATATTGAATTATATTCAATAATGTCATCCATAGCATAAAATATTATCTTAGAGTTATGAATTAATTTTCAAATTATAATTCTATTATGTTTGGAAATTATTAAAGTGTTCCATTTATAAATTTAGAAATAAGTTTTATTCCTTGATTTAGACAGGTTTCAAACACTTAAAACATTTTTATTTATTTATTTCAAACCGATTTAAATTGCTATTTTTGAACATTATTTAATTAAATCAATTTTATTGTATATAAAAATCATATATGTATTCAAATATATATATTTTTTTTATATATTTTAATCCATCTACAAATTCTTATAACAAATTTGGCTTGCATAAAAATAATAAAGCAAAAAAATTAGATTAAATTCAATTTTTAAAGATCTTTGTAACAAAAAGAAAAATATAATTTTCTTTTAGGATTTAAATGACTAAATGAAATTACAATACCATTTATATTTTATTCTGTTCATATATAAATTGGTTAAAATATATAAAATATTAACAATATATTTAACATAAAAATATCCTTTCAAATACATTTTATTGAAGTTTGTAAATAATCAATCCTATTCAAAAGATGAGAAAATGTTTGAATTTCAAAACATTATTAAATGTAAGGATATAAATATTTTTTTTATAAGTAAATTTAATATTCCAGGTTAGTATATCGTTTCTCTTTATACTCTTCTTCATACAAGTATATTAGTATACTTGTATGAAGAAGAGTATAAAGAGTAGAAATTTGTATGAAGAAGAGTATAAAGACAAATTTATATTTTCATATCATCGGTTGAAGATTTCTTTATGAACAGTAAAAATTTACTGTGCTTGATAGGTTTTTTTTTTCATATAAGAAACGGAAGGGGGTTTTATCGATATTTTTCTTTTCCATATTGACTATGCACAGTGTTCAAATACTGTGCAACGACAATAATTTTAATATTTCTGCTTTTTAAGAGAAACTTTATTATATTAAGTTATTTTTTTGTGAGAAATTTGTATGAAGAAAGAGTATAAAGACAAATTTATATTTTCATATCATATGAACAGTAAAAATTTACTGTGCTTGATGGGTTTTTTTTTTCATATAAGAAACGGAAGGGGGTTTTATCGATATTTTTCTTTTCCATATTGACTATGCACAGTGTTCAAATACTGTGCAACGACAACAATTTTAATATTTCTGCTTTTTAAGAGAAACTTTATTATATTAAGTTATTTTTTTTGTGAGAAATTTGTATGAAGAAAGAGTATAAAGACAAATTTATATTTTCATATCATCGGTTGAAGAATTCGTTATGAACAGTAACAATTTACTGTGCTTGATCGGTTTTTTTTTCATATAAGAAACGGAAGGGGGTTTTATCGATATTTTTCTTTTCCATATTGACTATGCACAGTGTTCAAATACTGTGCAAAGACAAAAAAACTTATATGTTGCCTTTTTAAAATATATTTTTACACAGTGAAAAAAATATTTGTTCACAATTTCGGTAAAAAAAAAATTTAAAAAACATTTTTATTTTTTATTTTTTTAAATTTATTTTTAATGATTTTGCGCAATTTCAGCGCCCCGTCAAGCTGTTCATACTGTTCCAAGGAAGCGCCGGCCCTGGCGGTCTCCTACACTTAGTTGTCTAGCTTCATAATTATGTTGATTACTTGGACTATGTTTGATCGGACGAATTGCCTCACGTTGTATGCTAATGTTTCGTTGGAAATACATTTCAGCTGGTGTCTTATTATTGGCTAGTGGTGTTGCTCGATATCTAAATAGAATTTCTCGAACTTTATGTAGCATTGATAACGATTCGTTAGACATTGCTTCTAATTTATTTTTGAGCATTTGTACATACCGTTCTGCCAATTTGTTCGTTTCTGGGTGACCCTGAGCAATTAATTTTTGAAGAATACCATTTCTCTTCAAGATTTAAATTGATCACTAACTAACAAATATTGAAGCATTGGCTGCTACTATTATCATCCGATAACCATGAGTAGAAAAATATCTGATAACATTTCTAAAGTTAATTCACTTGATGGTGCATTTCTACAAATTTTAATTTCAGCCCATCTTGATTTCGCAACTACTACGATTAGAACAATTTGATTTTGGAACGGATCCGCGTAAAGAATGTGAATACGTTCCAAATTTTCTTTTGGTTCCTCCCAGGGTTGGAGTTGAGCTCTTGGTGAATTTGTTTTTATATTAACGTATGCTTCACAAATTCTAGCTGTACGTTCTATTGCTTTATCAATTCCTTTCCAATAAATATATCGTCGAGCAACGTGTCATTTTTTTATATACCCACATACGTTCGATGTAGTTCATTTAATATGCTTTGTTCTAACGTCGTTTGAAGAACAACTCTTTGACCCTTAAATAGCATACCATACATATATCTATATCGTTTTCAGTGGCTTGAACAATTTTCGATAAATAGTTGTCGGTTTTGATTTCTTTCCGAATTACCTCTGTTATTACTATTTCTGTTATCGCAGCAATCTACCTGATGTTATTGGTGGTAATTTTGAATTTCTATGAAATATTCTTGTTAAGGGACGGTTATCAGTTACAAGCTTAAAATCTTTTCCAAATAGAAAATTAAAAAATGATTGACTTTAAATACAATAGCTGAGGCTTCACGATCAAGTTCTGAATAGTTCTGCTCAGGTGTTTTTAATGATCTCGATGCGAATGCAACTGGTCGTTCTTGACCATTAATAATATGGGAAAAAATCCTTGCGACACCTAATGGGCTTGCATCACACGTAACTTTGGATTATATAACGTACGATCGCTGGCTATTTCATTTTTCAGCTTAATAAACGCTGTTGCATATGCTGATGTCAAAATAAATTTTTCATGTTTTCGAATAACTTGTCTAAGTGGATATGCAATTGTTGAATTGTTTGATAAAAATTTCGAGTAATACGTACCCATAGCTAAAAATCTCCGGACTTCTAAATTTTTAGGTCTTGGAATATCGATAATAGCTTTTACTTTTGATTGACTTTTAGAAATTTTGTTGAATTTTCCTGTATGACCCAGATATTCGATTTTTTCTTGATAAAATGGACATTTGTTTCTATTTAGATGTAAGTCGTATTCATTTAAGACACAAATGTAGATTTTTTTCACATTCATCTTTGTTTGATCCATGTACAATAATATCATCGAAATAAAATAATGTTTTCGATAACCCTTGGAGAATTTGATCTATACGATTAAATTCGTTGGGTGCTGTTTTGATTCCAAAAAGTTCATGCGGTATGTACCGCGATGTGTTGATATCGTTTGAATTTTACTGCTTTCATCGTCGACTTGTACGGTGTAGGTATGCCTTAAATAAATATAAACGACAAAAATATCTTAAATCTCTAAGCCTATTTAAAATTTCAGTAATTGGACGAATTGGATAATTTGCATTAATTAATTGAGCATTTACGCCGATTTTATAAACGACACAAAGTCTAACTTTTCCATCTGCTTTTGGAATTACCACTAATATTGAATCCCAATCACTAGTTTCTATTTTCGTGATAATACTATCAGATTCTAAAATTTCGAATTTTTTTCCACTTTTTTACGTAGCGCATATGGAACTTCAACTTTTCTTTCTTTATAGAATACTGGTTTACTATTATTACGTTATTTTTTCTGTGGAAAACCTAAAGGTCACTCTAAACTTATTTTAAAAAGATGGATAGAACAAGAGCACAGAATCTATTGGAACTCACTTAAAAAACTCGCACTATCCAAAAAATTTATTAAACCACAAAACATAAAAGTGGAGAAAATACTCAAATTCAGCAAAAAGGACATAAGAACCTTAATAGGTCTCCTGACAGGCCACAGTCCTGTACGCTGTCATCTGGAAAAAATGAGACTAGCTGAAGACAACAAATGTCGCCTCTGTCGATCTGACAAAGAGGATACAGAACACCTACTATGCTACTGTGAAGCAGCTGCACGTAGAAGAATAAATCATCTGAGAAGAGGCACCCTTACCCCAGAGGAACTAGCCTATTCGGCTCCCGAGAACATAAGTTTCTACAGAACTCTTAATATTGGCTAGGGAAAGGGGCAATAAATGCACAATAGATCTTTTAGGTCGCTCGTGCTCCCCTCAAAAAAAAAAAATCACGTAATTTTAAGCAGACTTTAATTTTCGTAACGCAACCTACTTTTTCATTAAAAATTTCTGGATATTGCTCAATGTTACTATCAATAATATTATTAATTGATTGAATATATTGAATTTTTGAATTTTCACAATGTTGTATATCGATTTCGTGAAGACAAATATTTAAAGGCCGAATCCAACTACGACCAATGAGAGCTTACTATTCTTCTGGCACAATATAAAGTTTTTCGATAAAATTTCTGTTTTTGTAACGAACATTTACTTCTACTTTACTATCTGGCATAAAAATGTTCCTGTATTTGTATTTAGAAATTTTGTCGAAATGCCCAGATCATGAAACTTATCGTGTGGCATAAAAGTAAATCCTGCACCTGAATCTATTTAGAATTTTTGCATGCGACTCTCAATTTCTAAGGTTGACCTAAATGCAGTATTTGTATTTAGAAATTTTGTTGAAATGCCCAGATCATGAAACTTATCGTGTGGCATAAAAGTAAATCCTGCACCTGAATCTATTTAAAATTTTTGCTTGCGACCCTCAATTTCTAAGGTTATGAAAATCTTGCATTATCTTGCTTTTGATGTTGAAAAATATAGATAATTTTATTCACGCTGTAACGTACTAAAGGCTGGTCTATATTTGAAATATCCTTTACATTTTCTTGATTCGAGTTACTTTTTGAATTTTCAGTTAACAAGGTTTGTATGCATACTTTTATATGACCTATGTTTTTTACATGCACTACATTTCAGCAAATTCCGATTCGTTTTACAGTCTTTAGCAGTATGGTACGACTGCAATGAAGACACATTTTATTTATCCCTAACTTTTGGAAATTAATTCTTGAACTTGATTTCGAATGTTGGATTTAAGATTAGTTACATCTGTTTTTGAATTAAAAAATTACCTTTTTCTCATTTCGATTGCCGAGAGTCTTTTCGATATTTCGAAATTTTATTGATTTCAGAATTCGTATTTGTTGGCAAGTTCGAATTATTACCAATTTGTCAACTATTAATTTTGAAGGCTTCTAAAGCTATTGCATTTTTCATAATTTTTACAAACGAGGCTCTTTTGTCTGTAGTATTTGTTCTCTAATTGTGCTGTCTCGTACAAATTGTGCTCGAAGAAATATATCAGCGATAAATACTTTACAATCACATGGTGATATAAAATCACAATGAATAAGGTTACGCCTTAATACTGAAATATATATAGTACTGCTATCGATTCATTTTCTTTTTGATAAGTTGATAAAAATTCACACAAAAAGTTTCAAAAGCATTCAGTAATTCATCATATATTAATTCCGCGGGAATTTTAGGAGCTACTCATGCTGCTGGAACATTACAATTTATCGGTCCTATTGAATTCAGAAATATTTTTGCACAAAAATTCAGAATTCAGAAATATTTATGTATATACATATAATCATTAAATTTGGTTATATGTACATACATAATTGAAATTGTGATAACTTTTATATAGATTCCGAACCAAAAATTTCTTTATAGTGAATAAACTTTTCTTTATAGTGAATAAATGCTCGAGTGTTACTTTTACTCGCAAACGTGCTTATTTTACTCGCAAACGTGCTTATTTTACTCGCAAACGTGCTTAATTATTATCTTAATGGTGAGTTTGTCCAGAGACTTACGACCATTCGTGACCTTGGTATTCCTTGCGACAGTCAATTAAACTTTCACTCCCATTTTGGTAATATTGTGAATAGGGCCAACTCTACGCTTGGGTCTGTCAAACGTTGGCCTAAGGAGTTTTTTGGCCCATACGTCACTAGAGCTCTCTACATGACCTTTGTTAGACTGATTCTCGAGTATGCTAGCCAAGTTTGGTCCCCGTATCAACAAGTACATATTAGTAGAATTGAATCAGTTCAACGTAGGTTCGTAAGGTTTGCTCTTCGGGGGCTATCTTGGGTTGACTCCTTCAACCTTCCCCCCTATGAGATCGTCTTAAACTACTAGATCTTCATTCTCTACATAGGCTTCGGGAAATAGGTGACTTTATTTTCATACACCAATATTTCGGGATCCGTAGAGTCTCCTTTCCTTCTTGAACGGTTAAAATTTAAAATCAATGCTCGTTCTCTTAGATCGGTCTCACTTTTTCCAGATACGCTTCCATCGTACTGATTACGGAATGAATGAGCCTCTTTCTAAGATGCACCGTGCAGTTAACAACAGTTCATCAAAATTTGATATTAGTGTCAGCAAAATCGAACTGAAACGTGCTTTAAAATGTCCATAATACTTGTCTCTTCAATACCTGGCTTTTTCTATTACATTGACTCCTTCTGCATGATTACTTACGATTGCACTCCTTCTGCATGATTACTTTCGATTGTATGTTTGACGATTGCACTTTGCATGATTCCTAACATATATTAAATTTTTAAATTACTTTATTAATTTATTTTTTGTTTTATTTTTGGTTTGAATTAACTGGTGACAGCGGAAGGAACTAGTAGCATTTTTCACTGATTTGTGAAACCTGATGCATGTGGTAGCTAGTTCATTCAAGTAGTACATGTAGCTTTAATTATTATTTAATTTAATTTGGAACTTATATGTCTATTGGTACTTATATGTCTATTGTTCCTATTTTTTGACTCGTAGACCGTCATGGTTTTAGAACTGCCTTTAGAACTGCCTTTAGTTCTATCTAAATTACCTTTTGACTAAGTTGAATTAGCTGGTGAGCGCGAAGGGAAGTAGTAGCGTTCTTCTTAGAATTGTGAACCCCGTTGCAAGTGGTAACCAGCTAATTCATGTTTAATTTTTAAAGGTTTAACTATTGTAAGGTGTTTGATATTTATAAATATCGAAATTAATTTTTCAATATTCAATTCAATATTTAATATTTAATAATTTATTTATTGTCTACTATCATATGTTATTTATTTATTTATCTTTTTAACTGCTTGTACTAAGCAGTTGTATCTAATTCGTATTTGTACTTGATTGTTTCTTTTAGTGTAGGTAACATCAGAGCTTAATCCACTGCGGATAGTAAAATTTTTCTCAACATGTGGAGAAAATGCAAAAAGTCAAGCTTAAGGGTTAAGATATTTTCTTCTTTTTTGATTCTGTTTGTATGTATCTGTTTATTCATTACTAGTTTCTTATTTTAATGATGACATACTAACTATATCTCCCTTATTCTTGACTTCGCTGATCCAATTAATTTATCAGTATCTTTCTTGAGTCCACGTTTCCTGACCAAGTTAATACGTGGCTTATGATTGATTCTGTTAAGGATGAGATACTCAATTTGTAGTAAAATACCTTTCCAGATTCATCCCTATGAGTCATCAGAGACACGTAGTCCACTTGCATAACAAGAGGCTGACTATCATCCCGTATATGACGATGATAGACCTTCCAGCCAGACATTCTTAAATTGATACTTTATTTAAGGATCTCAAACAATGTAACGTCCTTGGGTTATCTTTTGGCATTACTAAGCTAGAATCTAACCCTGGATAGTTTCGGCACCTCCGGCATACTCACCACCGCTGGTTCAGCCCCGGCCATAACGGTTCCCACATATTTACATGCTCCTTTAAAAAGAAAGCAGTTTCTACGTTTGAACAGGTAATTGTTAATACATCCGCCTTTAATTTGATCCACATGAACTGTGGAACAAACGTCACGGATTCAGTTAAAAGAACTCCTACCTGCCAATCTTCGAATTTTTTCATAACCAATACCTGGAATTTTTTCATAAGCTATGATCAGTAACTTCACCCTACGGATGTCCTCTGTCCATTAGAGCCACCTTCAAAGCGTTTTCCATGGCGGATCAGTAGCCTTACTCTCTGACTCTAACTTCTGTTGGGCACAGGCGGCTCTCTTCGCGTTTGGGCCTTTTTGGGGCGATTTCGCCTTTTACCCGAACTATCACCATGTTGGGTACCAGCTTGATCACTCCATCCGTCTTCTCCTGCTTCTTCCATCTGAAATAACACTTCTTATCCGAGCCCCGGATAATGGGAAATGCTAGCTTGTTCTGTATTAGTGTCCTTGTTCGTATCCATTGTATACTGAGTTGCTTCTGGCTACCTATCCCTAAAGGGTAGAGGCCCGCCGATGGGCGCAGTGTCCGTCGATGTTTCAGTAGATATATCTACCCGGTTTATTGCTTCTTTCTCCTCCAGTTTGTAATAGAAGTGCGTTTTATACCTGGCGCAGGTATTAAGAAAAGCCGCCCCTAACATGGGGAACAGGCGCCATTTATATGACAGTCAGTCATTATACCGGTAGAATGCAGGATTTAGTCTCTCTCTCGTTTGTTCACCTGATCAGGCTTTCCAATTGGTGAAAACCAATTGGTCCACCTGTTAATACCACGGTTGCATCATTCGGTGACAACCGAGTGGTGTACCTAGTAATATCAGATTTCCAGGAGGCACCACGAGGAGATGAGACTTAAGGAGAAATCGTTTATCAAAAATACAGTATTGACTCCAAGATAGACAACCATTTCCCCTTTGACCACCCACTACCATTCTTACCACCCATCACCATTCTGTGAAACCTTTGGCAAAATTTGTGTTTGAGGGAGGTTATCATTGGACATATTCTGGTTACATCACGTTGTGCCATGGGTGGTGTGTAAGTCTGAAGTTAACAAGTGATTATGCAACTTTAGCCGCAAAGCAGCATTTCCCGCCATTTTCTTAATATATAGGTCTACCCTCTGTATACCAAAGATAGTTTCTAGAGCACCAGCGACACCCATAAAGCAATTCCGTTGAATTTTCCCAGGATATTTAAGTTACCACACACCAGCATGGGACCATAACCTTTCGATAAATATATAGCTAGTTTTTATTCAATAAATGTATAATTAATATAACATCAATATTAAATAGCTTATTGATACCGTATTTTAAAACTTTATTTAAAGTGTGTTATTGAATATATTAGATCCGAAAATAAATTTATTGGTCACAAATTAAATGGAACTAATTATAGTCTGGCGAAATTTCAAATAAATGAGAGTAGGAAGTATGGAGAGATCGTTTATCAAGAATATAAATGCATACATGGAAAGCACGTGCATTAACCGATAATATTGAAGGAAAGGTACTAAAATCAACTGCAACAAGTGCCGCATTTGAACGAAATGAAGGAAAATGCGATAACTTAATCACTGGATTGTGAAAGTGCGAATTTTGTTTTAACATGTACAATGGCAAAGGAAATGATTGATAACTTATGCAGCATTTATTATAAAATTTCTGAAATTCGTGTCAGGACATTATAAGAAGAATATCTTCAATAAAAATGAAACGAACTATGTCATCAAAATTTCAAAAGTTAACCACCATGTCACCAAATTTGAACAATTATAAAACGGTTTTAAAATGGACGCATTGATGTCATGATTACAGTTAGAGAAATATAATTTGAAAAGAATTCATAATGATGTGCATCCGATGCTGCCATCATGGTTAAATTACAAAAATGGAACCAAAACCAACATTGGTGAATTAAAAATGAGAACAAAGTGTCATAACTATAATGAAATTGGTTATTAGTCAAAAGAATGTATTGAGCAGAAAAATATTCAAAAGAAAAATGAATGACATTTTGCAGTATTTCTTGTTCGGACAATAATATAAAATGTGAAAACAAAAAGATTTGTGACTTGCGGATTCACGTGCATCTAGTCCCATGAGTTATAATCGTGAGTGGTTTTCTGAATTTAACGAATATTCGGAAAACCGTGCTGTTGAAGTTGAAATAGAAATCGTTTGGAAATACCTGGAATTCATACAATTTTAATTGAAGCGCATGTGAACAATCAGTGGCACCCACGTCGATTGAAGAATATATGTTATGTTGCAAATATTGGTCAAAATTTTATTTGAACATCTGTTGTATCTTTACAGGCTTCTTCTTGTAATTTAAAAAGAAGGTTGTAAAGTGGTCGATGATTTAAATAACTTTGTAGATGTTCGTGCACGTTATGACCCAAAAAAACTAAAAATGGATGTTCGTTTAAATACAACTGAAAAATCAAATGTAGCATCACTTTCGCTTCAACATTTGCATTGTCGTTTAGCTCACATTAATGTAGACTATTAAAAAATCATTTTTCTGAAAGTAATGTGTAAAGAAGTTTTGGTCACTGGTGTGAATATACCAACCAGCGATAAAATTTTTTGTGAAGATTGTCACCTAGGAAAAATAATAAGATCAATACACAAAGAATTATTTAAACGTCAAAGAAAGGTGAACATCTGCACAGACCCGAATAAACCTCTTCGTATGCCCTAGGCACTTTTCCTTTTGTAAGCCTTTGCGCATTACTGCAGAATTATTTTATGAATCTTTTCAAAATGTCCGGTACATTTGAACAAACAATATTCACCACGCATAAAAGAAAAGAAATGCGTTATATGATATGTAGGAATGATGGTGCTAAAAATTTGTATTCATGCAACAAACTTAAGAATGCAAAAGGTAAAAAGTGTTACAAGACGCATTTATATTGAAGTATTTTAAAATTTGAAAGGAAAAGAATTTGACGTAACCAAATAAATGTTGCCGTACTATCTATTAGTACCCTATCTACTATGGCAAAAAATATTTTAAAGGTATATTAAATATATCTTTAAAATATATGTATTAAAATAATAAATTGCTATATCTATGAATTTTTTTTTAAAGGTATGCCAATGTATTTTAATACATAAAATGTATGTATTAAAATAATATATTGCTATGCTTATGAATTTTGTTTTAAAGATATGTTGACAAAAGGAACATAAAGAAAAAAGAAAATCTACGGTTAATGTATCCAATACATTACCAAAAGACGTTAAAATATAAAAGAAGCCAAATGACTTTAAAACATAAAAAAAGCTAAATTATTTTAAAACAAAAGAATTAATACATATAGAAAATAATATACATATCTATTGACATATTCACTACAATGGCTATTATTACGGTGTCATTCAGAAAATTCAGATTCCGCCATGGTCAATTGAAGTCCGGTGTACACAAAAGAAATCAGTGTTCTTAAGTTCCCACTCTTTACTAAACATATCTTGACAAAGATATTAAAGAGTTCATTTTAGGAAAGCTGTTATTTTAAAATAAAAAAAGCAATACATATAGACAATAATATACATGTGGAGTTCTGTATTTATAAGATTTAATCTTTTTAAATGAAACAGAATTTTTTAATCCACTTAAACATAATTTATTTTCTAAGAAACTAATTAATTTACTACTTAATATTAATTTGTTATTTTGTAATGTTTGTTTTAATTTTAATAATTCACTTAATTTTTACTTATTTATTACCAATTATTTATTCGTTTTTATTTAATTGATGCACGACTAACTTTTTAACTTTTTCTTATTACCGCCTGACTTGGAATGATCATAAAATTTTTGATTATAAATCGATTATAATTATCGATGCATTGTTTATTAAAATTATTAGCAAGTATGTGTGCGTTAAAGAAAAGAAGTCTATCGTATGATATTTAGAGAAAGAGACTTAATAGAAAGTAGAAAATAGAAAATAGAGTTTAAGGGATAGAGAGAAATAGTCGGTTGTAATAACATTATTGTCGTGACCGCTACATTACCCCCCTTTAAGTCTGATCGACGAATGCTGGTTTGAGTCGGTCGACTGAAATTGTTACGTGTTTGTTGTTAACGTCAATGATGTAATTATTTCTAAGTCTCCGTATTACTTTGTGTGGTCCAGTGTAGGGTTTTGTAAGTCCTGATTTTATGGTGTCCGTACGTAGAAAAACAAAGTCACAAGATTTAAGGTCTTGTGGAAAGTGTACTTTTCGTTGTGTTGTTCGTGTCGGTGTTGGTGTTAAATTGTTCATGATGTTTTTAAGTTGTGTTGTCATGGTCTCCTGGTTCATTGGTGTCGTCTTGTCGCCGTCAATGAAAAATTCGCCTGGCAGCTTCAGGCATTGTCCGTAAACTAGTTCGGCCGGTGAAACGTTCAAGTCGTCTTTAGTCGAGGCACGAATTACCAGTAGTATAATCGGTAGTTCGATGGTCCAGTTTGGACTATTGCAACGAGCCTTCAACGATGATTTCAGCTGCCTGTGGAAACGTTCTACGAGACCATTTGATTGTGGATGATACGGTGACGTGCGGATTCTGTGACAACCTATTAATTTTGTTAGTTCGGTGAACAATTTGGATTCGAATTGCCTGCCCTGGTCGGTGGTAATGACGGCAGGCACTCCGAATCGAGAAATGTAATTTTGCAAAAATGTTTTAGCTACTGTCACCGCTGTCATATCCTTGATAGGAAATGCTTCAGGCCACCTTGTATAACGATCCACGATGGTCAACAGGTAGCTGAAATCATCGAATGTTGGTAAGGGGCCTACAATAGCCATATGGATGTGTTCGAACCTGGCGTTCGGAAGTGGAAATGTACCCTGTTGACTAAATGTGTGTCGGTGTACCTTGCATTTCTGGCACTCAACACAACTTCTTGTCCAGCGGGCGATGTCTTGATTTAGGTCGGGCCAGAAATAACGTGAAGCTATAAGTTTACGAGTGGTGCGAATACCAGGGTGGGACATGTTGTGCAACAAATCGAAAGCGATTCTGCGCAATTGTTCTGGTACGTAAGGTCTATTTTTACCTGTGGAAGTGTCGCAGTATATGTTTGCGTCTGGAAAGTCAAATCGTTGTAAATTATATTTCGTTGAAGGACTTTTTGGTGTCTCTAATAGTCGTTTCAACTCTGTGTCTTCTTGTTGGTACTTTGCTATTGTGACGAGATTGAACTCGTTTTGTATGGAAGAAATGTCCGAAATACGTGAAAGGCTGTCCGCGACTGAATTTTCAGAGCCTTTTACGTGAACGATGTCTGTCGTGAATTGAGCGATCTAAATGTCGCGTTTGTCGTGGGCTTCGTTCAGTTTTTGATTTAATAGCAAATGTGAGTGGTTTATGATCCGTGAAGATCTTGAATTGTCTACCTTCAACAAAATACCTGAAATGTTTGATGGCTAAGTAAATAGCTAAGAGTTCACGGTCAAAAGCAGAGTATTTGCGTTCTGCAGGAGAGAGTTTTTTTGAAAAGAAGGAGATAGGTTCCCAGTGATCGTTGTTCAGCTGTTGTAGGACTGCTCCTACAGCGATGTCAGATGCATCAGTCGCGATGCTATATTGCCCGTCTAGTAGCGGGTGTGCCAAAATCGTAGCGTTGGCCAGAGCTTCCTTGACCTTATCGAAATGTTGGTCTAGCTCTGCGGGCCAGTAAAAATGTTTTTGGGTTTTTGGATTTTGAAGTAACAGCGTGAGATGCGAGTGGATTGGTGCTAATAAAGTAGCGAGATTTGGCAAAAATAGGTGATAATAGTTTATCATGCCGATGAAACGCTGAATCGATTTTACCGAATCAGGTTTCGGGAATTCTTTGATTACCTTTATTCTGTCATGTGATGGAAATATGCCAGAAGAATTGATGGTGTGGCTGAGGAAATCGATTGATTCGACTCCAAATACACATTTTGACGAGTTAAGAGTGATTCCATACTCTGAGAGTCGCTTGAAAAGTATTTCTACGTGTTGTAGGTGTTCGTCTTCCGTTTTGCTTGCGATGAGAATATCATCGATGTACGCGAAGACGAAATCTAAGTCTCTACAGACTTCATTTATGAAACGTTGGAACGTTTGAGCAGCGTTTCGTAACCCGAACGGCATCCGCAAAAACTCAAACAGACCGAAATGTGTAGTGATCGCTGTTTTATGGATGTCATCCGGAGCCACCGGTATAAGGTGGTAGGCTCTGACCAAATCTACTTTTGAAAAGATGGTACACCCCTGTAGATTCATAGAGAAGTTCTGTATGTGGGGTATAGGGTACCTATCTGGAACAGTTGCGTCGTTTAACCGTCTGTAGTCGCCACAAGGTCTCCAATCAGAATTATTTTTCTTTTTGACCATGTGGAGTGGTGCTGAAACTGAAGAGTCGGACTGTCTGCAAATACCAATATCAGCCATGTGCTGAAATTCTGTTTGGGCAATTTTGTGACGCGTTGCGTCGAGACGTCGAGGTCTTGCGAACGGCAAGTTGTCTTTTGTTTCAATATGGTGCACGACACTGTGTTTGACAGGAAGGAAGTAGTTGGTGGGTTGTGTTAGTGTAGGAAATTTTGCTAATAAATTAGTAAATCTGTTAGGAGAGGAATATTGTTTGATGGGCAATGATATGTTAGTAGTTTCTACTGAAGGATTGGGGTGTGAAATAGTGGAGACGTGGATGAGGGTCTGTGAATCGACCAAACGTTTTCGCTTCACGTCAACTAGCAGGCCAAATTTTTGTAGGAAATCTGCACCAATTATGGGGTGCTGCACGTCAGCAACTATAAAAGGGTGAGATAATGTCTTCCGAAGGCCAAGATTCAGTACTAACAATTTCGTGCCGAAGGTGTGTATTAACGAGCCGTTTGCAGCTGTTAATAGTAAGTCCGTTTTTGGTCCTTTGTCCTTAGAAAGTCTATGTGGAATGACTGATAAGTCAGCGCCGGTGTCTATTAAAAAGGTCAGTCCTGTGTTAGTGTCTTTTACGAACAACCGGCGAGTCTTTGTATTCTGTGGCTGAGCTGCTTCAGCCACAGCGTCCTTTAGTTTTTTTGATTTTCGTTTTCTGTTGGTTTTAATATTTTTGTACAAGCACATTTTTGTGCTTTGTCACCAAACCTTTTGTGGTAATAGCACAAGTTTTTGTCTCGGTCCTGTGATCTGTTATGTGTTCGGTTTCGTGATTGTGATCGTGATCTCTTGCGTGAAAACTGTCTGTTCCGTCTGCCGCCGTCTTCGTTAACGTTGATTTTAGAGAGTATGTTCTCAAGTCTAGCCAGTCTCTGTTCTAACGTACTGCTTCAGTGATGTTGGTGCACCTGGCTTGAAAAATTGTTAGAAAAGGCGTTTATTGATGATGAAGCTGCTGTAGCTTCAAAAATTTTATCTGCAATTTCAAGCAGTTGTTCTGTTGGTTTGTCGCCCACAGTTACTAAAGCAACATTCAGCGCTTGTGGAAGACGACGCAACCATAATGTTTTAATGATGCTTGGTTCGAAAGTGGTGCCCGCTGTCTGTTTCATTGACCGAAACAGTGCTGACGGTTTCTGATCACCAAGCTCTACTTTTTCTAACAATTCCTCAAGCCGTCTACTCTCTGATGCCGAATGTCGAGCGATCAGTGTCTCTTTTAATTTGTTATATTTATTTATTTGAGGTGGATCGGCGATAATTTCGATCACCGACTCGCATCTTTCGGCGGGAAGAGCAGAAATTGTCAAACAGTACTTCGTCTCGTCTTTACTAATTTTAAAAATTGAAAACTGTGCTTCTGTCTGTATGAACCAGGTCGTCGGATTGTTTGGCCAGAAAGTTGGTAGTCGGACCTTGGCAAAGTCAATGGCGTCCGTACTTGCAGTCTGTGTGTGTGTGTCCGGGTCTTTTGTATCCGGCATCTTCGATCAGACCTGAGTAGCTGTTTTCAATAATGTAATTACGACAGAAAAGAGAAGTACGAGAACGAAGAGAAGAAATTAGCGAAGTGAAATTGTTGAAAGAGTGAAAGGATGTTAATAATTTTAATTAACAATGCGTGGTGCGCAGGTCAAGGTTTTTGCGTAATAAAAGGAATAAAAAAGGCTTTTGGTAATAAATAAATTTACAGGAATTTTGCAAAAATAATGTGTGTGAATTGTTTTGTATTTTGTAAAAATTTTAATGAAAATATTTATGGTAAAATGTATAATATAAATTATACAATATATAAGAAAAAAAATTTTATGTTATATGATAATAAAAATGAAAATTTTCAAATTATAATATTTTTATATTATAAATACATTTTCTTATTTTATTAAATATATTAACATAATTTTCGTAATGCCCCGTCCAAAAATAAAATTAATATGTGCTTTTTGGACGGCCCTATATGTAACAATTCTAGTAGCAATAAAAAAAATTTTTATTTGTATATGTAGTAGTGTGTTTTGTAAATTGTAAAGAAAAAAATTTTGAATGTACACAAAAAAAATTTTTACTGTTACGAGCAATTGCAATGTTTTATAGTTTTTTTTTTTTTTTAAATTTTTTGTATTTTTTTTAGGATTTAACTTAATTTTGGAAAAAGAAAATAAATTTTATTTAAAATATTTTGTTTATATGTACTATTTTTATATATATAAAAAAAAAACCTTGGTTGATTTGCTTGAGACAAAAAAATATATTGTTGAATCTAGCTGATGACTTTTTCGAAATCTTCTGGAAATTTCTGCCGAAATTTTGATGAAATTGGTCTGTTTTTTTTTGTTGATGAAACGTTGAATGTTGAAACGCTGATCAATGTTAATTGTGGTTTGATTTTTTATTTATTAAATTAAAATTCCTGTTGTTTGTGATTTATTCACCTGCACGGTTTAAAGTATTTAATTAAATGTCACGTGAATGACGATTCAATGTCGCTTGATGAATGTTATTTTTATTTTTAACTTTATGTATTGCCTTTATATATAAACCTTTTTGTAGGCAATTTTTTTTTGCAAAAAAAAAAAATTTTTATGTTATTGTTAATTTGGTGCACTTTTAAATTATTATATTTTTTGCACATGTATATTAATAATTATCAAGTTTTTTAGAAAACTTATTATTCTTTTATATTTTTTTATCGGGGTCACCATTTGTGGAGTTCTGTATTTATAAGATTTAATCTTTTTAAATGAAACACAATTTTTTAATCCACTTAAACATAATTTATTTTCTAAGAAACTAATTAATTTACTACTTAATATTAATTTGTTATTTTGTAATGTTTGTTTTAATTTTAATAATTCACTTAATTTTTACTTATTTATTACCAATTATTTATTCGTTTTTATTTAATTGATGCACGACTAACTTTTTAACTTTTTCTTATTACCGCCTGACTTGGAATGATCATAAAATTTTTGATCATAAATCGATTATAATTATCGATGCATTGTCTATTAAAATTATTAGCAAGTATGTGTGCGTTAAAGAAAAGAAGTCTATCGTATGATATTTAGAGAAAGAGACTTAATAGAAAGTAGAAAATAGAAAATAGAGTTTAAGGGATAGAGAGAAATAGTCGGTTGTAATTACATTATTGTCGTGACCGCTACATACATATCTATTGACATATTCAGTACAATCGCTGTTATTGCGGTGGAATTCAGAAAAATCAGATTTTTTGTTGCCTTCCTAAGAGAAAATTAGTTTTTTTATCTGCTGATAGAATTTCTAAGTAACTGGTCACAGCTTAATCTTCGACCTTTGGAATTTCTCGTTTTAGTTGTTGAGTTTTTCTATTTAAGATGTTTTTATCTACCGGGTCTCTTTTTGTTGATCATTTTTGTAAACTTCAGGGCTTCCTCTTCAAGCTGTTCTTCACGTCGTAAGTCCACCTTTAAGTTAATTGTATTATCTATCTCTATCTTGAAGCTTTCCCAGTCCGTAGTAATGTTTGCTGAGGCTGGGTAATCATTTTTCTTTGTTAGTTTTTTTGCTTAGCTTTAGAATAAGAGCAGAATGGTCTGAGTTCAGGTAGAAATTATCTTCTAGATCTCCATATTTAGCTGAAACTTTTGTCGAGCTAAAAAGTCAAGTAAATCCGGTGTTTTGTTCGCGTCATAAGGCCAATAAGTGGGTTTACCATGTGAGTAGAAATGACTGCTGTTATGAATTATTGCTTTCCTTTAGAGTTAGAGATTCGCGAACCACTATAAGAGGCATATATCGATAAGATGCATATATCGATATTTATATTTAAAAAGTATTATGCACATTTCAGTTCGAGTTTGCTTTTATTCTTTTTTTATATAAATTAAACATGAATTAACAGGTTACCACTTGCATGGGGGTTTAATTTATAAAAAAATAAAAAAAAATTGAGAAAATTAATTTTTAATTTGTAATTATTAAGTTTTGGCTATTTAATGTTATTTATTTATTTATTTTTTTAACTGCTTGTACTAAGCAGTTGTATCTAATTGAATTATTAATTTGCATTCAAATTTGAAATATTAAAGTGTTAAAGTTTGCAATAACTTTCTTAATTTTTTGCATATAAAACATCAACATAGATTTTTTTTTTGCTTTTTCGTAACTGAGACAGATAGAAGCTTCACAATAATATATTTAAAAATAACAAATCTACTTAGATACCTGTAGCGGTCGTCGCAATTAACATTTGTTAGTTGCGGCAACCTACAATAAAATCATCCGATTATTATTATTCTTCGTATATTCTGTTTACGCACCTAACGCGCGCATGCAATCTCCCAATGAGAATTTTGGTAAATTTCCATTACCGGAATTCTTATTGAGAAATTGCTAGCGCAACAAAAATATCATATCATTCTAAAACAGCCAGTCAAACCTAAAGGTCTTAATTAAAAGTAAAATATTAATAAGTACAGTCGTGTCCGCAAAAATAATAGTAGTGATAATAATTAGTAATTTGAAGAATTAAATTAAATAAATATAGTAGTTGGTAAATTAAATTAATAATAAATATAGTAGTTAATAAATTAAATAAATAATAAATATTGTACGCTAAGATAAAAAACATAGTTTTTTTTAATATACATTCTTTAAAATAACATCACACACACGCTATAAAATGGTGACCCCGGTGAATAAAAATGAAAATAAAACAATAATATAGAGTGTGTAAAATTTTAAAAAAAAAGTATTTAAAAAAAAAAAGTGTTAAATATAAACATAAAACATTAATATAACAAACAGTTTACAAAAACAACTTATAACTAAACAATTTAACAAATTAATTATAACAAAACGTTTCAAAACTTTTCAAACATTAAACGTACTAAATTTTTAATAAAACCTATAACATTTTAAAATAATATCCATCAATCAACACAATAGTCAACACAGGAAACAACACATCTCAAAAACGTTCAACATCAACAGATCTTCATCAACATTCTTCAATTTTCAGTAGTTTCCAATAGTTCCGGTACTTCGGCAGCAGTTTGTATTTTGTTTGACAACTTTTTCATCATAAAAAGCTCACTTCAACAGTCTACATACAGTTTTTCGATTCAACAAAGAACAGTCATCACAAACCTGCGAGAAAACTACTGAAAATCCAGCGAATAGATCATCAAAGGTTTCTAAATTATCATAAAATTAAATTTCAGTATTTAAAATTTTCTTATAAAATAAACTAAATTTCAATTTAAAATTTTTTTTAACATTTATTTTGTTGATTACATTAATTACCATATAATATTTTTTTTTTTTGTAACAAAAATTTTAACCTTGAACACAAACACAAACAAAAACAAAAAAAAAAAAAAAAAAAAATTTGGGTACAGTAGAATCAAAAAGTATTAAACTCAAAAATATAATTTTTACAGTAAAGTCAATAATTATTAGACTCTTTTAAAAATTTTTTTTTTTCTCATTTAACTACATGAAAATTTCTAGTGTTCAAAGTTAAAATTTGAGGAAAATAAAAATTAAAATTTTCATAATAAAATTTCTTTTCCAAATTATTTAATTCAAATTTAAAATTTTTTTTAAACCAAAATATTTTTTTTTTTTGCTACAACAAAATATTTTTTTTTTCTTACAAAATTTATATTCAAAAAAAAAACATACATAAAAACAGAACAATTGTATTATATAGATTCATTGTAAATAATCGCTACTATTATTTTTTTTTCATCGTCCAAATACAACTTTCGACGAGATTAATTACATAAAATTTTGATATTTTACCTTTTATATAAAGACTTATATAAGTCGTTAACAACAATATCAGTCCTTTTATTTAAAAAAAATTGCATTGAAATTATAAATTTAAACAGCATTTATTATTTTTTTTTACACACTACACTTTCAGTCTTCACTCTTACTTTTCCGCTTTCTCAATTTCAACATTTTTCCAATTCTTGTCGTTTTCCCTCCTTTTTGGTTTACGATCTTTCAATTGGTGGACCTTGTCATCAACCCTTCTATTGGTGTCCCTTTTTCGCTCAGTCCTTACAGCACGAGTTAACAGGTTTTGAGATGCTGACAGAAAAAGAAGAAGCTGAAGAAAACAGCAGCGCAAATACAAGCTCAATAGATTTTGCAAAAGTTCGTTTACCGTCATTCTGGCCTAATAACCCTACAACGTGGTTTATACAAGCGGAAGCCCAGTTCATGGTCTGCAGGATCAGGAAGGACGAAACCAAGTACTGTTTGACCATCGCCGCTTTACCACCAGACACGTGCGAATCGGTCATTGACATCATTACCGATCCACCGCTCAACGACAAATATGAGAAATTAAAGACGACACTAATAACAAGACATTCGGGGTCCGAAAGTAAACGGCTGGAAAAACTTCTAGAAAGAATCGAACTTGGCGATCAAAAACCGTCAGCACTGTTGCGATCGATGAAGCAGACAGCTGGCGGCACGTTCAACCAAGTAATCATTAAACAATTATGGTTACGTCGTTTACCGCAGGCTTTAAACATTTTTTTGGTTTCTGTGGGTGACAAACCTACAGACAAACTGTTGACGATCGCTGACAAAATCTTCAAAGCGACACAATAGTCTTTAGCTTCAATACAAACCCTTTCAAGTAGTTTTCCAGCCGCAAAATCGGAGCAGAACAACAATCTAGAATCACGACTGACTAGAATTGAAAACATGCTTGCAAACTTACAACTTGGCAACAACAATCATAGGCGGACAGTTTGCAAGAGACAGAGCGAGATCGCGATCGAACGGACGACAGAGACAGAAAGATAAATTGTGTTATTTCCACAGGAAATTTGGGGACAAAGCACAAAAGTGTGCTTGCACCAAAACAATAAACAGCCCGAACAACAAACAACCCACTTCTAGTTCCCCAAACTAGAACACCCTGTGACTGAAACGGCACATTCACAGGTCGACCAATCCAGCCGATTATTCATCCAGGACGTAAACTCCAAACTCCGTTTTCTTATCGACACCGGCGCAGACCTGTCCGTAATCCCAAGAGGTAAACATTCTCAGCAGCCAAAGACCGATTTAATATTAACGGCAGCAAACGGTTCACTAACCTTTGGTTCTAAATTACTATCTCTAAATCTAGGTCTACGACGAAATTTCACTCACCCATTTATAGTTGCTGAGGTTCAACATCCTATAGTTGGTGCAGATTTTCTAAATAAATTTGGTCAGCTCATCGACGTGAAGCATAAACGATTGGTCGATCCTAAAACCCAACTCCACGTATCCACAATAACAAAAACTAACATGTCACTAATACATACTAAAATGTCTCTCTCTATTAAACAATATTCCTGCCCCAATAAATTTACTAATCTACTAACAAAATATGCCACACTAACACAACCCACCAACTATTTTCTTCCCGTCAAACACAGTGTTGTGCACCACATTGAAACGAAAGGTCAATTACCGTTCGCCAGACCTCGACGTCTCGATTCAACGCGTCACAAAATTGCCCAAAACGAATTTCAACAAATGGTTGATATGGGTGTTTGCAAACAGTCCGACTCTTCAGTTTCATCCCCACTCCACATGGTCAAAAAGAAAAACAATTCTGATTGGCGACCATGTGGTGATTATAGACGGTTAAACGACATCACTGTTCCAGATAGGTACCCAATACCACATATACAAAATTTTTCAATGAATTTACAGGGTTGCACAATTTTCTCAAAGGTAGATTTAGTCAGGGCTTACCACCTTATACCGGTGGCACCGGATGACATCCATAAAACAGCGATAACTACTCCTTTTGGATTGTTTGAGTTTTTGCGGATGCCTTTCGGCTTACGAAACGCTGCTCAAACATTCCAGCGTTTTATCAACGAAGTCTGCAATGATCTGGAGTTCGTTTTCGCCTATATCGACGATATACTCATCGCTAGCAAATCGGAAAACGAACACCTGCAGCATCTAGAAAAACTTTTTCAACGCCTTTCTGAATTCGGCATTACAATTAATGCATCAAAATGTGTGTTCGGAGTCGACTCTATCAATTTCCTCAGCCACAACATCAATTCTTCAGGCATTTATCCCGCACAGGATCGAATTAAGGTAATCAGGGAATTTCCTAAACCTGATTCCGTCAAGGCAATTCAACGTTTCATAGGGATGATTAACTATTATCATCGGTTTTTACCAAAACTTGCTGAACTCTTAGCACCGATCCACTCCCACTTAACGCTGTTACTTCAAAAGCCAAAAACTCTAAACAATTTTAGCTAGCCCCCAGAGCTAGACCCACATTTCGATAAGGTCAAGGAAGCTCTGGCAAACGCTACCATTTTGGCACACCCGGCAACCGACGGGCATTACAGCATAGCAGTCCTACAACAGTTCAATACAGACCACTGGGAGCCTATCTCATTTTTTTCAAAAAAACTTTCTCCGGCAGAACGCAAATACTCTGCATTTGACCGCGAACATTTTCGGTATTTCGTTGAAGGAAGACAATTTCAAATCTTCACAGATCACAAACCTCTAACTTTTGCTATCAAATCTAAAACAGAACGCAGCCCACGTCAAACACGACACCTAGATTTCATCGCTCAGTTCACTACAGACATAATACACGTAAAAGGCACAGACAATTCAGTCGCGGACAGCCTTTCACGTATTTCTGAGATTTCCTCTAAAGACAATTTCAATCTAGAAAAGATAGCAGAAGCACAAGTTGTAAACCCCGAATTACAACGACTCTTAACACAAGAAAAAACCCCTTCAACGAAATTCAAATTACAGCTTTTCGAATTCCCTAATACCAAAATTTACTGCGACATTTTCACTGGAAGCAATCGACCATACATACCAGAACGATTGCGCAGACCTGTTTTCAATGCGTTGCACAACCTTTCCCATCCAGGAATTCGAACCTCTCGTAAATTAGTTGCTTCACGATACTTCTGGCCCAACCTGAACAATGACATCGCAAAATGGTCCAGAAGTTGCATCGAATGTCAAAAATCGAAAATACATCGGCACACACAAAGCCCGCTAGGTACATTTTCTCTTCCTAATTGTCGTTTCGAAAACATTCACATGGACATCGTTGGTCCTTTTCCACAGTCCGAAGGTTTTATTTATTTGCTCACCATTATTGATCGTTTCACACGTTGGCCGGAAGCGTATCCTATGAAAGATATGACAGCCACTTCAGTAGCCAAAACTTTCGTTGAAAACTACATCTCACGTCTTGGAGTTCCTGCCACGATCACCACGGATCAAGGCAGACAGTTCGAATCGAAACTATTCACGGAACAAAACAAGCTACTTGGCACGCATAGGATACGCACTTCGCCATATCATCCACAGTCCAATGGGTTAGTCGAACGTCTCCACAGGCAATTAAAATCTTCATTACGAACACGTTGTAATCATAGCAACTGGACCAACGAACTCCCCATAGTACTTTTACGAATGAGAGCGGCAATTAAGGAAGATCTAAAAACCTCACCCGCCGAAATGGTTTACGGGCAGTGTCTGAAAATGCCGGGCGAATTTTTCGTCGATAAGAAAAACGCGACGGAAACAGACCACGACACTCTGATCCTCAGACTCAAGCAAACCATGAACAACCTCCAACCAACACCAACCAGGCCGAATCACAAATCTATTTTCTTTCCGTCGGACCTCAAAACTTGTGAATTTGTGTTTGTCAGAAATGACACTATTAGATCGAGCCTGACAAACCCATACACTGGCCCACACAAAGTCATTCGACGTCTAAGGAACAATTACATAATCGACATTAATAATAAACATACATCGATTTCCTTAGACCGTCTGAAGCCAGCTTTTGTTGAAAGGTCGTAAATACTTGAAGGGGGGTAATATAGCGGTCGTCGCAATTAACATTTGTTAGTTGCGGCAACCCTACAATAAAATCATCCGATTATTATTATTCTTCGTATATTCTGTTTACGCACCTAACGCGCGCATGCAATCTCCCAATGAGAATTTTGGTAAATTTCCATTACCGGAATTCTTATTGAGAAATTGCATGCGCAACAAAAATATCATATCATTCTAAAAAAGCCAGTCAAACCTAAAGGTCTTAATTAAAAGTAAAAAAATTAATAAGTACAGTCGTGTCCGCAAAAATAATAGTAGTGATAATAATTAGTAATTTGAAGAATTAAATTAAATAAATATAGTAGTTGGTAAATTAAATTAATAATAAATATAGTAGTTAATAAATTAAATAAATAATAAATATTGTACGCTAAGATAAAAAACATAGTTTTTTTAATATACATTCTTTAAAATAACATCACACACACGCTATATACCCTTCTGTTATAAATATTCTTCTATATTATAATTTTATATTGTAATACAACCTTTCACTTCTATGATGTAAACCATCTTTTATTTAAATTTTTATTATTCAATTATATTAATTTACTTGTGTTTTAAATAATAATATATATTTCAAACATATATTATTATTTAAAACACAAGTAAATTAATTTACAGCGTGGCGCAAAAGAAACATAAGGCTTTGAATTGTCTATTATTTATTTATAGACTATGCGAAGTGGAGAGTGGGCACCATTTACGCAACATTATTTTTCAGGTGTAAATTAAATAAATTCTCTATTAATGCAGTATATTTAAAAGAACAAATAATTGAATTGACTCTCAAATAAAGAAATTACAGATTATTCAAGCCCTTTCGTTACTTTTGCGCCATCCTGTAGATATTCTTTCTTTAGGCAACGAAAGCTAATTATGAAAGTGGTGAGTAGTGAAAATTTCGTTCGTCAAAAAGTGATATAACATACCAAATTATCGAAGATTTCGTTGAGTAGAGAATACGAAACGATTTGACGATGTATCAGAAAAATTACGTAGTCTCTGAAAAGTGAAACCAAATTGAGACATAAATATGACATGGTCAAAAAGAAAAACAATTCTGATTGGCGACCATGTGGTGATTATAGACGGTTAAACGACATCACTGTTCCAGATAGGTACCCAATACCACATATACAAAATTTTTCAATGAATTTACAGGGTTGCACAATTTTCTCAAAGGTAGATTTAGTCAGGGCTTACCACCTTATACCGGTGGCACCGGATGACATCCATAAAACAGCGATAACTACTCCTTTTGGATTGTTTGAGTTTTTGCGGATGCCTTTCGGCTTACGAAACGCTGCTCAAACATTCCAGCGTTTTATCAACGAAGTCTGCAATGATCTGGAGTTCGGTTTCGCCTATATCGACGATATACTCATCGCTAGCAAATCGGAAAACGAACACCTGCAGCATCTAGAAAAACTTTTTCAACGCCATTCTGAATTCGGCATTACAATGTGTGTTCGGAGTCGACTCTATCAATGCATCAAAATGTGTGTTCGGAGTCGACTCTATCAATTTCCTCAGCCACAACATCAATTCTTCAGGCATTTATCCCGCACAGGATCGAATTAAGGTAATCAGGGAATTTCCTAAACCTGATTCCGTCAAGGCAATTCAACGTTTCATAGGGATGATTAACTATTATCATCGGTTTTTACCAAAACTTGCTGAACTCTTAGGACCGATCCACTCCCACTTAACGCTGTTACTTCAAAAGCCAAAAACTCTAAACAATTTTAGCTAGCCCCCAGAGCTAGACCCACATTTCGATAAGGTCAAGGAAGCTCTGGCAAACGCTACCATTTTGGCACACCCGGCAACCGACGGGCATTACAGCATAGCGACTGATGCATCTGACATCGCCGTAGGAGCAGTCCTACAACAGTTCAATACAGACCACTGGGAGCCTATCTCATTTTTTTCAAAAAAACTTTCTCCGGCAGAACGCAAATACTCTGCATTTGACCGCGAACTTTTAGCAATTTATTTAGCTATAAAACATTTTCGGTATTTCGTTGAAGGAAGACAATTTCAAATCTTCACAGATCACAAACCTCTAACTTTTGCTATCAAATCTAAAACAGAACGCAGCCCACGTCAAACACGACACCTAGATTTCATCGCTCAGTTCACTACAGACATAATACACGTAAAAGGCACAGACAATTCAGTCGCGGACAGCCTTTCACGTATTTCTGAGATTTCCTCTAAAGACAATTTCAATCTAGAAAAGATAGCAGAAGCACAAGTTGTAAACCCCGAATTACAACGACTCTTAACACAAGAAAAAACCCCTTCAACGAAATTCAAATTACAGCTTTTCGAATTCCCTAATACCAAAATTTACTGCGACATTTTCACTGGAAGCAATCGACCATACATACCAGAACGATTGCGCAGACCTGTTTTCAATGCGTTGCACAACCTTTCCCATCCAGGAATTCGAACCTCTCGTAAATTAGTTGCTTCACGATACTTCTGGCCCAACCTGAACAATGACATCGCAAAATGGTCCAGAAGTTGCATCGAATGTCAAAAATCGAAAATACATCGGCACACACAAAGCCCGCTAGGTACATTTTCTCTTCCTAATTGTCGTTTCGAAAACATTCACATGGACATCGTTGGTCCTTTTCCACAGTCCGAAGGTTTTATTTATTTGCTCACCATTATTGATCGTTTCACACGTTGGCCGGAAGCGTATCCTATGAAAGATATGACAGCCACTTCAGTAGCCAAAACTTTCGTTGAAAACTACATCTCACGTTTTGGAGTTCCTGCCACGATCACCACGGATCAAGGCAGACAGTTCGAATCGAAACTATTCACGGAACTAAACAAGCTACTTGGCACGCATAGGATACGCACTTCGCCATATCATCCACAGTCCAATGGGTTAGTCGAACGTCTCCACAGGCAATTAAAATCTTCATTACGAACACGTTGTAATCATAGCAACTGAACCAACGAACTCCCCATAGTACTTTTACGAATGAGAGCGGCAATTAAGGAAGATCTAAAAACCTCACCCGCCGAAATGGTTTACGGGCAGTGTCTGAAAATGCCGGGCGAATTTTTCGTCGATAAGAAAAACGCGACGGAAACAGACCACGACACTCTGATCCTCAGACTCAAGCAAACCATGAACAACCTCCAACCAACACCAACCAGGCCGAATCACAAATCTATTTTCTTTCCGTCGGACCTCAAAACTTGTGAATTTGTGTTTGTCAGAAATGACACTATTAGATCGAGCCTGACAAACCCATACACTGGCACACACAAAGTCATTCGACGTCTAAGGAACAATTACATAATCGACATTAATAATAAACATACATCGATTTCCTTAGACCGTCTGAAGCCAGCTTTTGTTGAAAGGTCGTAAATACTTGAAGGGGGGTAATGTAGCGGTCGTCGCAATTAACATTTGTTAGTTGCGGCAACCCTACAATAAAATCATCCGATTATTATTATTCTTCGTATATTCTGTTTACGCACCTAACGCGCGCATGCAATCTCCCAATGAGAATTTTGGTAAATTTCCATTACCGGAATTCTTATTGAGAAATTGCATGCGCAACAAAAATATCATATCATTCTAAAAAAGCCAGTCAAACCTAAAGGTCTTAATTAAAAGTAAAAAAATTAATAAGTACAGTCGTGTCCGCAAAAATAATAGTAGTGATAATAATTAGTAATTTGAAGAATTAAATTAAATAAATATAGTAGTTGGTAAATTAAATTAATAATAAATATAGTAGTTAATAAATTAAATAAATAATAAATATTGTACGCTAAGATAAAAAACATAGTTTTTTTAATATACATTCTTTAAAATAACATCACACACACGCTATATACCCTTCTGTTATAAATATTCTTCTATATTATAATTTTATATTGTAATACAACCTTTCACTTCTATGATGTAAACCATCTTTTATTTAAATTTTTATTATTCAATTATATTAATTTACTTGTGTTTTAAATAATAATATATATTTCAAACATATATTATTATTTAAAACACAAGTAAATTAATTTACAGCGTGGCGCAAAAGAAACATAAGGCTTTGAATTGTCTATTATTTATTTATAGACTATGCGAAGTGGAGAGTGGGCACCATTTACGCAACATTATTTTTCAGGTGTAAATTAAATAAATTCTCTATTAATGCAGTATATTTAAAAGAACAAATAATTGAATTGACTCTCAAATAAAGAAATTACAGATTATTCAAGCCCTTTCGTTACTTTTGCGCCATCCTGTAGATATTCTTTCTTTAGGCCACGAAAGCTAATTATGAAAGTGGTGAGTAGTGAAAATTTCGTTCGTCAAAAAGTGATATAACATACCAAATTATCGAAGATTTCGTTGAGTAGAGAATACGAAACGATTTGACGATGTATCAGAAAAATGACGTAGTCTCTGAAAAGTGAAACCAAATTGAGACATAAATATGATATAAAATGGAAACAAATTTATGGGTAAAAACCATTCAAAAATAAGATACATAGCGAAATAAATTGGAAACGTATTTTTCAGAAAAACGGATTAAAAATGAGATAGAAAGTGAAATAAAAATTAAATATATTTATTGCAAAAATTGAAACGAAAAAATGTCATAGAAAACTGGAATTAAATATAAATGCAATTATATAAAAAAATGTATTTGAAAATATATTATCACAGTTTTTAGTTTCAATAATTATTATTAATTGGGCTAATATACTTGGCGCAATAATTTTTATATTAACAATTAACGCTGTTATAATTTTTATATTAACAATTAACGCTGTTATAATAAAATTTTCAATAATTAAATTTTCAGAAATTAATATATTTGCTGACGATATGAAAATATACAAGATAATTAACACCTTATCTGACAGTGCTGTTCTTCAAGAAGATTAGGCTAATTTTTCGCTGTGGTGCTGAAATAACTTTCTTGAACTCAATGTCAGCAAATGCCAGAGTATTACTTTTATTCGCAAACGTGCTGCATGTAATTATTATCTTAATGGTTAGCCTGTCCCCAGAGTTACGACCAGTCGTGACCTTGGTATTCTCTGCGACAGCCAATTAAAATTTCACTCCCATTTCGATAACATTCTGAACAGGGCTAACTCCATCCCTGGGTTTGTTACATGTTGCTCTAAAGACTTTTTCACCCATACGTCACTAGAGCTCTTATTGCATTATAAAAATTGTTCATTTGTGTTATCTTGTATAATTATTTTATAAATTATACAAGATTTACTTTGGTTAAATAAAACGCATTTTTCAAGAAAATTAATTATATAAATTGTTATTATTTATTAATTTAAAATTATTATTTAATTTAAACTATTATTAAAACTATTTAATTTTTAAAACTTAAAAATATTATATTTTATACTTTAAAAAAAAAATAATCGTTTTAATTTACTGACTCTTATTATATTTACTTGACTTTCAGAAGAACTTCCCGAACCGATATTCTTCCTTTAAACTTTTACTATCAACTTACTTACTTTTAATCAATTAATTAATTATATGCCTATGGCTTTATCCAAAATATCGCATCCTATATTTGGAAAAACCAATCAGCGATCAAAATTATTTTTATTTGACACATCAACATAAGTAATATTTAATTACTTAAGTTGAGTGTCTCTGCAATTTAAAAAAATTACAAATTGCATTTTGCAATTTCCGTTGTGAATATAAAAATATATTAAAAGAAAAAATAAAAAGGGATGACCTGTTTTATTCATAACACTCTCACCGTATCATCAAGTACACATTGATAGAATTGAATCAGTTCAACGTAGGGTTGTAAGGTTTGCTCTTCGGGGCTATCTTACAACCTTCCCCCTTTATGAAGATCGTCTTCAACTACTAGATCTTCAAACTCTGCAACGGTGCCGTGAAGTAGTTGACAATATTTTCTTACACCAAGTCATTTCGGGAACCGTAGAATCTCCTTTCCTTCTTAAACGTTTAAACTTTAATATCAATGCTCGTTCCCTTAGATCGGTGTCGGTTTTCCAGCTATGTTTCCATCCTACTGATTATGGAAAGAACGAACCGCTTCCTAGGATGGAGTGTGCAGTTAACACCAGTTGATCTAAATTTGACATTAGTTTTAGCAAATTCGAATTGAAACGTGCTTTGAAATGTGTATAATACTTGTTTCTTCAAATCGAACTTTTCTATTTTTTTATCTGACTCATATGATTCCTATTATTAATTAATAACTATTTTTGTCTTGCAATTTTTTATGTGTGACGATTATGCTTTGTATGATTCTTGATATATATTATCCAATTTTTAAATTTCTTCATTTATTTCTTCCTTGAATTAACTGGTGACAGCGGAAGGAAATAGTAGCGTTCTTCTCAGAATTATGAAACCTTATGCATGTGGTAGCCAGTTCATTCAAGCAGTACTTGTATTCTTTATTATTATTTAATTTTAAAACTTTTTCCGACTATGGAACTTATATTTCTTATTTTTCCTAATATTTTGACTAGTTGACCGTCACGAATTCTTAGACTTTTACAACTGCGAAGGCGAATGGTAGTAGTAACGTTTTTATTAGAATTATGAACCCCGACGCAAGTGGTAACCTGCTAATTCATGTTTAATTTATATAAAAAAGAATAAACAATTGAAGTAATTATTCATTTTTGGCTATTTAGTGTTATTTATTTATTTATATTTTTAACTGCTTGTACTAAGCAGTTCTATCTAATTTGTATTTGTACTAGATTATTTGTTTCGGTAAAGGTAACATCAGAGCTAAATCCACTGCAGATAGTAAAATATTTATCAGCATGGGGAGTAAGAGCAAGAACTCTAGCTTCAGAGTTAAGATATTTTCTTTTTTTTTCTTCTGTCTGTATGTAATGACATACACCTGACGCTCGTATAACCTGGGGGTTAGGTTCCTCAGAAATTGCGCGTTATACAAATCTGCGTAATACGAGACTAAGTTCGGTTTACGAATTTCTATATGCATATTTCTTTATACACATGGGAAAATACCAGGATACTACAAATTCATATCGTTACAAAAAAAAACAAAAAGAAAACAAAACCGTGTTATACGAATGGTTTAGTTTCGCGTTATACGAAGGTTTCGCCCAAATTGTAGTTCGCGTTATATCGAAACAGCGTTATAAAAGAGTCGCGTTATACGAGGGTCAGCTGTACTAACTATGTCTCCCTTTCGTTTGTCTTCGCTAATCCAATTAATTTATCAATTACTTTCTCGAGTCCATATTTCCTAAGTAAGTAAATGTGGAGCTTCTGATTGATTCTGTTACTAATAATAGTTTTGGTTTACAAAATTATTCAGAGGATTTTAATTCAACCTCTTTCAAAAACATGGCATTATTTCTCATAATTAATATATTTATAAATTTGATTAAATATTACATTTTAGTTACAAAAATGTTTAGATTTTAAGTTCAACCTCTTCAAAATAATACCCATACCTCTTTTTTTAAAGTCATAATAAAATGTTTTTTAAATATAAATAACTGGCAAAATACTTACATAAAAAAAATTTTCTTAGTTCTAAGTCTTTTTGGAATTTTTCCTACCACAATAAAATATTTTATAAATTTAAAAAAATAGCAACTAGAAATATATAAAAACATATTTTATTTTTTAACCCTAATAGTTATACCATTTATGAATAGCAGTAACAGAATCACTGACTCTCCTGTTAGGATTTTTTTTAGTGCACATTTTGAAATAAAAAATATTTTTAAGGAACTGTTCGATTACGTTTTTGTATTTTCTTACATTTGACTGTATTCACTATTTGAAATTCGTGTACCGAAATATTATGTCTGCTATAACCTGAATATTTTGTTGCAGTTTCATCCATTATGAGTTCTTTTAAGCAGACACGGACATATTTATCCAGACTATTGTCCATGAGTTTGCATAAGAAATTTACCTAATTAGAAAATATTAGAAAAGTATTTATCTTCGATTGCAACAAATTCTTACACAGTCTTGTAGGGAAGATCCAAAAATAGTAAATCTAAATTGTCAGCCCAGCCTTACCAGTATTTGGCTTTTTAAGCGGTTGCAGTTCTCGCCGAGGATATTTCGCTCCTTCGTGATAGCTGCATGTTTTCGGCGTTGTACATGTACTGGTTCATGGTACAGACTTTATTTTTATTTTTTATCTATAATTCGAGCTTGTTGCACGAACTTCTGCTTTATTCAGTGTCGTGAATTGTATATATTTTGAGCTTCATCCTCCCAAAACTCTTTTACATGTAGGTAATCTAAATCTTCTTTAAATAAAAATTTTTATTCAATTTATATGGCTTTTATAAAGTAAAGTATTACCATGTATATTCTGTGTTACACTGGAATCCGACTTACTAACAATGAAATAATTAAATTTGTTATTGATAACCAAAATTTAATATTTAGAATTATAAAATTACACTTTTGTACACTTAGGGCCGTAAGCTCATCTATGTAAAAGGAACTTTAAAAATTTAAATGGTCTGTTAGTGAAATTTCGTTTGCTCATCTCCTAAATAGAGTTTTAAATTGCTTAAAAGAAACTGTTAAACTAAAAAAAAATTTTTGCTAGTTTTAAATACTTTGAAATTAAGCTACGTTCGAATTTAGATAAAAATTTAATATAATTTTAATTTATAGGTTTAAATTAAGCAACCCACATGCCAGTTCAAAAAATAAAATCAATTTGAATAAAAACGAAATTGAAAATTTTGCAGAAAATGAAGGATGGAGCTCAGACCAAGGTTATTTGTGATGAGTATGGAGTCCACAAAATGGTGTTATTTTGGTTTTAAATACATTTACTACAGCAAAATAAATCGTTTTTATCTTTATTAATTAAACAATTTTTTTTTTTTATAATGAGGGAAGCACGAGAGAGCACTGCGACCTAATAGATCTATTGTGCATTTATTGCCCCTTTCGCTAGCCAATATTAAGAGATCTGAAGAAACTTAATATGTTCTCGGGATCCGAATAGCCAGTTCCTCTAGAGTAAGGATTCCTATTCCCAGATGATATATTCTTCTACGTGCAGCTGCTTTGCAGTAGCATAGTAGGTGTTCTGCATTCTCTTTGTCGGATAGACATAGGAGACATTTGTTATCTTCAGCTAGTCCCATTTTTTCTAGATAATAGAGTACAGGACTGTGGCCTGTCAGGAGACCTATTAAGGTTGGTATGTCCTTGTTGCTGAATTTTAGTATCTTCTCCACTTTTATGGTTTGTGGTTTGATAAATTTTTTGGATAAAGCGAGTTTTGGAAGTGACGTCCAATAGATTCTGTGCTCTTGTTCTATCCATTTTTTTAAGATAAGTTTAGAGTGACCTTTAGGTTTTCAACAGAAAGGTTCAGATCCAATAAACCTGGTGCTTGCACCATTTTTTGCAAGGCTATCTGCCTCTTCAATACCTTCTACTCCAATATCACCTGGTACCCACATTAAGGTTACATTATTCCTTTTGGCCAGTATTATGAGCTTTTGGAGACAGTCCCAGACAAGTTTTGACTCATCTTTGTGGGAAGATAGAGATTTGAGTACAGCTTGACTGTCCGATAAAATTATAATTGTTTTATTGCGGTGTGCTTTTTTAAGGTTTTCTTGTATGCACATGTCCATCGCAATCATTTCTGCTTGGAAGATAGTTGCTTCTCTTCCGAGTGGTTTGAAAGCCGAGATGTTTGGACCTTTAACTCCAGCACCTGTGCCCTCTTTAGTACGGGAGCCATCTGTATACCAAATTACTGCACCCGTATTTTGTTCAGGAAGCTTAGATTAGATTATGGGGTGACTTAGTAGTAGTAGATTACCCCTGAAATCTCCTGTGAGGTATTTTCTTTCCTTCTGAATTCTTAGCATACCTCTTGCCGCTTCTTTTTTTATTTGGAGATGTAGTGGTGGGAGGTTTAGGAACATTTCCATTCCTGCAGTAGGACAGGTTTTCATGGCGCCTGTTATGCCAAGACAAGCTAGTCTTTGAATTTTACGCAGTATAACCTGAGTTTTATGTTGTAGTGTTTTTGTCCACCACATTGTGCAGCCGTATGTTATCGGTAGGAGTATAGTTTTATAACACCAATAGATCATACTGGGATGTAGCCCCATTTCCTACCGAACATGCTTTTACATGCACAAAAAGCCTTGGTTGCCTTAGCGTGAGTGTTTTCTATATGTGGGTTCCAACTTAGTTTCCTATCCAGTGAAATGCGTAGATTTTACCTCGTTGGAGCAGGGTATCGTTACACCATTTAGTGAAGATGGCGTAATTTTTAATTTCCTTCTGTTTGTGAATGGAATTATTTCTGTTTTTCCTGGGTTTATACTAAGGTTTTTGGATTTACACTAACTGATTATCTCGTTTAGGGCTAATTGTAACCGTTCTAATATGACATTGTCATATTTACCACTTATTATTATGACTATGTCACCAGCATAGCCTATGGTTTCGTAACCGAGATTCATTAGAAGTTCTAATAATTCATAAACCACGACAGATCAGAGCAGTGGAGATAAGACAAGGGGACAACCCCTTGCTGTTTTTGAGCTATTTCCTAGTTCGGCTGTTGACATGCGACTTTTTAGCATGGCATGTATCCATTTGGTTGTCGCCGGTTCTAGACCTTTATTTCTGGCTGCTGTTGTTATTGCTTCATGGGGCATATTGTCAAACGCCCCTTCTATGTCCAGAAATGCACATAGCGCTATTATCTTGTTTTCTATTGTCTTTTCAATTGATCTTAAAGGGTTATGACGTGCTGTTTCTGTTGACTTACCTTTTTGGTAGGTATGTTGCCTAGGGTGCAGTTGAACCTTATTCGGTCCTGTTCTATGTGGTGGTACACTACTTTCTCCATTGTTTTAATGAAGAAGGAGGTAAGACTTATGGGTCGGTATGATATAGGCTTTTCAGAAGGACGCTTCCCTGCCTTTGGAATAAATACCACCCTTGCTTTTCTCCAAATTTTTGGGATGTACTCTCTTACTAAGAGCCAGAGAGTTTAAAAATGTGTGGGTCACTAAATCCTTATATTGCACCTTAGTCCGATCGATTCTTGAATATGCTTGTCCTATTTGGCTACCCTATTTCCAGGTGCATAGTGATACAATCGAGTCTATTCAAAAAAAATTCTTCTCTTCGTTCTTCGGGAACTGTACGACCCACTCGACTATAATAATTTACCAGCGTACCTTTCTAGACTTAAATTACTTGAACTGACTTCACTTTCCTCTAGACGCGACCTACTGGTATCTTGCTTCACTTTCGATGTCTTAAATAACAACATAAACGTTAATTATATATCTAATAGGATAAAAATTAATAATGACGTAAGACAAACAAGACACACATCCTTACTTAAGATCTCTGCTCATCGTACTGAATATGGTGAATATTAACCTATCAATAGATGTTGTATGGTTTTCAACTCATATAGCTCCTGTTTTTCCCCAACTACATCTAAATTTGCATTCAAATCCAGGCTTCGTAATATCATGAAATAATCCTATCACTCTTATATTCCTAAATATCCCAGTTGTAAATACTAGTTTAAAATTAAATCAATTATAATTATAAAATATCATATATAAAGACACATTATTTGTTGTTAATAATAATAATAATAATAATAAGTAAATCAATATTTTTATATTTATCTTTGTAATACATACTTATGTTCAATTAATATTAATACTTTATTTTTAGACTAGTCAAATATACTAAAAGTACCCGGATAAGTTAAATAAATAAATAAATAAATAAGCCTAGTAACTAAGAACTTCATAATGTACCTTGTACCTTGTTTGGTAAATAAATAAATAAATAAATAAATAAAATAAATAAACCTGTCTTTAAAGATTCTTATCATGTTTTGCATTAGAATCTATAAATCCTGTTGAAGTAGTGCAGGGAATACTTTAACTACTCCAGCGAATTTGTAGGATTTAAAGTTGTTTATTGCCCATTTAATTTTTTCTGTAGTTAAGATTTTATTAGCAAGGCTTCTGCTATTTGGAGTCGGACTTTGAGTCCTTTCCTCTTCCTCTATATCTTCAAGGTTTATTATTTTGCAACCCGGAAAGTGTGTTGCCAATAACACTTCAAGAGTTTCTGAGCTGCTGGTTGTTAGAAATTCATCTTGTCTCTATAACAGTCCAATGTCTACAGCTGTATCTTTTGCCAGAGCTTTCTGGAGTCTGGATGCCGCTGGGAGATCATTGATCTCTTCACAGAATTTCTTCCATGAATCTTTTTTGGACTTTTTGAGTAAAGTGTTGTATTCGGTAAGGGAAGTTCTGTATGCTTCCCAACTACCAAGGGCTTTCGCTCTGTCGAAAAATTTCCTGGTTTCTTAGCGTTTTGCCGCTAGTTCGTCATTCCACCAAGGAACCTATTTTTTGCCTTTGTTTTGGGAAATGGGACAACTTTGTTCGTATGCATCTATTATGCTATTAAAATTTAGTTGGCTTGGACGTCTATGTAGTCTGGGCTGCTGATTTCTACCTATGAGTTATTTATTTCGTTCTAAAGGTAATGGTGGTATTGTTGCCAGTTAGTATGTTTTGGTTTTCTAAATTTTTTGGTAATATTTAGAGTAGTTTACAATTCCAAACATATGTGGTTATGGTCAGAAACCGATGCTTTTTTTGAAACGTGCCAGTTTGCTAATTTTTGAATTAGGACTTTTTTGAATTATGAAACTTTTTTTAAAAATAGATTCAGTGTAGTTGCTTAATTCAAAAATTTACTGTATTTAAAAATAATTTTTATAAAAAGTCTAAATTTTTATCTAAATTCGAATGAAAATAAACTTGAATTTTAAGGAAAATAACTTTAAAAACCTTATTGAAGTACTTAACATAAGTTCCAAACCTAAACCTAAACATGTCATATTTGAATAACCGTTTCCAAATTCGTCTAGGGGAGGAATTTGGAAACGGTTATTCAAATATGATATGTTTAGGTTTAGGTTTGGAACTTAGGTTAAGTACTTCAATAAGGTTTTTAAAGTTATTTTCCTTAAAATTCAAGTTTATTTTCATTATACAAAACACTTTCGGCTATAATACGCAAGTATCTTATTAATTGTAAAGGAATACACCTAACCTCTAATCCAGGTTTTTTTTATGTGAATCTTCAGCAAATATTAATTGAACTAATAAAAGAAAGAATAAAAGGAGTTTTAGTGGAAGTTATGGAAAAAAACAGAAGATTACTGAAGTTTCCATAATTTGTTTTTAATAATTAAAATACTTTTTAAAACTAAATCAAATTAAAAAAATATTTTAATTAATATCTACATTTATAATATAATAATAATGTAGTTTATATAAAATCTATTTTTAGATTACCATGATATTTATGTAAAAGTAAAATAAGTAAAATTTATGTAGAATAATAGGTAACATAGTTAAATTGGGATGTTATTTTAATTTTCAGATTTATGTTTTAATTTTTCAGAAATGTTTAATAAACTATTTTCATAAATATTTTGTAAACTAGATCTTTTCATATTGTCTGAATAGATTTGAAATTTCAAAACACACAACTTTTAAAAATATTTGTATATACAAAAAATAAATATTTTTCTCAACGGTCTTTTTTCTCTTCAATCTAATTTGACAATTCTGTTAAAAATAAAAAAATAATAATAAAGATTGTTGCAAGGTTTTTTGATATTTCATATTGATATTACTTAGATATTTCCCATGGTTAGTTTTCATTTTAACCAAATCGCTCTTTATTTTTCAATGAGCATATGAAATGTTTGACAGGCATATGAAATTTTAACTAAATCTTTTTTTAAGGAAGTTAAAAGCCGAGATGAGCATAAGGTCGTTGAAAAAGAAAAAACTAATATCAGTATAAAAAAATTTAATATAATAATATAACTGAAAATTTAATATAATCATAAAAACAAAGAGAATTTAAATGAAAAACAAACTATTTTTAATCACCAAACACGAGACAATTTAATCACTGCTAGCAGTCCATATATTATATAGTCAAAGGTGTCCGTACACCTTTGACTATATAAGGTGTCCGTACACCTTTGACTATATAATATATGGCTATATAAGGTGTCCGTACACCTTTGACTATATAATATATGGACTGCTAGCAACCAACTTCAGTCGCGTTCAAAGATAAACTAGCGAAGGTCCTAGGTAGAGTAGTAATAAGACTACAAGCATTACCAAAAAACAAAATGGCGTATTTTTGTTTAAAAATCTAGTTTGTTTTTTAATAAGTTTTTTAATAAATATATTTATAAAAAAGAATTTCATAATTTTGTTTATTAACCCATTCATTACAAAATAGTTTTTCAAACAAAACTTATTTTCTTTACATTTTTTTGTATGTTTAAAGACTCCTTTACAAGACACTTAAACATGTTGAAATGCTTAGGAGTGAAAAAGGAATGAACATTTATAAGAAATATAAGAATGTTTAAAATTCCGTGAGTATTTCAATTTAATACATACAATCTTTTGATTAACATTCTCACAGAAATTATTGCTGGTACCAACTTTAATTTTGTTACTACTGCTTCATTTGTTCGTAATTATACCCTATGATTTTCTTAAACTGCTTTATTTGTAAACTTTGTGCCCTAGGTTTAGTCAAAGGGTTAATCGATATAACTATTTTATCATACTTCTTGAATATTAGTGATACTTGACAATAGGTGATTTCATTTAGTTCTATTACTTTTTAATAGATGGATAGTTCTCGTATTCGGCGAGAACTTCCTAAGAGCGGATGCTTGAACATTTTTCTTAAAAAAAATATATTGTTACGTAAACAATCTTCTGGCCGTGTTAATAAAGTGACAACTTGCAGTCCACATATTATATAATGAAAGATATTTACTGAATATATGTACTAAATCTATATTTATCTATTGTACTGATACGATTTCTATTCATTCTTAACAAAACGTAAGATATCTACTGAATAGATGTACTAAATCTATATTTATCTACTGTACTGATACGATTTCTACACTTTCTTAACAAAACGTAACACATGCTACAAAACTACTTTTTATTATTCCTACTTTTTATTGTTCATGCTTAAAGTTATATATAAAATATTTTACACTGGGAAGTTTACCCACGTTATTTTTAATTTGTGTTATATTATATTGTTTTCTAATGGTACTACGCAATTCTGAAGGAGTACTACAAATTCCTAAACGAGATGATTCTTTTGGATATTTTGATAATTGCATTCTCCACCATTAAATTGTTAGGGTATGTTTGAGAAAATGAAAACAGTTTATGGTATAACAGTTGATGGTCCAGTTTTCTGATATTCATATTTTTCTTTCAATCTATAACAATTTGTTGAATGGGGAAAGCATTTTTGTTTCCCATTTCCTTTTAGGTTTTGCATATAATTTTCTAATTTGAATGCACTATAACCGTTTACATGATGATACTTCTTCACATCATTTGCTAAGTTATATGATATCTGTTCTGCACTAAACTATATTATTCAACAAATTCTTTCAATAATTCTGCAGGACATTTATTGTTCCGTAAACAATCGTGTTAATATTCGAATACAGCAAACAAGTAATATGTTGATAGTATGATAGTATTTAGAAATATTCGAAATACGGTGGCTTGCAGTGGTCTCAATCATCGAAGGTTCTTTGTTTCCTAGCAAATTTGTTTGACATACATTTTCTAATTTTCTTTAAATTTTCATTAATTGCTGTTATTGGGGCTTTTTAATGAATATTCTTTCCTTCGGAATTTTAATAAACAATGCAGTATTACGCCTAGCAAACCACAATGCATATATTCAAGCGGAAATTTCGTAACACAGCTAATATTTAGTTGATCTATTGAAATATCTAATCGTACATGATGCTCTTTTTTCTTTTTTGTTCGAAGGCTTCATTTGTCCGTAATTATTTACTACTGGAAAGTATACCCTGTGATTTTCTTAAGCTCCTTTAATTGTAAACTTTGTGCAGCTATGGTAACCGGATTAGGATTTTACATCTAATAATAACAATTTTCGTAAATTTTATATATTTTTCATAAAATAACAATATAATTTATTTATTTATTTAGTTGAAATAACTTTTTATATCCCATTTGTTTGTTTTTCTTAAACATATTTAATTTAAATTATTCACCTAAATTATTTAAATTATTTTTTACATATATTAAATTCATTTTTTACATCTACTTATTCACTAAATTATCTAAATTATTTTTTATATATATTAAATTCATTTTTTACATCTACTTAATTTATTTTCATTAAAGCATTTGGTAATCCATTATATAATTTTCATACATTAACATATTTTGTGTTTTATGATTTCTACAAAAAATTAATCGGAAACTAAAAATATTTATTCATTTGTAGTTATGAATTTCATTACTATATAGTATATACGAATCTTTCACATAAATAATCTGGAGATAAATTATGTTTTACTTTAAAAACATAATTTATCTCCAGATAAATTATGTTTTTAAATTAAATTTAATTATGTTTTAATTTATAAGTACATTTTTCTGAATTCTTTGCCTTATGTTTAACCATTGTAATGTATTATGTATCCAACATAAGTTTCGTTGAAGAATATCTATCAGCTCATACAATAATTTCCATAGCTTTCATTTGTAGCTTCAGCATTGAATAATTCCATTATTTGACATGTATAATATAGAGGAGCAATATTCTAGATGGGATTTAATCATAATGTTATGAATTTTTATAGCATTTTAGAATATGTTTTTTGAACTCTAATTTATAATCAATAACAATCCTCAAATACTTAACTTCCTTAATAATTTCTATGATTTCCCCATCTATCATAATATCGGCGTTTGTGTTACCATTTGCTATCATACTTTTGGTTTGCTGATATTTAATTTAATTTTATTCATTTTAATATAATTCATTTATATTATTTACAGCTTCTCCAACTGATCTACTATAATACATAATAATCAAACAACACCAAACAACATGAACTTGGCAAACAACACCGACTTGGCAATTCTTACGACCTTTTCCGTATCATTTTTTTATATCAAAAATTGCAATACATCCAAAACACAGCAACTCCCAAAAATAAATTAAATTTCACATTAAATCTGAAACTATACCATTATTAAATCTGAAACTATACCATTAATTTTAATTTTCTGTTTCTTATCTTTAAAAAGAGATTCTAAAACTATACGACGATCTGTTGATTCGAATATTGATATTTATTGATATAGTAGCCGGATTGGGATTTTATATTTAATAATAACAATTTCATAACCACTTTTGAAAGTATTTTACTACTTGTTTGTTAACTATTTTCTCTATTATCTTAGCTTCAGTCAATATTGTTTTTTTTTTTTTTTTTTTTTTTGAGGGGAGCACGAGAGAGCACTGCGACCTAAAAGATCTATTGTGCATTTATTGCCCCTTTCCCTAGCCAATATTAAGAGATCTGAAGAAACTTAATATGTTCTCGGGAGACGAATAGGCTAGTTCATCTGGGGTAAGGGTGCCTTTTCCCAGATGATTTAATCTTCTACGTGCCGCTGCTTCACAGTAGCATAGTAGATGTTCTGTATCCTCTTTGTCAGATAGACAGAGGCGACATTTATTATCTTCAGCTAGTCCCATTTTTTCTAGATGATAGCGTACAGGGCTGTGGCCTGTCAGGAGACCTATTAAGGTTCTTATATCCTTTTTGCTGAATTTTAGTATTTCCTCCACTTTTATGGTTTGTGGTTTAATAAATTTTTTGGATAGTACGAGTTTTGGAAGTGAGTTCCAATAGATTATGTGCTCTTGTTCTATCCACCTTTTTAAAATAAGTTTAGAGTGACCTTTAGGTTTTCCACAGAAAGGTTCAGGTCCAATAAACCTGGTGCTTGCACCATTTTTTGCAAGGCTATCGGCCTCTTCATTTCCTTCTACTCCAATATGACCTGGTACCCACATTAAGGTTACATTATTCCTTTTGGCCAATATTATGAGTTTCTGCAGACAGTCCCAGACAAGTTTTGACTCATGTTTGTGGGAAGATAGAGATTGGAGTACAGCTTGACTGTCCGATAGTTTTATTGCGGTATGCTCTTTTCAGGTTTTCCTGTATGCACATTTCCATCGCAATCATTTCTGCTTGGAAGATAGTTGCTTCTCTTCCGAGTGATACTGATGCCGAGAAGTTTGGGCCTTTGACTCCAGCACCTGTGCCCTCGTTGGTACGGGAGCCATCTGTATACCATATTGCTGCACCCGTATATTGTTCAGGAAGCTTAGATTGCCAGTCTTTGCGTTCGCTGATTATAATTTTGAATGGTATGTCAAAGTTATAAAGTGTCGGCATAGTGTCCGATAGATGTGAGGCAATGGCCTCTAATTTGGGGTTATTTGACAGTTGAAGGTGACCCTAAGATCTCTTCGGAGGTAGTTTCTTTCCCTCTGAATTCTTAGCATACCACTTGCCGCTTCTTTTTTATATGGAGATGTAGCGGTGGGAGGTTTAGGAACATTTCCATTGCCGCAGTAGGACAGGTTCTGATGGCGCCTGTTATTCCAAGACAAGCTAGTCTTTGGATTTTACCCAGTAAGACCTGGTTGTTATGATGTAATGTTTTTGTCCACCACATTGTGCATCCGTATCTTATTATCGGTAAGATTATGGTTATATAACACCAATAGATCATTCTGGGATGTAACCCCCATTTCTTGCCGAACATACTTTTGCATGCCCAAAAGGCCTTGGTTGCCTTAGCGTGAGTCTTATAAATGTGTGTGTTCCAACTTAGTTTCCTATCCAGTGTAACGCCTAGATATTTAACCTCATTGGAGCAGGGTATTGTAATACCATTTAGTGTAGGTGGTGTAATTTTAACTTTCCTTCTGTTTGTGAATGGTATTATTTCTGTTTTTTCTGGGTTTATACTAAGGTTTTTGGATTTACACCAATTGATTATCCCGTTTAGGGCTAATTGTAGCCTTTCTGATATGGCATTGTCATATTTACCCCTTATTATTATGACTATGTCAGCATAGCCTATGGTTTCGTAACCGAGATTCACTAGTAGTTGTAATAACTCATCAACCACGACAGACCAGAGTAGTGGAGATAAGACTCCTCCTTGGGGGCAGCCCCTGTAGGTTTGTGCCGTTTTTGAGCTATTTCCTAGGTAGGCTGTTGTCAAGCGACTTCTTAGCATGGCGTGTATCCATTTGGTTGTTGCCGATTCTAGACCTTTTTTTCTGGCTGCTGATATTATTGCTTCATGGGGGGTATTGTCAAAAGCAATACCCCCATGAAGCAATAATATTGTATTAACTAGACGAAATTTGGCAGCTGTCAATATTGTATTAACTAGACGAAATTTGGGAGCTGTTTTTTGTATTTTTAACTTTTTCAACTGGAACAATTGTAGATTATTTCCATTGATCTGGAAAAATACCATTTTCTAATGATGATTTTTTTATTGATAATACATATTCACCAATAAGATCAAAAGCCTCAATAAAAATTTTCACATTAACGAAATTATTATCCGATTTATTATTCATTTTTATTTAACACATTTTTCAAATCATTAATTGTTACATCTTCAAATTTAAATGATTATCAACAATATTTTGATTTATTTCATCAACATTAACAATAAAATATTTGTTAAATTTATTAGCTACAATAAAGTTATTATCAATTTTTCATTCTTAAACATCACCTCTGTAAAATCCGGGTTTTGTTCTTTTATCACATAATTTTTTATATATTTCCACATTGATTTTAGGTCATTTGAGTTTTCAATCTTATACCGAATTTATTGGTTTTTAGCAAGATCAGATTTTTTTAATATTTATTTCTTAATTCCATATATTTTTTCATTCAATAGCATAACTAGTGTAAAATACCACCATATAATGTTGACCTATTTTCTCACATTTTAAAATTCCTAATTCGTTTGTAAACCAACTATTTTGAATTACATGTTTTGATTTAACGACTATATACAGGGTGGGCCATAAGTCACTGAACATAGTATTTTTGATATAATTTTCTTATTTTGTAGTTTTTTCCCTTTTTATTTTCCAGTATTATCACCTTTTAATTTAATTATGTAACTATCACCTTTTAATTTAATCGACTCATGATCACTTATTTTTAAATTTGGATCAAGACTAGTAAATATTTTATTAAATTTATTAGTGCCTGCCTACTCAATAAATACATTTTCTAGATATATTTGAAATTCTACTGCATTCTGATACAATTTGTGTAAAAGCAATATCACATATTATTGGCTTCATTTTATTCTTATCACTATCATCACTAAACCAGTAAGTATTAAAACCACCCATAATTATAATATTTTCACTATTTTCAGGTACAGTATGTATAAGATCATTAAATTTTTGGAAAAATTCAGATTTTTGATTAAGATATCTTGATACTCTGTATAAACCAACAAAATAGAAAATATTATTACTATAATAAAATAAACTCTTATCATTAACTCAAAATAAATCAAAACTTAATGGTTTTTAAAATATCATATTTTTTAAAATACCAAATTAGTGAAGTGTAATCATATAATATCAACATTTTCATTAATTAACCAGGGCCACTAATATCAACATTTTCATTAATTAACCAGGGCCACTAATGACGCACTACAAAAGAGGTAGGATATGCAGGATATGTCATGAGGTAGGATATGCAATGCTTTTTTTAACGAGGTCTTACGTACGTATAATCCCCAAAAATATATATTTAAAAAATAAATTAAAAGATTAAATATTCGTACTACTTCAGAATTTATATAAAAAAAATAAATAAAAATGTATTCAATAAAAAATATAAGCACTAACATTCACCCGTGTATTTAAAAACATAAATAAAATAAATATTTTGCAAAATATAATAATTAATTAAATAAAATTTACTTTGCGTGCTTTAAGTTTTGCAAAATCGTCTATCAAGTCAGTATAAACCAAAATCAACTTATATAGATATTCTAGATAAATCTACCAGTCCCACTTGTCCCATAGCACTACGTAGATAATTCTTAATAATTTTTAACTTGGTAAAGCTACGTTTTCCGGAAGCTACTGTCACTCGTATTGTCAATAAAATTGTAAGTGCTACAATTAGATTTGGTAATATCAAGTCTAATTTCTTTTTAAATATAAAATCTATAGCGCTTAAAAAAGTTCCTGAAACTGTACTTTGAAATATTTGAATTTCATCTAATTCTAATAGTTCTAACCCTACTATATCGGAATGTGACAATTATCTAAAATATCAGAACCATGCAATGAAACTACAGAAATAATATGCAAAAATTTGAAAATATTATTTTCAAATTTATTATATAAGTTTCGTATATTATATATTTGTGCATACACAAAAATATTTTCCCTTTGGACTGTTGCACAGAATAAAAAGACTGTGCATGCGGGAGTTTTTGGTTTTATATAAGAAACGGAAGGGGTTTCTTATTGAAAGATACTCTGGCGTAGAGTTACAGTATGCAGTACACTATTGTAATTCCAAAATTAGGAAATAACTTTTTACTCAAATAATTAAATTAACATTTTTTTGTCCCTTTTGCCGTCCTAAAATTTCAGCGCCCCGGCAAGCTGTTTACACTGTTATATGGAGTTATCATTGATTCTAATTCATTAAAATTATTCATAACAACTTGTATATTAAGATAAACACAGTTTATTTCTTTTAATTCATTTTATTTATCACTAGGTTCGTTATTGTTAATATGTGACTTCTTTTTCCTTGTTCGCTCCACTGCGGAGCATATGACTCCAAGTACGGAGTTATCTGCACTTTAACAAGTTTCTTTAACATTTTTGTATTGTATTTTGTATTGAAATTTGTACTTACTAATTTTATATGAATTCCGAACCATAAATTTCTTTAAGTGAAGAACCTTTTAATTGCTAATGTCTTTATTAGTGAGGTATTTGTTGTTAGCGAATGGCGGTCCGATATCTCGGACCGTCAGTCTTAAATTACATTTTATTTCAGTCTTAAATTACATTTTCCCAGTCTTAAATTACATTTTATTTCAATTTTATTACTGGTAGTCATTTAAAGCTGAGTAAACTTAGAACAAGATCGATGTCTCGGACGGTAGTTCAATCCAATACCTAATGCACCACAGCTTAGCACACTACCACTTAAACCACCGTCACTCATATTATTATATGATAATTGTTAAAAAAAAAAAATTTTAGTTCAAGTATTCTTTTTATATACTCTACAATTAATCATATCTAAAACGCTATGATTAGGATCTAGGCCTAAATTTAATTCATTTTTCATTTCCAATAATTTAAATTTTGTCCCTTCTGCAGATATTTTTCATCTTTCGCTTCGAAACTTAATATCAAAGGTTTATATTCTTCGGTTAAACCTGCTGGCAAAACTAAGCTTATTAACATCAGTTTCTTCTGCACTATTAATATCATCTTTACTTATAACAGGTGCTGTAAAAACAACACCAATAGCAACATTACAAATTCCCACAAAGAAGAAACAAATACAAATGGAAATAGAAAAACAAGCGTTGAGCAACTTTATAAAAATAAAAGAGATCAACAGAGTGAACTGGAGCAAGAAAACGAATTTAAAATCACAACCAACATATCTTAAAACAATAAACGATCTCAAAATAAAACATAAAATGGAAAATTATAGAATTGTTAATATACCTGCAACAAATACATTAGAATATACCAATTTTAAACACAGTTAAAATCATAAATAGTGAAACATGACAACTGTACAAAACTGATAACATAATGTACGAAGAATACTTGCTAACATGCAACAGCCTAAATAAAGATTCCCAAAAAGAAAAAGATATAGCAAAGCTATACTGGGAAACTAGAGGGTTAATGAGCTAAAGTTAAAACCCATCGTCATTAGAAAACGATAATAATAAATTGATTGGAATGTACAACTTTCTCATCAGTACGCTTTAGGCAACATTTCATAATTTGTTTACCCAAGAGGAAAGAATTCAACATTACATAACTAATAAATCTGCAAATGCGTTATTAAGAATGATGAAGAAATATCATACCAAATTAATGATCTGATCTGGAATTTATATTGTTGCCCATTGTGTACTAATCCATTAAACATTACATCTTTACTTTCCTCTATGCTGGAGAAATTTATTAGCGCAAAACGGTTTTTGTATCCCTAAAATACTGTAATTAAAAATATTTAATGAATCGGAAAATTATTGGCCCCAACTGGAGCTTTTCGCTAGTGGTACCCCATCCATTCCTACAGTAATCTCTACAACTTTACTGGTTAGTTTTTTTTTTAAGAAACGTACAATTATTTTTTATATCTATATGGGAACAAAATTTCGGTACTAATTTTTCATTTTTTTAAAGATCTAATGTCTATTTTGATGCTGGGATGATATTTCTTCAACACTCTTAATAACGCATTTGCAGATTTATTAGTTATGTAATGTTGAATTATGTTATGTTGTTATGTATGTTGGTCCATTGTGCAAAATCATATGAAATATTATTGAAGTTTCCAGACAAATTATCACTATTGTATGAATATGAATCTTATATTGTACTGAACTACCAGTGTTACCTCAATAATTTAGATGTATATTATACCTTTCTTTATTATATTTAATCAAATCCACAAACCCACATATCATAAAAAAGTTGTTTGAAACCAAATTGAAACGTTTATGAGATGGAAAATACAACATTTCTGAAGCATAAATTTGGAATCATTTTGGTGATGTAATGATACGTTTCTGAGATATTTTTTTTAGTTAGTTTGCGATATTTATGAGATAGAAAATAGAACAATTCTTAAAAATCAATTTGGAATCATTTTGGTAATGTAAAGGGTTTGACGCCTGTCGCTGCAATATTAAAAAAAAATTAAAACTTCGTATTTTATATTATGCGAGTATACAATCTTGTCGTTGTCGCTGTGTTATCTAAATATTTACCATCCTGTTTTGAAAATTTTACATTGAAATTTTTTTAATAAAATGTATTATGCTTGCCTGATGCAGAAAAAATATTTGCGTGGCAAATCTTCTTGAGTTATTTCAAAGCGCTACTTTTATTTTTATTTTTTTTCAATTCAGTTTTGAAATTTTATGAATAAATATGTCAGTTTGCTCACGTCAAACTTCATACTTAAGACACACAGTTAGTAGGCTGGCTTAAGCAAGGAGTATGGAAACTGGTGTCTAGAGGCCAACTAATTTTATTTCAGTTCTTATATCTAATCTTGCAAGTTTTTTTAGTTTTCCCTTTGGATTACTAAAATTTGTTTTGTTATATATGTACGTAACCCCTTAGATTAGGTCAAGAGGTTTTTTTCGTTTCAATCATCTAGTGTTGTTTTCCATATCTAAGAGCCGAGTGGCTTCCGAGTTGATGTAGTAGTTTGAAGTGATGTTTCGATGCTGTTTTTTTAATTTCGTCAATTACCAGTTAACCTTAAGATCTCTTTGTAAAACACTATTACGTATGTAACATGGGGTTTGTACTATATTTCTTATTACTTTGTTTTGGAAGCGTTGAATTTTTATTATTTGCCTTTGGCTGGCACAGGCCCATATCTGTATGCCATACATTCAAACTGGTTTTGTTATTTGATTATAGATTAGTAATTTATTTGTTATTTATAATATTGATTTACGTCCAATTAGCCAGTAGAGCTTTCTATATCTAATGTTAAGTTCGATTAATTTTGTTTTTATATGTTCTGTCCATTTATTTTTAACTTCCAATATTATACAGAGATATTTGACCGTAGATGCGTGCGGTACTGGATTATCATTTAGTAGTATCGGGATTCTGTTTTCTACTGCTCTGTTTGTGAAGGTTATGGATTTTGATTTTGAGTGCTTTAGTTTGATTTTCCGTGTATTTGTATATTCTTGTGTTTAAGTTTTTATCTCTTGTCATCATACTTGTATCGCCCGCGAATGTGGCAACTAATACTCGATCTTTTTCAGGAAGATCATGCCTTTTATCTCCAAGTAACTGTTTTCGTGGTTTATACGGAAGTATCTGTTGGTTAAGTAAGAAGTTAGAAATTTAACGTGATTTTTTGGTGGCAATTTTTTTTTTTTAATGTATTAGTCCTTCGTGCTTGAGATACGTCAATGGAGATGGCCGAGCAAAATGGATTATCTTCAAGTGCTTTTTCTATGTAGTCTGTAATCCTATGTATCTGTTCAATAGTCGAATGTTTCTCACGAAATCCAAACTGGTAGTTAGATATTGGTTTTTTGTTTCAATTATTGGTTTGCTTTTTCTACTATTTTTGATCATTTAACTTCTGCGAATTTACTTATCATTTTAACTTCAGCGAATTTCCATTTACTTGGAACGTACTTTATTCTAAAAGAGGCAATAATTAGCTGTGTCAACATTATAATACATTTTTTGGGCAACTGGTTTATTACTTCCGCTGTTATTATATCGTAGCCTGGATCCTTTTTTTCCCTCATTTTCTTTATTTCTTCCGTCAATTTACGAGGTGTAATTTGTTTTATGCTTTTATTGTCTGTATTTTCTTCTTCTTTGTCCAGGTGTATTGATGATTTTGTCTCTTTTGGTTTGTAAACTCCCGCCAGGTGGCCTGCAAATGTCTCCGCCTTTTGCTTGCTATCTTTGGTTCACATAGCGGATTTTGTTTTTATTTGTGGATTGTGAGCTATTGGCTTTTTTAATTTTTTTGTAGGCTTTCAGAGAGAGTATTCCGACTGTGCATCTGCGCCTATATTGTCTAGTTAGTTACACATATTTGTCTCCTTGACAAATATGTGTAACTAACTAGTTGCTCTTTTCTGTTGAAAATCTTCTTGCCTGATGGGTCCTTGACTGCTGCCATTTTCTTCTGTATCGTCTTTTTTTTTCCACTAGTGTTTTGATGTCATTAGGATATTGAATTGTATGTATTCGTTCTGGTTTTGGTTTGTTTGTCCTGTTCCATGCTGATGTTTGTATCGTCTTCTTGAATTTCTCGGCTTGGTCGTCCAGTTGTTGTTTTAATCGAAGCTTAATTTTTAGATTGATGTTATTTTCTATGTCTATAGAAAATAACATCAACACTGTTCCAGTCAGAGGTAATGTTGGTTAGTACTGGATAACATTTCTTAGTCATCACCCTCACGCTTAGGTGTAGTATAACTGCGGATTAGCCTGAGTTAAGGTCGTAGTTGTCTTGTTTCTATCTTCACGAAATTTGTCGATACTTTTTTAGCGATGAAAAAGTCTGGAATTTTATTTTCGTTAGTTGGCCAATAGGTCGGGCTACCTGTTGAGTGCAGCCGGATTCTGTCAACCCTGCATTTAGCTCTTTTTCCTTAGAGGTTGATAATCTGGAGCCCCAGTTTACATGCTTTGCGTTGAAATTCCCACCTAATATAAACCCTTCCCCTATAATACATGTAACCCTCGAAGAAGACGATTAATTGGTTCAGTGTTGTTTGAAACCGTGTTGTTCTAGACTACTACATTTAGAAATAATTCTATATCAAATAATATATTTATTGTATTCTTTTTCAAAAAATCGTGTAGTTTGAAAGGTGTAATTCGGGGGATGGTATCCGTGTTCTTCGAATCTCGTGTTCTTACCGTGTTGAAAAAAGGAAGTACCGTGTTGTTCGGGCGTTACCTGAATTTAAAATATTTTTATAGTCGTTTTTATCAGGTTGTATTTTGAAGAACAGTAAACTGTCCCACGGTAAGTTTTTGCTGATACTATTCAACTAAAATGATGGTAAGTTTCTTCCTTTTTCAGGTTTAATTCTCATAATGTTTTTTTTTTATTAATATTATGCTTAGTTCGATTGTCCGCGTGATTTGTCAGGTACGTATTATAATTTGAGATGTGTTTTTACATTTGATTAGTCAAGTGAGTTTCTGAAATTAAGCATATGTCAATTTTTTTATTGTCAAGAAATAGTTCCCTTTGGATTACTAAAATTTGTTTTGTTATATATGTACGTAACCCCTTAGATTAGGTCAAGAGGTTTTTTTCGTTTCAATCATCTAGTGTTGTTTTCCATATCTAAGAGCCGAGTGGCTTCCGAGTTGATGTAGTAGTTTGAAGTGATGTTTCGATGCTGTTTTTTTAATTTCGTCAATTACCAGTTAACCTTAAGATCTCTTTGTAAAACACTATTACGTATGTAACATGGGGTTTGTACTATATTTCTTATTACTTTGTTTTGGAAGCGTTGAATTCTTATTATTTGCCTTTGGCTGGCACAGGCCCATATCTGTATGCCATACATTCAAACTGGTTTTGTTATTTGATTATAGATTAGTAATTTATTTGTTATTTATAATATTGATTTACGTCCAATTAGCCAGTAGAGCTTTCTATATCTAATGTTAAGTTCGATTAATTTTGTTTTTATATGTTCTGTCCATTTATTTTTAACTTCCAATATTATACGGAGATATTTGACCGTAGAGGCGTACGGTACTGGATTATCATTTAGTAGTATCGGGATTCTGTTTTCTACTGCTCTGTTTGTGAAGGTTATGGATTTTGATTTTGAGTGCTTTAGTTTGATTTTCCGTGTATTTGTATATTCTTGTGTTTAAGTTTTTATCTCTTGTCATCATACCTGTATCGCCCGCGAATGTGGCAACTAATACTCGATCTTTTTCAGGAAGATCATGCCTTTTATCTCCAAGTAACTGTTTTCGTGGTTTATACGGAAGTATCTGTTGGTTAAGTAAGAAGTTAGAAATTTAACGTGATTTTTTGGTGGCAATTTTTTTTTTTTAATGTATTAGTCCTTCGTGCTTGAGATACGTCAATGGAGATGGCCGAGCAAAATGGATTATCTTCAAGTGCTTTTTCTATGTAGTCTGTAATCCTATGTATCTGTTCAATAGTCGAATGTTTCTCACGAAATCCAAACTGGTAGTTAGATATTGGTTTTTTGTTTCAATTATTGGTTTGCTTTTTCTACTATTTTTGATCATTTAACTTCTGCGAATTTACTTATCATTTTAACTTCTGCGAATTTCCATTTACTTGGAACGTACTTTATTCTAAAAGAGGCAATAATTAGCTGTGTCAACATTATAATACATTTTTTGGGCAACTGGTTTATTACTTCCGCTGTTATTATATCGTAGCCTGGATCCTTTTTTTCCCTCATTTTCTTTATTTCTTCCGTCAATTTACGAGGTGTAATTTGTTTTATGCTTTTATTGTCTGTATTTTCTTCTTCTTTGTCCAGGTGTATTGATGATTTTGTCTCTTTTGGTTTGTAAACTCCCGCCAGGTGGCCTGCAAATGTCTCCGCCTTTTGCTTGCTATCCTTGGTTCACATAGCGGATTTTGTTTTTATTCGTGGATTGTGAGCTATTGGCTTTTTTAATTTTTTTGTAGGCTTTCAGAGAGAGTATTCCGACTTTGCATCTGCGCCTATATTGTCTAGTTAGTTACACATATTTGTCTCCTTGACAAATATGTGTAACTAACTAGTTGCTCTTTTCTGTTGAAAATCTTCTTGCCTGATGGGTCCCTTGACTGCTGCCATTTTCTTCTGTATCGTCTTTTTTTTTCCACTAGTGTTTTGATGTCATTAGGATATTTAATTGTATGTATTCGTTCTGGTTTTGGTTTGTTTGTCCTGTTCCATGCTGATGTTTGTATCGTCTTCTTGAATTTCTCGGCTTGGTCGTCCAGTTGTTGTTTTAATCGAAGCTTAATTTTTAGATTGATGTTATTTTCTATGTCTATAGAAAATAACATCAACACTGTTCCAGTCAGAGGTAATGTTGGTTAGTACTGGATAACATTTCTTAGTCATCACCCTCACGCTTAGGTGTAGTATAACTGCGGATTAGCCTGAGTTAAGGTCGTAGTTGTCTTGTTTCTATCTTCACGAAATTTGTCGATACTTTTTTAGCGATGAAAAAGTCTGGAATTTTATTTTCGTTAGTTGGCCAATAGGTCGGGCTACCTGTTGAGTGCAGCCGGATTCTGTCAACCCTGCATTTAGCTCTTTTCCTTAGAGGTTGATAATCTGGAGCCCCAGTTTACATGCTTTGCGTTGAAATTCCCACCTAATATAAACCCTTCCCCTATAGTACATGTAACCCTCGAAGAAGACGATTAATTGGTTCAGTGTTGTTTGAAACCGTGTTGTTCTAGACTACTACATTTAGAAATAATTCTATATCAAATAATATATTTATTGTATTCTTTTTCAAAAAATCGTGTAGTTTGAAAGGTGTAATTCGGGGGATGGTATCCGTGTTCTTCGAATCTCGTGTTCTTACCGTGTTGAAAAAAGGAAGTACCGTGTTGTTCGGGCGTTACCTGAATTTAAGATATTTTTATAGTCGTTTTTATTAGGTTGTATTTTGAAGAACAGTAAACTGTCCCACGGTAAGTTTTTGCTGATACTATTCAACTAAAATGAAACTAAAAAGTTTCTTCCTTTTTCAGGTTTAATTCTCATAATGTTTTTTTTTATTAATATTATGCTTAGTTCGATTGTCCGCGTGATTTGTCAGGTACGTATTATAATTTAAGATGTGTTTTTACATTTGATTAGTCAAGTGAGTTTCTGAAATTAAGCATATGTAAATTTTTTTATTGTCAAGAAATAGTTCTAGATCATTAATTTTGTTCTTTAGTCCATTGGCGTTCCATGTTGAGATTCTTAGTTCTTTCGTCATTGATGGGTTGTGTTAATTATTTTGTTAGGAATTAATTTTTCCAAATTGTCCATTCTGAGAGTTAAGTTACTAATTAAGTCATAGATGTTTGTTAACAATTGAGTTTGATTTGCATTTTGTTGATGCTCGCCTAGAGTTATTTTTTTGTGAATAGTTGTTTTTAATTACTTGAGCTATTTTAATAAATATAACATAATTTTTTGCTTTCAATTTTATTCTTACCTTTGAAATTTACCTAAAAAATATTATTTTTACAAACAAATTAACCAAAATTTATTATTTTAGCTATGTTTTATTTTTTTACCTGTAATTTATTGTTACCTAAATTCACTTTAATTTTCTATTTAATTTATATGTAATTGTTTCCCATAAATTTTATTATACCTAGATTGTAACTTATATGAAATATTTGTTGTGTTTCTTCTTTTGTATTTTGAATTGTCCAGCGTCCTTCCCGACTTCTTGGCCTCGGTGATCTACTAGGGTGTTAATTATTTAAATAAAACAACTTTTACTTGCTAAGACACCTCTTGTTTTGAGGTATCAAGTCGAATACCTCGGCTTTTCGAATGCCGTTCTTCGAATGCCCAGAACCACCAAATTACTAAGTCTTTTATGCGCCAAAAATGCTCCTTTAGCATTTTTAGCCATCCGGCACGTGTTGTGTAATTACCAAATTTAATAGTGAACGAACTCAATGAACTCTAAAACCCTTAGTAATAATATCATATGCTTTTTATTATTACAATATTTTATATGCAATTGTTGTTGTCATACATAATTGCTTTCCATATGACGATTTATTAATTGTTGTTGTTGTATATTTTTTCATACAAGTCATACTGTTTACTGACCTTGTTATGAAATCAATACTATGAAACTTGTATAAACGAATTAAATTTTCTACACTGTAAACACAAATTTTTACTACCGAATAAAAAAATTAGAAAAATGTAACATTTAAAAATAAAATTTATATCATATTATGCTATGGTACATTTTGTGTACACTGTTAAAAAAATTTTTTTTCTAAAAATTTGGACTACCCAAAATACATTTTTATATTAAAAAAAAAACTTTTTTTTTTTTAAATTAAATTTTCTCAGATTTTTGCTGCTTCTTTTTACGCTGAACAGCTCGCAGTTCTCGAATTTGTTTACGGAAAAGCTGTTCCTGCTCTTTCGTACAACGCAACCGTAATAGCTGTTGCAGGTCTTTTATTTGTTGGAGTCTTTTTGCTGCTACCCCTCCTCTTTGTCGTTTTGTCGGTTCTGGTTTTATTTGTGCTGGTACTTGAGAAGCTTGATACCGTTTGCGGTATTCTTCTATCAATTTAGAACCGGCATGGACCGGTTTTGGACCGGCATTTTTGTTCTTTTTTATATCTTCTTCGATTAAGTCGACGGAGTTCGACGTCATGTGAATTGTCCAAGTTCGTTCTAAATCAATCCAAAGCTAGACTAAATGCCTTTTACGATACCTCCTAGCAAATGCCTGACGGTTTGGATAGATTGGTCACAAAAACGTTCAAGTTATCTTCTTACCCAGAATTTTCTTTTGATTAGAGAACGTAGCTCTAATCCTGGTCACGGCATCACTGTTGTGCTTCTCCTTTTTATTTTGAAGTTGTCCAGCGTTTTACCATTTTCCTCGGTGCTAGTCGATCACCGAGGACAAAGGTAAAATAAAACAACTTTATTTAAATAAAACAACTTTTACTTCTTAAGACACCTCTTGCTTTGAGGTATCAAGTCAAAGCTTCGGCTTTTCGAATGCCGTTCTTCGAATGCCCAGGACAACCAAATTACTAAGTCTTTTATGCGCTAAAAATGCTCCCTTAGCATTTTTAGCCATCCGGCACGTGTTGTGTAATTACCAAATTTAACAGTGAACGAACTCAAAATGTCAAAACTAAACGAATGCATAGATATTCTTCGTTATGTACTGTCATTGCGTACGCCTAACCATAATTGGCATATGGGAACCTCATACATGTTTTATTTTTACACACTGACATTAAACAGAAAGAAAAGTAAAAGAATTTAATTTTAGTGAAATAATTAAAAAAAGTGGTAAAAAGTAAATTAGACAGTAAATTTAATGCATAGAGTTTGCATAAGCCCAAGAAGCATGTAATAGATGGAGTGGGCACAAGTCTTCTATCTTTTTCTAACTCATTAAAAATTTAATTTAACCAAAAAGTGTTTATGAAACTACATTTTGAGGTAGTTCGCTGTCTAAGAAAACTAAATTGTCAAATTCAGATGGAAATTTGATGTCAAATAATTGAAATATAAGGTTATGTTTAGTGAGAAAGTTTTTTTAAAACTATTAAAAGTAATTATTATTGAATGAAATTAATTTTGTGATAAATAATATTTTATATGTATACGATTAAGCAATCTTATTATGGATAATGAACTAAACTTAAGTGTAAGGGAAAGCAGTACATCATTCTAAACTGTGAATATTATTTTGATGCAGAAAACAAGATTTCTTTAAACAGTTATGTTATTTACCTCCTTTTATTAAGGATTTCCCTAAAATATTTTACTACGCCAATGAAATAAAATCGAAATAATTAGTAAATTTTTATTTCAATAATTTGCATTTTAATTTCTTTTAAAATTTTGTGTGACATTGCAAAATGACAACTTAAATTGTGGTTTACAAGTAAAATATTATTACTATTAAATTGAAAATAGTATTAATTTATTTATTGCCCCAAAATTTTAATGATTTTATTTAATTTAAATATTTCTAAATGATGGCGAAAACAAATGTGGATGAATTCTATAAGTACCACAGATTGGTTGCCAATATTAACAGTGAATAGCAGAATTTGTTCTGCTCATGTTCAATCAGACAACCTAAATTAGCAAAGATAAGTATTTGTTTACTATTTTTTGTATTTTTTAAGTTACGCTATTTCAATATATAACGTAGGCATTATTATCTAATTTAAAAGTATTATTTATAAATATTTTTTTTCTTTTCCGGAAATTGGTTATAGTCAAGAAAATATAAGAGATTTTGTAGAAATTAATAGAAAAGATAATCGTGACGAGTTAGCTAATCGAGTTTTGAAAGATTATTATCCTTAAAAATTGATTTTAATATTATTTAAATAAAACTATATTTATTTAACATAAACTTTTTCTTTGTTGTTAACCTTATCTTTTAATTTTGCCTAAATAACATTATTTTTTCCAACAAATTAACCAAAATTAATTATTTTACCTTTTGATTTTTCTCTTAAATTTCATTGTTAGCTACATTCCATTTTTACCTAAATTGATTTTTTTTCACTTAAATTAATTTTTTTGGGGGAAAGTTGTAGTGTGCGCATTTCAGTTGCTGGTTTCAACTGAAATGCGCATACTACCAATGAAAAGTCATTGGTAGTATGCGCATTTTGGTCTGACGGTTAGGAAACCGTCAGAACAAAATAACAAGAAACAAATTAACATACATCAACGATCACTTGATGTATGTTAATATACTAAACTTCAGCAACGAGGAATATACACCTAAAAGGAAAAAAACATGTTCAGATAGCAACATTACAAGAATTCAAACACCAGTAAATCAATATTCGCAGAGATAGAAAAAATGATAGTTCCAGAAAGCGAACTATAGGAAGCAAAACGTGAGATTTTAGAACCTAAAAATATTATACTAGCAATGCAGCATAAAGAATCTAGAGTAAAAACAACAGGTCAGATAACATGCTCAGTAAATATACCGACTAAAGATCGGATTCTTTTCTTTGCTTTAAGAAGCATACATGTTCTTTCCTTTGCAACTAACGTTGCAAAGGAAAGAGCATGTATGCTTCTTAAAGCAAAGAAAAGAAAAACAGTAACTGAAACCAACACAGGAAAAAAGGACAATCCTGCAAGAGAAAATTTACTAAAAAAAATATGGACGTCAATAAAAAACCAATTAATTATAAATTTATCGAATACTAGCCAACATAATAGATTTAGCATACTAACCCCTATATCAGGAACCATTAAAACAAATATATTCAACAACTTAACGGATACTCAACGGAAAGCACCAAATTATTAATAAATAAAAACAATTTAACAACATCAACAAAGAATAAAGCGAAGAACTACAGACTCCCAAACTAGACCAATCAGAGTAATGGTGAGACATCTACACCTATCTTGCTACCCTGATCAGATTAAAGAAGAACTACTAGAGAAGAAATTCAATACAATTAACATTGAAAATAAATCATAAAAAAAAACTTAATGGAGAAATATATATAACAAAACTTGCACTATTCATGCTGACTTTTGACAACACAGAGGACAGCAAAAAAATATATGACATAAAAATCTAAACCACATGAAAGTTAAAGTAGAAGCACTGAAAACTAATAATACCATACCACAGTTCAAATGTGGCCAGTGACATGGGCTCACTCTTAACACCAGAGATGAAACAGCTAAATGCTCGAACTGCGAAGAGAACCATCCTGCTAAGTATAGAGGATGTATTATTGCAAAGGAGTTACAAAAAAAGGACCACTCAATATTCTCAATCAAATATTACAAGAAAGATTAGTTATCGCACTAAACCAGTTCATCGTCAAAAAATTCAATTTTTTGTGAATTGTTGTTTTTAATTACGCTGAAGTAATAATACATCCTCTATACTTAGCAGGATGGTTCTCTTCGCAGTTCGAGCATTTACCTGTTTCATCTCTGGTGTTAAGAGTGAGCCCATGTCACTGGCAACGTTTGAACTGTGGTATGATATTCTTAGTTTTCAGTGCTTCTACTTTAACTTTCATGTGGTTTAGATTTTTATGTCATATATTTTTTTGTTGTCCTCTGTGTTGTCAAAAGTCAGCATGAATAGTGCAAGTTTTGTTATATATATTTCTCCATTAAGTTTTTTTTTATGATTTATTTTCAATGTTAATTGTATTGAATTTCTTCTCTAGTAGTTCTTCTTTAATCTGATCAGGGTAGCAAGATAGGTGTAGATGTCTCACCATTACTCTGATTGGTCTAGTTTGGGAGTCTGTAGTTCTTCGCTTTATTCTTTGTTGATGTTGTTAAATTGTTTTTATTTATTTATAATTTGGTGCTTTCCGTTGAGTATCCGTTAAGTTGTTGAATATATTTGTTTTAATGGTTCCTGATATAGGGGTTAGTATGCTAAATCTATTATGTTGGCTAGTATTCGATAAATTTATAATTAATTGGTTTTTTATTGACGTCCATATTTTTTTTAGTAAATTTTCTCTTGCAGGATTGTCCTTTTTTCCTGTGTTGGTTTCAGTTACTGTTTTTCTTTTCTTTGCTTTAAGAAGCATACATGTTCTTTCCTTTGCAACGTTAGTTGCAAAGGAAAGAACATGTATGCTTCTTAAAGCAAAGAAAAGAATCCGATCTTTAGTCGGTATATTTACTGAGCATGTTATCCTGAGCATGTTATCTGACCTGTTGTTTTTACTCTAGATTCTTTATGCTGCATTGCTAGTATAATATTTTTAGGTTCTAAAATCTCACGTTTTGCTTCCTATAGTTCGCTTTCTGGAACTATCATTTTTTCTATCTCTGCGAATATTGATTTACTGGTGTTTGAATTCTTGTAATGTTGCTATCTGAACATGTTTTTTTCCTTTTAGGTGTATATTCCTCGTTGCTGAAGTTTAGTATATTAACATACATCAAGTGATCGTTGATGTATGTTAATTTGTTTCTTGTTATTTTGTTCTGACGGTTTCCTAACCGTCAGACCAAAATGCGCATACTACCAATGACTTTTCATTGGTAGTATGCGCATTTCAGTTGAAACCAGCAACTGAAATGCGCACACTACAACTTTCCCCCAAAAAAATTAATTTAAGTGAAAAAAAATCAATTTAGGTAAAAATGGAATGTAGCTAACAATGAAATTTAAGAGAAAAATCAAAAGGTAAAATAATTAATTTTGGTTAATTTGTTGGAAAAAATAATGTTATTTAGGCAAAATTAAAAGATAAGGTTAACAACAAAGAAAAAGTTTATGTTAAATAAATATAGTTTTATTTAAATAATATTAAAATCAATTTTTAAGGATAATAATCTTTCAAAACTCGATTAGCTAACTCGTCACGATTATCTTTTCTATTAATTTCTACAAAATCTCTTATATTTTCTTGACTATAACCAATTTCCGGAAAAGAAAAAAAATATTTATAAATAATACTTTTAAATTAGATAATAATGCCTACGTTATATATTGAAATAGCGTAACTTAAAAAATACAAAAAATAGTAAACAAATACTTATCTTTGCTAATTTAGGTTGTCTGATTGAACATGAGCAGAACAAATTCTGCTATTCACTGTTAATATTGGCAACCAATCTGTGGTACTTATAGAATTCATCCACATTTGTTTTCGCCATCATTTAGAAATATTTAAATTAAATAAAATCATTAAAATTTCGGGGCAATAAATAAATTAATACTATTTTCAATTTAATAGTAATAAGATTTTACTTGTAAACCACAATTTGAGTTGTCATTTTGCAATGTCACACAAAATTTTAAAAGAAATTAAAATGCAAATTATTGAAATAAAAATTTACTAATTATTTCGATTTTATTTCATTGGCGTAGTAAAATATTTTTTAGGGAAATCCTTAATAAAAGGAGGTAAATAACATAACTGTTTAAAGAAATCTTGTTTTCTGCATCAAAATAATATTCACAGTTTAGAATGATGTACTGCTTTTCCTTACACTTAAGTTTAGTTCATTATCCATAATAAGATTGCTTAATCGTATACATATAAAATATTATTTATCACAAAATTATTTTCATTCAATAATAATTACTTTTAATAGTTTTAAAAAAACTTTCTCACTAAACATAACCTTATATTTCAATTATTTGATTTCAAATTTCCATCTGAATTTGACAATTTGGTTTTCTTAGACAGCGAACTACCTCAAAATGTAGTTTCATAAACACTTTTTGGTTAAATTAAATTTTTAATGAGTTAGAAAAAGATAGAAGACTTGTGCCCACTCCATCTATTACATGCTTCTTGGGCTTATGCAAACTCTATGCATTAAATTTACTGTCTAATTTAATTTTTACAACTTTTTTTAATTATTTCACTATAATTAAATTCTTTTACTTTTCTTTCTGTTTAATGTCAGTGTGTAAAAATAAAACATGTATGAGGTTTCCATATGCCAATTATGGTTAGGCGTACGCAATGACAGTGCATAACGAAGAATATCTATGCATTCGTTTAGTTTTGACATTTTGAGTTCGTTCACTGTTAAATTTGGTAATTACACAACACGTGCCGGATGGCTGAAAATGCTAAGGGAGCATTTTTAGCGCATAAAAGACTTAGTAATTTGGTTGTCCTGGGCATTCGAAGAACGGCATTCGAAAAGCCGAAGCTTTCGACTTGATACCTCAAAGCAAGAGGTGTCTTAACAAGTAAAAGTTGTTTTTTTTAATAAAGTTGTTTTATTTTACCTTTGTCCTCGGTGATCGACTAGCACCGAGGAAAATGGTAAAACGCTGGACAACTTCAAAATAAAAAGGAGAAGCACAACAGTGATGCCGTGACCAGGATTAGAGCTACGTTCTCTAATCAAAAGAAAATTCTGGGTAAGAAGATAACTTGAACGTTTTTGTGACCAATCTATCCAAACCGTCAGGCATTTGCTAGGAGGTATCGTAAAAGGCATTTAGTCTAGCTTTGGATTGATTTAGAACGAACTTAGACAATTCACATGACGTCGAACTTCGTCGACTTAATCGAAGAAGATATAAAAAAGAACAAAAATGCCGGTCCAAAACCGGTCCATGCCGGTTCTAAACTGATAGAAGAATACCGCAAACGTTATCAAGCTTCTCAAGTACCAGCACAAATAAAACCAGAACCGACAAAACGACAAAGAGGAGGGGTAGCAGCAAAAAGACTCCAACAAATAAAAGACCTGCAACAGCTATTACGGTTGCGTTGTACGAAAGAGCAGGAACATCTTTTCCGTAAACAAATTCGAGAACTGCGAGCTGTTCAGCGTAAAAAGAAGCAGCAAAAATCTGAGAAAATTTAATTTAAAAAAAAAAAAGTTTTTTTTTTAATATAAAAATGTATTTTGGGTAGTCCAAATTTTTAGAAAAAAAAATTTTTTAACAGTGTACACAAAATGTACCATAGCATAATATGATATAAATTTTATTTTTAAATGTTACATTTTTCTAATTTTTTTATTCGGTAGTAAAAATTTGTGTTTACAGTGTAGAAAATTTAATTCGTTTATACAAGTTTCATAGTATTGATTTCATAACAATGTCAGTAAACAGTATGACTTGTATGAAAAAATATACAACACAACAATTAATAAATCGTCATATGGAAAGCAATTATGTATGACAACAACAATTGCATATAAAATATTGTAATAATAAAAAGCATATGATATTATTACTAAGGGTTTTAGAGTTCATTGAGTTCGTTCACTGTTAAATTTGGTAATTACACAACACGTGCCGGATGGCTAAAAATGCTAAAGGAGCATTTTTGGCGCATAAAAGACTTAGTAATTTGGTGGTTCTGGGCATTCGAAAAGCCGAGGCATTCGACTTGATACCTCAAAACAAGAGGTGTCTTAGCAAGTAAAAGTTGTTTTATTTAAATAATTAACACCCTAGTAGATCACCGAGGCCAAGAAGTCGGGAAGGACGCTGGACAATTCAAAATACAAAAGAAGAAACACAACAAATATTTCATATAAGTTACAATCTAGGTATAATAAAATTTATGGGAAACAATTACATATAAATTAAATAGAAAATTAAAGTGAATTTAGGTAACAATAAATTACAGGTAAAAAAATAAAACATAGCTAAAATAATAAATTTTGGTTAATTTGTTTGTAAAAATAATATTTTTAAGGTAAATTTCATAGGTAAGAATAAAATTGAAAGCAAAAAATTATGTTATATTTATTAAAATAGTTTTATTGGAACAAAATTTTAAAAACAATATTTGAGTATAATAATTTTTTAATTGTATACTACAGTTTTATTTATCTTTTAAATTTATTAACTTTGTCATAATATTTCTAATGTTATTTTTCTAGTTTTTAGTTATAATATCATAATTAATCCGTATATAAAATTATATGTTGAACTTATTGAATTTATCCATTCTTGTTTGATCTGCTTTTGCACCATTTGGAAGTCTCTAAATAAAAAAAAAACGTTAAAGTCTTGTATAATAAATAGAAAAAAAATATATTCAATTTAATAGTGAAACAAATTTTTAATTTAAGAGTTACTTGGGGCTCTTAAAAAACCAATTAAGTCATTGTCACACAATATTTTAAATTGAAATGAACAACCATATAAAATAATTAAATAACAACTTTAATTTTGTTAATGTTTTTAATTTTGATTAATCTAGTGAAATATTTAAGGACAACCCAAAAAAGAAAAAGGTAAATAATAACTTGCGCCAAGAAACTTTGTTTTCTACATCAACATAAGATTCACATTTTAGAACTATGCACTGCACTGAGAAAAAAAAACGTTGTGAAAATAACAACTTGGAGTTGTTAAAAAATTGTTAAGAAAAATTTGTTGGCCCAAAAAAACAAATTTTAAACCAACAATTTATTTTTAATACTTCAAAAATTTGCATTGTTGAAACAAATACGGCGTTATTGATGTTTCAATAAAAAAATTGTTAAAGGTAAGTTAAAAATAAAAATTGTTGAGACAAGAATATCTTCTTAAACTAACAAAGTTTTATTTAAAACTTTAAGAACAACAATCCCGTTTTTATTTTGACAATAAGTTCTTTAGACGACAAGTACCATTTTTATATGATCAAGAATATTTTTGTCAATTCAAACATTTTCTGTTTATATTAAAAACGTATATAGTTCTCCGACTTATGTAAAACGCAAAAGCTCAGTTGGTGTTTTTAACGTCATTAGAAATAATAATAAAATTGTGCTATTTTTCTTAAAATAAAATATTGCAACTATTTAAAACGAATAATTATTTAAATATTGTTTTGTCACTACGATGGAAGAAAATAGTGAATTTATGATAATAGATTATAATATTGAGCAAGAAATTTTAGACTTGTTTGTAGAATGGGAGCTGTCGCTGGAAGCTATTAAGACGTTAAATGAATGCTATATTAATTCCCATAACATTTTAAGGATGATGCATACAGAAGATATAAATGAAATATTTCAAGCACGATCTCTAATGGCTGACCGAATAAAATTTCGCTATAATCTTAGAAAATGGCGCGAGAAAAATAAAGTAAGTTTTTTTTATTTTTATTTGCCAATTTATTTGTATACATTATATAAAAAAAATAGCCAATTTATTTCTATACATAATAAATATTATTGTAGAATGAAGATCTAACAGTTAGTCCGTCAGACACAACACTTTCTATGATATCGGAGTGGTTGTCTAAATCGCAATCTACACCAGTAACTCCCTGCTCGTCATCTGCTTTATCAGTTTCATCATCATCAGTACAAAGCTTTTCTAATTATCAGTGCAATTTAGAAGAAATTTTACAAAAAACAGTGCCGGGTCAAGATATTTTAGATAAATACCAAAGTGAAAGTTATTGAAAGTATTAGAAATTATTCTAAATATTTAGAAGAAATAAACTTTGCACAACCCTATCAGCAAGAAATTTCAGCGGTGAGGGAAAATTCTATATTTAATAGCTTGCCTTTTTTTCATATTACTGATAACAAAGTTTGCGATATAATGCATGATATTTTCCTGGGTGTAGGAAAATATAATGTTGCAAAAATCTTAAATTATTTAATTTATGAAAAACAATATTTTTCGCTAGATATGTTTAATTAGAGGAAGCAAATGTTTGATTATGGACCATTCCATGTAGGAAACATTAGTGTTCCTATTGAAAGATCTCATATAAAAAATTGTAAACTAAAAATGAATGCGGCTGAAATGAAATTGTTTTTAGATTTCATTTTACTTATCATAGTAGATCTAGCTGAGAATAACGATCCTGTTTTTCAATTCCTTATTATATTTATAAAAATTGTAGATATGATTATGCTCCCAGAATTTGATGATATAATTTTAAATGAGTTAAATAATTTGGTCAGCAATCACAATACATTTTATGTTGAACATTTCAAAGAAAATTTAAAACCCAAGCATCATTACATGGTGCATTATGCTACTGTTATTAAATTAATTGGTCCACTTAGACACTTTTGGTGCTTTCGATTTGAAAGTAAACACCAGATTTTTAAACAATATGCACATATTATTTCGTCGCGAATCAATATACTTTATCTATAAAAAGTTCCTTACAATTTGCTCACTTAGTATCAGGTAATGGTTTTTTGCAAAAAGTTTATTCTGATTTTCAAAACGAATGTTTAATTGATTTAAGATTACTTCCATATTTTGAGAACTTATGCACTAGTATATCATTTTGTACACAAGTAGATAGTTTATGTTTTAAAGGAACATATTATAGTAAAAATGATTTTGTTCAATTTGAAAAAAAAATACTGAAGATATTAAATATTATTTATACCAGAAAAGATAAAGTTTTCTTTATTTGTCAATTAATAAAAACTATATTTTTAGAAGAACTACAATCCTATAAAATTTTGGATTCTTTTAACTCTTATTATGTAAGAAATATTGAAGAAGTTTCATTTCCTGTAAAATCAATTATTTTGTGTAATATTAATGAACGTATTTTAAGATTTTGATATGAAATAGTTTTTAAGAAATTAGATTATGAATTAATAATAAATATATGAAAATGGTATTTAAAAAATTATGCATTTTAATTTTCATTGGTTAAAAATATGGGTTTTAAACCGACTAACAATATTTATTCTTGTTTCGAATATGCCCGATTGTAAAAACAACGATTTCCGTTTTTACGTTATTAAAAATTTCAGTTCTTAATTCAAAGATGACATATTTATTTAAAAAATTTTTTTTGTTGTGACATCAAAAACTTTTATTCTTTTCGGAATATTAGTTGTTGGATTAAATAAGTGTATTTGTCAGTGAATTAAATATAAGACCATTGTTAATTTAAGAATGATAAATTATTGGGCAAGTTTTAACTAACGTAAATTGTTGGTTCAAATATGATTTTGTTGGAAATACAATGATTTTTTTCTCGGTGTGGTTTTTCCTTACACCTTATTATATATAATTAGTTTCTTTAATGTTTTTAATATCATATATTATTTAACACAAAAATATTTACATTCAATAATTAATAAATTTATTAAAATTACAAAAACGTTTTCAAAAACATAACCTTTAATATCAATTTATTTGAAATTATTTGACAATTTGAAAATAAAATGAGGCTTCATAAAGACTTTTTTAGTAAACGAATTTTTTAATGAGTTAGAAAACTAAGGCCTTCTGCATAAATACTGGTGCTTACTTTAAATTTCTCTTTCCCATGCAACACTAACACATATTTCTCTTTCTCAGGCAACATTAATCCGAATTGCTGCATAAATGCAAGTATAAACACACAGAACTACAACACAACCATAATCACATTCTTTCCGCAGTATTGCCATAAGCATTTCTGTAACATTTTTTCAAACTATTCAGAGAACCACGTGTTAGTATAGGTGTAGGATAACTGCGGAGTGGCCTGAGTTAAGGTCGTAGTTGTCTTCTATCTTCACGAAATTTGTCGATACTTTTTTAGCGAAAAAAAAGTCTGGAATTTTATTTTCGTCAGTTGGTGAGTAGGTCGGGTTACCTGTTGAGTGCAGCCGGATTCTGCCAACGCTGCAATTAGCTCTTTTCCCTTAGTGATAGATAATCTGGAGCCCCAGTTTACATGCTTTGCGTTGAAATCCCCGCCTAATATAAACCTTTCCCCCATAGTATTTATGATATTTTTATAGTCGTTTTTATCCAGGTTGTATTTTGGAGAATAGTAAGCTGTCCCACGGTAAGTTTTGCTGATGCTATTCAACTAAAATGGTGGTAAGTTCAATTTCTTCTTTTTTCAGGTTTAGTTCTTGATAATTTTTTTTTTTTTATTAATATTACGCTTCCACTTTTAGTTCGATTGTCCGGGTGATTTGTCAGGTACGTATATACATTTGATTAGTCAAGTGAGTTTCTGATATTAAGCATAAGTCAAGAAATAGTTCTAGATCATTAATTTTGTTCTTTAGTCCATTGGCGTTCCATGTTGAGATTCTTAGTTCTTTCGTCATTGATGGGTTGTCTTAATTATTTTGTTAGGAATTAATTTTTCGAAATTGTCCATTCTGAGAGCTAAGTTACTAATTAAGTATAGATGTTTGTTAACAATTGAGTTTGATTTGCATTTTGTTGATACTCGTCTGCAGTTATTTTCTGTGAATTGTTTTTAATTACTTCAGCGTAAGAAGTACCTCCTTGAATTTTGTGATGATGAACTGAATCAGTGCGATAACTAATCGTTTTTGTAATATTTGATTAAGAAAATTGAGTGGTCCTTTTTTTGTAAATCCTTTGCAATAATACACCCTCTATAATTAGGAGGATGGATTTCTCCGCATTTCGAGCATTTAGCTGGTTCATCTCTGGTTTTGTTGCGTGTGGTTGTAAGATTATTTCCTGCACATTTTACCGAGCTTGGTTGTCGCTGACAGTACCTAAGAGTGTGTGATGGCAACGTTTGCACTGTGGTATGATATTATTAGTTTTCAGTGGTTCTACTTTAACTTACAAGTGGTTTAGATTTTTATCTCATTTTTTTTTTGTGTACTTTGTGTTGTCAAAAGTCAGCATGAATAGTGGAAAGCTTGTTATGTACACTTCTTCATTAAGTTTTTTTGATGATTTTGTTTTCAACGTTAATTGTTTTGAACTCTAATAGTTCTTCTTTAATCTGATCAGGGTAGCAAGATGGGTGTAGATATCTCACAATTACTCTGATTGGTCTAGTTTGCGTGTTCTCGTAGGAGTGCCATTCTACTTTAACGTTATTAGCATATTTATATGGTCAGTTCTATGTATTCTGTGTCCGTATTGACGTTAACTTTTATTTGTTTGATATTCATGTTAGCTGCAAATTCTAAATTTTTAGATTTTAATGCTTTATTTATTTTGCCTTAGTTTTTCAAATTACTAAACACTATTGGTGAGGTCTGTGGTTCCTCGCTTTATTGTTTGTTGATGTTGTTAAACTGTTCTTATTTTTTAATAATTTGTAGCTTTGCGTTAATTGTGGAGTATCCGTTAAGGTGTTGAAAATAGTTGTTCTAATAGTTCCTATGCTAAATCTATTATGTTGGCTAGGTTAGTATTCGGTAAAATTATATTTAATTGGTTTGTTATTGACGTCTTTATTTTTTAGTAAAAAAAATCTTGCAGGAATGTCCTTTTTTCCTGTGTTGATTTTCGTTACTGTTTTTCTTTGCTTTGCTTTAGGAAGTATCCATGCTGTTTCCTTTGCAACGGTAGTAGGTGTCTGATCGTTATCCGGTATATTTACTGGGCATGTTATCTATTGTTTCTACTCTAGATTCTTTATGCTGCATTGCTAGTATAATATTTTTAAGTTCTAAAATCTCACATTTTGCTTCCTGTAATTCGTTTTCTGGAATTATGATTTTTTCTTGATCAGGGAATATTGATTTTACTGGTGTTTGAATTCTTGTTATGTTGCTATCTGAACAACGAGGAATATACACCTTTTTCCTTTTAGGTGTATATTCCTCGTTGCTAAAGTTTAGAATGTCCATAACTGATCGTTGATGTATGTTAATTTGTTTCTTGTTATTTTATTCTGAAGGTTTGCTAACGATTGACTTTTCATTGGCGAATGTCTGACTTCTCATATAATACATGCCCTTCTCCTAGGATTATTTGCAGTCCTTGCAAATGGGTCCACATTAGAATGATGATTTTTAACATCATTATCATAATTTTTAACACCAAATTCATTCGTATTTTGCTTCTTAATTGTTTTTGAAGAAAGATTTGATACTTTACATATTTTAAGCTTATATTTTACTAGTATCACGATGATTTTTTTTTTTTTTTTTTTGGGGAACGCAAGAGAGCACTGCGACCTTCAGATCTATTGTGCGTTTACTGCCCCTTTCTCCCTAGTCCATATTAAGAGAACGATAGAACCTTAATATGGATTCGGGAGCCATATTGGCTAGTTCATCTGTGGTGAGAATACCCTTTCCTAGATGATTGAGTCTTCTTCTTGCAGCTGCTTCGCAGTAGCATAGAAGGTGTTCCGTTGTTTCCCTGTCATTGTGACAGAGGCGACAACTGTCCTCCTCAGCCAGTCCCATTTTCTTGAGGTGGTAGAGTACAGGGCTATGCCCAGTCATGAGACCTATTAAGGTACGAATGTCCTTTTTGCTGAGGTTTAATAGTTTATCCACCTTGATTCTATTTGGTGTGATAAGTTTCTTGGATATCGTGAGTTTAGGGAGTTTTCCCCAGTAGAGCCTATGCTCTTGCTCTATCCATCTGTTGAGTACTAATTTGGAGTGTCCTCTTGGTTTGCCGCAGAATGGTTCTGGCCCAATTAGTTTTGTTTTTGAACCATTTTTGGCAAGGCGGTCTGCCTCTTCATTTCCAGCGACTCCTATGTGACCTGGCACCCACATTAAGGTAACACAGTTCCTCTTTGCCAAGGTGATGAGTTTTTGGAGACATTCCCAGACCAGCATTGACTCCTGCCTGTGGGAGACTAGAGCTTTGAGAACAGCTTGACTGTCTGAAAGAATGTAAATTGTTTTATTTCCCTGCGCTATCCTGAGATTCTCTTGGACACACAGATCTACCGCGATCAGTTCGGCTTGAAAGATTGTGGCTTCTTTACCGAGTGGTAGGGATGCAGAGAAGTTTGGACCTTTGATCCCGGCACCCGTACCCTCTGTGGTTCGGGAACCGTCCGTGAACCATACGGACGCATCCGATTCTAATTCAGGAAGCCTTGATTGCCAGTCACTGCGTTCACTGATTACGACTTTGAAAGGGAAGTCAAAGTTGTAAGTGGTCAACATTACATCCGATAAAATTGAGGTTAGTTCCTTTATTTTGGGATTATTCAGGAGCTGAAGATGTCCTTTGAGGTCTCCTGAGTAATAATTCTTTCCCTTCTGAATGCGCAGCAGACCTCTCGCTGCCTCTTTCTTAACAAGGAGGTGTATTGGCGGAAGGTTTAGGAACATTTCCATTGCTGCTGTGGGACAGGTTTTCATAGCACCTGTTATACCTAGACAGGCCAGTCTTTGGATCTTTCCTAGTTTCGCCTGTGCTTTGCGTTGGAGTGTTTTAGTCCACCATACTGTGCATCCGTATGTTATAATAGGTAGGATGATCGTTCTGTAGCTCCAGTAGATCATTTTGGGATGTAGCCCCCATTTCCTACCAAACATACTTTTGCAGGCCCACATCGCCTTTATTGCCTTAGCATGAGTCCTTTCAATGTGGTTGTTCCAATTAAGTTTACTGTCTAGTGTGATACCTAGGTATTTTACTTCATTGGAACAGGGTATGGTTATACCACTTATTGAGGGTGCAGTAATGTTGATCACTTTCCTTTTGGTAAATGGTATAATTATCGTTTTGTTTGGGTTTATCTGTAGATTTTTGGATTTGCACCAGTTCATTGTCCTGTTTAATGCCAATTGGAGTCTACTAGATATGATATTTTCGTATTTGCCCCTGATTATGATGACTAGGTCGTCGGCATATCCTATTACCTCGAAACCAGAGTCATGAAGGTTCTGAAGTAGCTCATCAACAACAATGGACCATAACAGTGGAGATAGGACACCTCCTTGGGGGCAACCCCTATAGGTTTGTGCTGTTAAAGAGTTACCACCAAGTTCACGATGATAATTATTAAAACTGAAATAGTGATTACTAAAGAAAAATTAGAAACTTTACTTATAAATTCAATTTTCTTCATGTTATTATAATAATATTATTTTTGTGCAAAAGTTCGAGACTTAAATTCTTACAATTTTTGTAAAATTAATTTGTATATTTGGAATTATGACACTGTGAATACTTTTATAATTTTATTCTTAAATACAATATTATCAATTTTGAACATACAGTTATTAAATTTTATAATACTATTTTTTCTTATTACAATATTTCGATTAATACAGTTTTGTTTTATTTCAGTTGTTGGATAATTTTTTATTATAGGAGATCATCTGAATTTTGTATTATAAGGAGATCATTGTTCAATTAATTTATCATTAAAAACTTTGAGTTTGCTTACATTATTATTTCTAAAACTGTGGTTTCAGAATTATTAGATTATTGTAAAGTTTCTTTATGCATTTTTAATTCTTTTTATATTGTTTCTAAATTAATTATTTGATTCCGTAGATCAACATTTTCCATCACTAATTTTGATTTAACGTCTCCAGCATTTGATTCACACTTTTCACTAATTCTGTTAATTCATCAATTTTCATTTTATAATTTTTCATTTGGTATGTTAATATCATTTTGTAATGTATAATTTTCAGTTTTTTCTGTTAATAATTGTAATTTTTACTGTAATCCATTATTTTCTTCTTTTTGCTCATGATTTGTAATCGCAAAATCATTTTCAACTTTTTCAATTACTCAATATTTTTTGCTTTTCTTCTAATAAATTCTTTAATCTCAAATTTTCATTTGTATTTTCTTTTAAATTTTTATCACTGTCTTCAAGTTTTATTTTTAACATTAAATTTTTTTCAGTATAAATGGTATAAGAGTTTTGTAATTTTCAAATTTTTTTTGTAAAATTTTCAAAATCATTTTTAAATTTTTTGAGTTTTCTCTTTTTAATTTTCGACCAAATTTTTTTTCATTTTTGTTGTAATTCATTCTTAGAGCTAAGTAAATTTTCAATTGCTAAATGTTGTTGTTTATCCAATTGATCAACATTTTTATTTAATTCCAAATTTTCATTTTCCAATTTGGAAATTTTTTTCATTAATTAATTGGTTTTCATTTAGAATTTTGTTACAATATTGATTCGTCACTATACAAGTTTTTATTACGGTATATAATTCTTCTCCAAAATTTAAAAATATTTTTAAAGTTCTATTACGAGTGCGAAGAACTTTATTTTTATAACATATTACGGCATCTAAATCATCAAGAATATTGTTACCTATAATTCCATCAAAACTCTTTTGAAAGTTGTATTCAATAAATTCTACAAGATGATCATGTTTTTCATTAATTTTTGCTTTAGTGTTTGTTGGTTGTTATTGAACCTATTAATGTTATTATTACGACTATTTTGACTATGATTAGATCTATTAGATCTTCGCGATTGCTCAGAATTATTTACGCGATTGATAAGAGGGGGTATTTCGATAACCACTTTTATTTAGGCCAGAAGAATTATTTTGAAACTGTTCTAATCGAGTATTAGGATTACCAGTTATTTAATCATTAAGAGTATAATTATTATTATTTGAACAGTTCAAATTTGATGGCCTGGGATCATAATTTGGCGTTCTTCTTTGCGTCTCTTTGTTATTTTTATAATTTGAAAGTCTTACATAGCCGAAGTCACGAAGTAATTCATATGCATCATCTAATGATGTTCAATTAGGGCAACCAACAAGATTTCTAGCTGATGGAGGTAAATTATTATAAAAATGCCTAAGTGCAATAATTTTATTACCTCCTATTGCATCGCCTGCTCTAATACTATTTAAAATAATCGGGGTATTAATTCTACAATTCTAATCGCACTTAGTAGGTTTTAATTCATCAATTAAATTTTTTATGGGAGTGCGTTGCCCATGATTTCTAATCAAAATTGTTTTAAGTTATTCCCATGTTTCTACTGCACTATTTCTGATAACACTTTCTTTCGATTTTCCCACAATTTTATCTAATGTAATATATACATACCCGAGTATGTTTGCTTTATACTTACAATTTAAAGGTTCTAAAATTGGTATTAATGATTCAATTGGATTTATGAATCCCGATAAATTATATTTGTTTCTATCAAATGGTGTCACATTTGTTTCTATCAAATGGTGAAATTAAAATTTTCATTGTTTGTTCATCCATGTTTTTTTTTGCTAAATTAAAATTAAATAAGTATTACTTAAATATTATTATAAATAATAAATCGTCAAGGTTTTTATTTAATAATTTTAATTATTTTAATTTCAATTAAAAGTTTTCTTATTTTAATTTCAATTACAAGTTTGCTTCCACTACTACTGCTTTCCATTCCTTTCTCTGTTTAACAAGATTTGTCCAATTGCGTACATTCATTTTTTGAATATCAGATACAACGTCTTTTATCCATGTTTTTCTCGGCCGTCTTCGCATTCTTGATTTTTCTCATATTTTACTGACTAGTCTTTCTTCCGACATTCCCGTTACATGCGCAAACCATCCTAATCGCTGCGATTTGATGAAACGTGTGATGTAAATAAAATAATTAAAATATTTAAAAAAAATTTAGTTTTATTTTATTTAATTTGTTTTTGTAGTTTCTTGCTTTGTTTTTGTCGTTGCTGTGTTTTTTGTTGTTGTTGCAATGGATCTGGAATTCTACAATTTGATTAGTTAAAACTGCTTATAGTTTTACAAAATAATTGCTATAATTATATTGTAGTTTTCATATGTGTATATTATTATTTTCCTATACATATCTAATTAACAAATAGGTCTAATAATATTTCACCCAATTCGTTTTAAATTGCAGTTAACTCTTTGAATATCTCACGGTAAAGATGAAATCTAAACCTTTGAATGCGTCACGGTAAAGATAAAATCTTTTTTTTTGTTGCAACCTCAATTTTCCTACCTAATTTTGCACGCGACCCGCCACTTCATATAATAGGCACCCCCACGTTCATATAAAAAATAAATAAAAAAAATGATTTAAAATATACTCAAAGAGAAGAGCAATAGTGAAAAATTGTTATGCAACAATGCAACCCAAACCCAAACAATGATTAACACTTTTAAGAAAAATATCTCTATATTATCATTTAACAAATTAAAAAAATTAACATAACAAAACAAGATTATGTGGTTGGAGTGTTTTTTAAATTTCCGTGGTAGACGATCTTTTCTGTCCTAAAATTACAAAATTAAAATAATAGAAAGTAAAATAAATCGAACAATGACCAATGCACACAAATTAATAGGCAACCAAACAAAAAAAAAATGCATACAAAACAATAGCAAGTGTTCAAATAATTAACAAAAACAATTAATATACAAGCAATAGTGAAATCAATATAGTTTAAGAATAGCGAATAAGTGCAATAGCTATTAGAGTTTACTTTTTATCTTTTCTCTTTAACTGCTTCAGTTATTCAGCTAACTTCAATATTTTTCTTTGTAGGTGGAAGAGCCCGTCGGCGGAGGTGTAGGCGGCTTTTAGTATTTGGGTGTGCACTGGTTATTGTTTAAGGTTTTGATACTTTGTGTTCTCAAATATATGATACTGATACTTTTTCTGTCTGCCCTCCTGAATTTAATGGTGTGTTTTGCATTATTTTTGATCCGTTCAGATGAATGAAGTCAACCTTAGTTTCTGCAATATCCGTGGTTTAAAATCTAATTAATTTTTTGTAGCGGTACATCTTTTTTTCTGAAAAACCAGCTATATTAGCTCTAAATGAAACCCAAATATTTTGCAATAGCGATGACGGTTGTTACAAAATACCTGGATATAATTTTGAGCCTTCCTTTTATTTTATTTATTTTTTATATGAACTACATAAAGAAGTTGTTTTATATATCCGCAATGATATAGGTTATTAAATTCTACACAAAGAGCTCGTGTTCATAATTTAACTATGTTTGGGTTAAATTTATGTTCTATAAGCGTATGATATATTTTTGCTTCTTTATAGCCCGAACGCTGAATCTTTCGAAGACTATTGTAGAGTTAGATACATTGTCTGACTCAATCAATTCTCCTCACAATTGCGGGTGACTTTAATCTCCACAACCGAGACTGGCTCCTATACGCTAGCCAGATGATCCATCAATTCTCCACACAATTGCCTTTGCGACATGACGAACTTTTTATTGGGCTACACCAACTCACACAACTAGTTAACAAGCCTACACGTGTTCCTGATTCTTCTGGCCAAAGAACATTCCTTTTACACCTGTTTCTAATAACCCATCCTGATAATTTCAACATTTCTGTCAAATCTCCGTTAGGTAGCTCTGACCACTACCACATTAAAATAAATTTCTCACTTTATCCTCCGCCCAGTCAGAATGTTCCGCCAAAACGTAAAACCTGGTCCTTCTAGGAAGCCAGTTGGGATGGTTTAAACAAATTTTTTAAGAATTTTGATTAGTCTTTGTGATTTCTGTACAGCAGCAGTCACCCAAACTAAATTGCTGGGAATGGCGCTCTACATCACCAGCACTATGAAGAATATCAAGCCAGCTAATACCAATAATACTTGTAGAGAAGCAGTTTTAAACAAAGAAAAGGCGTTCCGGGTTTATCAAGAATCTCCAACGGAAGCCAATCTCATTATTTCAAAACAGGTTGAGATAAGTGTAAGCGAATAACCAAATAACAAAAATTTTTGCTTAATCAAAACTTGAAGCAAAATATTTTTTGGTACCCTAGGCGTAGCAAATGTTTTTGGTCATTTGCAAAAACCGTGAGACAAAAATTTGGCGCCTTCTTCAATACCACCTTCATTCACAACAACGCTGTGATTGCAGATCCTAATTCACAACAACGCTGTGATTGCAGATCCTGTGATTGCAGATCCATCAACACAAACACGACATACTAGTTCCCTTAGAACCTACTCTAAATCTTAATGTTCATAAGTCGTCCGGATCTGATTGTAGCCCTGCAATCGTTTTAAAAAAATGTGTAAACACACTACGTGGTCCACTAAATAAGCTGTTTCATCTTTCCTACTCTTCAGGAATCTACCTTACTTTATGAAATACAGCGGATGTTCAACCAGTTCCTAAAAATGGTTACCTTAGCAACCCATCTAATTATAGACCCATAACCTTGAAGTCGGTACTATCTAAAGTAATGATTTCATAAGTGATCGCCAGTATGGCTTTAGGCATCTTAGATCAACTGTAGATCTCATGACGTGCTTGTCAGAGATATGGAATCATTATATTCATAATTTTGATAAAGCAAATGTCATTGCTCTCGACATTTCTAAAGCATTCGATCGAGTCTGGCACACTGCTTTACTTAATAAACTCAAAGCTATCGGTGTGATATGAGCTGGGTAATGTAGGAGCTCTTAATCTGTTTTACAGGTATTTACTCTGAGGTGATTAAGTGATATTCCCCAAATTCAAAGCTTTTGCACGCAATACAGGAGGAGCAACCCAGGCACACAAATATGTACTTGAGCCGAATTTTCACAGTGGAAAATTTAAGACTGGGAAAAATGCTAACGGTCGAATTCAGAAACTCGTTTATTGCTAGGACCACTAAACTATGGAACCAACTACCAGCGTATGTGTTCCCTTCAAACTATTGTCTGCACGAGTTTAAGAGGAATGTAAACCGTTCCTTGTTAACCTCGGTCGTTTAATCTAACTCCATCCCCTTAATTAATTAACTGGAAAAAGGTCTTCTCTTCAGTAATGAACTGGAAATTACATTTCCAACACGTAGATACCAAATATGTGGGGATTGCGTTTGTTTGAAACTTTTTTAATTTTTTGCGAAAAATCGTGATGGTTGTATAATTTTGAATTTGAAAAAGTTTTTCAGTAATGAACTGGAAATTAAATTTCCAACACGTAGATACCAAATATGTGGGGATTGCGTTTGTTTGGAACTTTTTAAATTTTTTTGCGAAAAATCGTGATAGTTGGTATAAATTTTAACAAACCTTATATTTTTGGGAAATTTCTCGCCCATTTTTAAATATTTTTGAAAAAGGTTTTTGGTAATGAAGTGGAAATTAAAATTCCAATACGTAGATACCATATATGTGGGGATTGCTTTTCCTAAATTTTTTCTCCTTCCCGTTAGCCAAAGCCTGTCTGTGGTTGCAGTTAAGGGAAAGTTTTCTCACTTTTTTGGCTACTAAAATAAAAACAAATGGTACGGTGGGAAGGTTACCAGCAGCAGAATAATTCAACTCTGGTTCAAATCGTGATATATTATTATTTTTTTTTATAAATTATTATACTGATTGAAATTTTAATTTTATAAATAAAACTGAAGCAATAGTTTTAAATAGTTATCATCATCAGCCAATATCACTATTCAGTCACCATTTTTATTTTTATTAATTTTTTTTTTTAAATTTCCCTAATTATTATTTTCATTTAATTTTACCTGTATCCACTTTTTTGCAAATGTTACTGAAGACCAATAATTTTTTTCTTACTGTGTAAATTTTTTTTTGCTATTTGAATAATTCTTAAGCACGTTACACCATATAAAATGAACATTTTATAATACCAAGAAAATATAATCAACATATATAAAGCAAATAGCTCTGCCACAATATAAATTAAAACGGATAGTAAACTGCATACAACTTACGATCAAAAAAATCAATCTGACAAAAAAAAAAAAAATACGAAATCAATTCTTCAGAGCGGAAATAGGAAACATAGTTACTTGTGTCTTATGTGAATGTGAAATATAGATAGAATAGTGTTAACGCATTGTTATAAACAAATTTTTTTAGAAATAAATAATGAATTATTATGATTTATTTACTACGGTATATCACAGCAGTTTTAATTTCTTTAAATTTGAAGATCTTATTTAATTACAAAATATAAGGTTTGTTAAAATTTATACCAACCATCACGATTTTTCGCAAAAAAATTTAAAAAGTTCCAAACAAACGCAATCCCCACATATTTGGTATCTACGTGTTGGAAATTTAATTTCCAGTTCATTACTGAAAAACTTTTTCAAATTCAAAATTATACAACCATCACGATTTTTCGCAAAAAATTAAAAAAGTTTCAAACAAACGCAATCCCCACATATTTGGTACCTACGTGTTGGAAATGTAATTTCCAGTTCATTACTGAAGAGAAGACCTTTTTCCAGTTAATTAATTAAAGGGATGGAGTTAGATTAAACGACCGAGGTTAACAAGGAACGGTTTACATTCCTGTTAAACTCGTGCAGACAATAGTTTGAAGGGAACACATACGCTGGTAGTTGGTTCCATAGTTTAGTGGTCCTAGCAATAAACGAGTTTCTGAATTCGACCGTTAGCATTTTTCTAATGAGCAATATTATTGTGTTATTATTAGTATGTTTTTTTTAGTCCATGCATTCTAGATTTACATTCGATATATATATATATATATATATATATATATATATATATATATATATATATATATATATATATATATATATATATATATATATATATATATATATATATATATATACCAACTCAAATGATTTTATCGTTTTAAGTTAGCTTGTTATGTTGCTCTTTATGTTGAAGAGTTTGGCAGCGTCAGGGTTCACGTATTGTTTGACATATCCATAAGAATTATACTGTCATATATGGCTTTGTTGATGACTTTTTGGAATTCTGTTTACTTCTTTTTCAATGTGATTACTCCTAGACCCTTTTGCAAGTGCGTAAATAATTTGTGTTAGTACTTTGTTCTGGAAGCGTTGAATCATATTTAAATTACCTTGTTTGGGACAACCTCACAGTTAAAATTGGTTTTAACTGTGAGGTTGTCCCAAACAAGGTACAAATTGGTTTCAAGACTTGTTTGCAAAGTAGTAATATATTTTCAGTTGACAACGTAGAATTCTTACCTATAACCCAGTAGATTTTTTTGTACTGTAGTTCCACTTCATCCCTCTTCATTTTAATGTCCACTTTCCTTCCTGCTTTGGTTGGTTGTTGTTTCAGAATTTCTCCTGTAATTAAATCAAATCTTGGTGATTGCCTTAAATCTAAATTTTTAATTTCTTATTATTTTTGCTGATTCATTATCTTCTTGAGTTGAAATTTCATCCAATATTTCTCGATTTTCAATATCATTTGACTGGAACACGTCTTAATTGGAACACGTTAATCTTTCTGCTCTGCCATTATCTTAATGGTGACGCTACCCCCGAGTTACCATCATTCGTGACCTTGATGTACTCTGTACATTATTATCTTAATGGTGACCCTGTCCCCGAGTTATCATCATTCGTGACCTTGATGTACTCTGTAACAGCGAATTAGAGGTCTAACTCTACACTTGGGTTTGTTAAACGTTGGTCTAGGCAGTTTTTTCACCCATATGTCCCTAGAGTTTTTAACCCATACATCACCACATGACGTTTTTTAGACCAATATTCGAATATGCCACCCAAGTTTGGTCACCGAAACATTCATCAAATGTATATCGAGTCAGTTCAACGTAAGTTCGTAAAATTTGCCCTTCGGTGGATATCTTAGCTTGAGTCTTAAAACCTTCCCCCTAAGAGCATTGTCTTAAACTACTATATATCCAAAATCTACAAAGGCGCCGTGAAATAGCTGACATTATTTGATACACCAAGTCATTCCGTGACCCGTCATTATTTTCATACACCAAGTAATTTGGGGATCTTGTTCCCTCAGGATCCATAGAATGTACAGCTAAACTTTAATATCAACGCTCGTTCTCTTAGATCGGTGTCGCTTTTCCAGCTACATTTCCATCGTACTGATTACGGAAAGAAAGAGCCGCTTTATAAGATGCAGCGTGCAGTTAAGAGCAGTTCATTTATATTTGACATCGTACTGATTACGGAAAGAAAGAGCCGCTTTATAAGATGCAGCGTGCAGTTAAGAGCAGTTCATTTATATATTCATAAGACTTGTATCTTCAATAACTGGCCTTTCTATTATCTTTTTTACTGACTCCTATTGCATGATTACTTAATTAATAAGTGTTATGATGCATGATTCTTCATATATATTATCCAATTAATATATATAAAGAATATATATGATAATATATATGAAGAATCACTTTGCATGATTCTTCATATATTATATTATCCAATTTTTAAATTTATTTTTTTATTTTTTGCTTGAATTAAATACTGAAGGCGGAAGGAAGTAGTAGCGTTCTTCTCAGAATTGTGAAAACTGATGCATGTGGTAGCCACTTTATTCAAGCAGTACTTGTATTATTTATTATAATATTATTAATTTTTAATTTAATTGTGTCTAGGGAATTTATATTTTTTGAAAAAGAAAACAAAAAAAATAATTTTAAATTTTTATTTATTAATTTTTGCTATTTAATATATTTTATTTATATTTTAACTGTTTATACTAAGTAGTTGTATCTAATTTGTATTTGGATTAGATTATTTGTTTTGGTGAGGGTAACATCAGCGCTTACGATTAGTCATTTGTATTTATTTATTCATTTGCAAATACAGATATTTACTCTTTTTATGACTCTATAAAAAAGCTAAAAAATAGACTAGGAAAATAAGTTATTATAAAATTATTACACAAGTATAACGCAATAAACAATAAAAATAAGTTAGCAACAATATAGTAAATTATAATTTACTTAACAAAATAAATATAAATAATTAGGTCTGTTATGTAGGTCGCCTCCTCGTGGTGCAGACTGGGTAATGCTAAAAGATCTACACATGGCAGGGGGGAATGAAGCCGAACAGCCTGCTGTCGGCTCCGTATCCTATCTAGGTCTTTGGCGGATGTGAAAGGGGGACTCAAACCGAACAGCTAGCTGTCGGTTCCGTAAACTTTCGCAGCATTGTGCATCTTGAAGTACGGGTCTGGTCATGTTTCAGACAGATTTCAAGGTACCAATGGTCACTAATATGGGGTGGTTCCCAGTGATTCGCAAGTGTACGTACTACCTATAAGGTGACCTTAATAAAGTACGACACTAGAGGAGTAAACCTCGGAAACAAAAATCCCCAATCCACGGTGAAACAGCATATGCCAAGGGATGAATGGCTAGTGGGCAACGTTAATATGCGAACCCTGGATACCAGGCGACCTCCAGTTTAATTTAGCCTTCCCCTGGTAACGCAGAGCTCTGCCAGGGGTGACTATTATTTCTCGCGCTACTCGTGGGAATCTAATTATGGAATACTTACAAAATAAAAACATAGGGGATGATGCCTCCCATAAGGCATCTAACATATTGGCAGAGCCAAAAACTTTGGAGTCTGTGGCAATCGAAACGTCAACTCCAGAAGAAACAGCTAGAGGGCTTGATGAAAAGGTTAACCCTTCGCAAGCTAACCCAAAAACATCGGAGAATCTAGCTGGAAAAATTGCCTTCCGCCCGTCTACTAAAACCAATAAGGGCATCAACGAACAACAGTTATCAGCTGAGCTGAAACAGTTGACGTTGACAGAAGGCAAAAAAAGGCTTAGCGGCGCGGGACGGCGAAGGTACACATACCACCGCCAAAAAGGTAAAAATATAAAAGAGACTTATGAACTAGCGTGTCTACCAATGGCAGACACGAAGACAACGGCACAAACGGCAAAAAGGCTCAGAACACCTTCTACAACACCACCGACAGTGCACAATACGAAAAAGCAGAAAACCTCTGCCTGTAAAAGCAGCCAACATAGACCCGCAGCAGAGGCTCAGCCCTCCACGTCGGGTACTAGTTATAAGGATGCACTAAAGGGGGCCAAAATCGATATTATACACGCCGAACATCCCCATAAGTTATTATCAGCAGAGCAGCTAGCTGCATACCAAAAATTAGTCCTGGCAGCAATTCCAGCAGCTGCAAAAGAGGGAACTCATCCACAATTTGGTGGATTAAGCCTCAAACCAGGATGGATGTTAATTACCTGCCTGGATGATATAACATCAAAGTGGCTGGAAACAATTACCACAAGGCTATTAAATGAGTCAACCAAGATTCAGGCCGTCCGGGAGGACAAAATTCCAAAAGTGGAGATAGTGACGGGATTTTTCGCCCACGAGGAAGACGGAACAGAGGAAATCCTCACCCTCGTCGACGCGTAGAACCCAGAATTACGTGCGGCAAATTGGAAGGTTCTGGGCAGACGCAAGAAGGGCACATGCGCCGTAATCACATTCTCCATCGACGGCCAATCGATGGAGAAACTAAAGCAGAAGGGATTTAGAATCTGCTTTAAATTCGCTGGCATCACTCTTCGGCCAAAACGTAAAGAAGTAAATAGCGGCCAGCCGCATCTCACAAGTGATGTCCGCGAACAAGCCAAAGGATCAAGTTAAGATTATCCAGGCGAATCTCCATCGTACAGCAGCGGCTATGGACATACTCACTTGGAGATTCGCTAAAGAGGAATTTTAGGTGGCCCTTCTACAAGAGCCTAGAGCCACAACAGGTAAAATCCTGGGAATTCCTCAATCCATGGGTAAGTTAATCTTTGATAAAAGTAATAGCAGATATTCCTAGTTTCATCCGTACAGATCTAGTGGCTATATTGGTGAAACTACCCACCACAGTGGGTTTTCAAGAGGCCATCATCGCCTCGGCGTATTTCCCCAGAGAGGAGACAGAAGCTCCACCCAAAGACGTCATAGAACTAGTGGAGTATAACAAAACACACAATCTACCAGTCATTCTGGGTTGTGACGTCAACGCCCACCACATAGTATGGGGAAGTAGGAAAATAAATAAAAGAGGTGAGTCACTTTTAAATTATCTTACTTCTAACAATTTAGACATAACAAATCAGGGAAACACCCCTACCTTTGTCAATTCTATTCGGCAGGAAGTTCTAGACTTAACAATAGCTAGCCCCCGCCTTTCTCACAAATTGAGTAACTGGCATGTTTCATAGGAAGCGTCGCTTTCGGACCATAATCATATATGTTTTGAACTGCAAACCACTCTAAATACTACCTTAAAATTTAGAAACCCAAAACGTACTAACTGGCAACAATACCAGCACTTCCTTCAGTACGAAATAAATAACTCAGTGGTAGAAATCAGCAGCCCAGACTGCATAGACCTCCAAGCCAACCAACTTGTAAGTAGCATTATAGATGCATACGAACAAAGTTGTCCCATTTCCCAAAACAAAGGGAAGAAACAAGTTTCTTGGTGGAATTGTAGGATTCTTACCTTTAACTAAAGTATAAACTTCTAGCCTGACTCCACGGCTAGCCTACCTTAAATGTTATTTTATATGTTGATTAAAACACTGTTCTTGTCCATTAGAATTAACATTATTTATTTTAACTTAATATTTATGACTTTAATTTATTTAAATTAACAGTCATTTATTTATTCAAATTATTTTAATTTATTAATCTAAATTATTCAATTATTATTTAATTATTATTTATTTAAAATTTAGCGAATAGATTAAAGAAAAAGGTTTATTTTTATATCATATAAATTTGATTTATATTAATATGTAATAAAATAATTTTTTTAAACTTTTACTAATTCTGGTTTTAAGTTTTCGCACGCACAACTAACTCAATTAACAGATCAAAATCGATTGATCGATTATCAGAATAATTAATATCAAGAAGATGCTCAATTAATTTAATCGCTCCATTGTTATAGATTATAGATAATTTAATTGGTCGTCATAATCGTACGACTTTACTGTTTAGTACTTAATTTGTAATTTTATAAAAAGAGAAAATTAAACATTATAATTTTGCATTTTTATTTGATAGTGTGCGTAGCGTCACTACATCACCCTCCTCCGAGTGGAACGTCATACGTTAAAGAGTTATTTCTCGAAAACAATTTTCTGTTTTTTATTGTAAATTTTATCATTATTAACTTCGGCAATACCATAAGCCGGTTTCAGCCTATCAATGGATATCGAACTTTCTTTATTTTTAATCGACAGTACATAGAATTTACGTAATCGACGAATTATTCGATATGGCCCGTCATATGTAGGTGATAATGAAGGTTTTATTTTATCATTACGAACGAATACATATTCGCAAGAATTTAAATCTTTTGGAATGAAAATATTATTTTGTTCCGTTTTCCGCGTTGGAGTTGGAATAAAATTTTTCATGACGTCGCGAAGTTTGGTGATCAGCGAGTTATGGTCGATACAATTATCTTTGGAAGCGACAAAAAATTCACCGGGTAATTTTAAAGTGTGTCCGTACACTAATTCAGCTGGTGAACATTGTACATCTTCTTTTACCGCGGCCCGTATACCAAGAAGAATAATCGGTAGTTCTATCGACCAGTTTTGTGAATTATTTCTCGCTTTTAAAGTGTCTTTGAGTTGTCGGTGGAAACGTTCAACTAAGCCGTTCGACTGCGGATGATACGGAGTTGTTCGCGTACGTATCACGGCTAACAATTTAGTTAACTCATGGAACAATTTCGATTCAAACTGTGCACCTTGATCGGTTGTTATCGTTGCGGGAATTCCGAATCTCGATATGTAATTCGTTACGAACGATTTCGCAACTGTAACAGCAGTAATATCAGGAATAGTGTATGCCTCTGGCCATCTTGTGAAACGATCGACAATGGTTAAAATGTATGAATTTCCATTGGAAACTGGAAATAGTCCTACCAGATCCATATGGATATGTTCGAATCGTTCTGTTGGAACATAAAAAGTTCCGTGTTGTGATTTTGTATGACGTAAAATCTTGGACATTTGACAAGAAATGCAATTCTTGGTCCAAAGATTTGTGTCACGATTTATATTTGGCCAAAAATATCTGGATGCAATCAATTTTCTGGTTGCACGAATTCCAGGATGCGCCAAATTGTGTAAAGCATTGAAAACAGAACGACGTAAATAACTAGGAACATACGGTCTGTTATTCGTTGTCGACGTTTCACAAAATAGTTATAGATCCGGCAATTTAATCTTTTCAAGCTTCCAGGTTGATTTTGATTTGTTTGATAAATCAATCAATTCCTGGTCAGTTTTTTGTGCTTGCGCGATCGTTTTCAAATTGAAAGAATCTATATCTACGACAGCAATTTCTGAAAAACGCGACAGGCTATCAGCGACAACATTGTCTTTTCCGGCAATATGCCGAATGTCGGTCGTAAATTGGGCAATATAATCGAGATGTCGTGTTTGCCGAGGATTTCTTTCGGTTTTCGAACAAATAGCATTAACTAACGGTTTATGGTCCGTAAAAATCGTAAATTCACGACCTTCAACCGAGTATCGAAAGATGATACTCGGTTGAAGGTCGTGTAGATTGCAAGCAATTCTCGATCAAAAGCGGAATATTTTTTTTCGGCTTGTGACAATTTTCTTGAAAAAAATGCAAGAGGTTGCCAGCCTTGTTTTGTAGGTTGTTGTAAAACCGCACCTAACGCAATATCTGAAGCATCAGTTACGATTACGTATTTTGCATTCAGATGTGGGTGCGCTAGCATTGTCGCGTTGGCTAAAGCGTTTTTTACATTTTGAAAAGGAACATCTAATTCCTCTGGCCATAATAATTTTTTGTTTTTAGATTTATTCTTTGATATTTCCGTCAAAAAATTATAAATTGGAGTTAATAATTCAGCTAGTTTCGGAATGAATCGGTGGTAGTAATTCACCATTCCGATAAACCGTTGAATTTGCTTGATAGAATTTGGTGTCGGAAATTCTTTAATAACCGCTACACGCTCTTCGGAAAGCGAAATACCTTCAGCGGTAATGCGGTGGCTCAAAAAATTGAGTTCAGTAACCCCAAATACACATTTAGATGGATTAAGTGTAATTCCGTATTCCGATAAACGTTTAAATAATTTACGAAGATGTTCTTTATGTGTTTGTGGATCAGGTGATGAAATTAAAATATCGTCGATATAGGCGAAAACAAAATCTAACCCACGATAAACTTCGTTCATAAAACGTTGAAATGATTGAGCAGCATTGCGCAATCCGAAAGGCATACGTCTGAACTCAAAAAGTCCAAACGGTGTCGTGATTGCCGTTTTGTGAATGTCGGATTCTGCAACTGGAATTAAATGATATGCCCGTATTAAATCAAGTTTTGAAAAAATTTTCGCGCCATTTAAATGCATCGCAAAGTTTTGAATGTGTGGAATGGGATAGCGGTCAGGGATCGTAACGGCGTGCAACCACCGGTAGTCTCCACATGGACGCCAATCCGTATTATTTTTCTTGCGTACCGAACTCTTTTTTCGCGGCGTCATGTCTAGCGGGATCTAAACGACGGGGTTTCGAAAAGGGAAGTTGATCTTTAGTACATATGCGGTGAACCACTGAGTGTTTAACCTCTTTAAAATAATCTGGAGCTTGCGTCAGATCCGGAAATTCTGATATAATCGCAGAATATTCGTTTTGCAAATAACAGAGCTTCGGCGTCGGCGTATTCGACGTAATTGTAAGCGTACTAATCGATAGACTTGTGAGTGGATCAATGATTTTCTGATTTTTAAGATCTACGATCAAACCGTATTTCTTAAGGAAATCAGCTCCTATAATGGCTCTGTCAATATCAGCTAATAAAAATTCGTGAGCAAAATTTCGTCTAAGTCCGAGATTAAGTTTTAACATTTTAGTTCCGAACGTTTTTATTATTGAACCGTTCGCAGCGGATAATGAAATATCGGAATTATATTTTGTCGATTTATCTTTGCATGGCAAAACTGATAAATCAGCGCCCGTGTCGACTAAAAAAACTATATTATTTGAATTATCACGGACGAAAAGGCGGCTATTAAATTTTATTGCACCACTAGCCGCGATACGTGGTGCACCAATTAGTTTGGGTTATTCTTATCTGATTTTGTAGGACACCGACATTTAGTCGCTTTATCCCCGAAACGTCTATGATACCAACACAACGTTTGCTTGGTAGATGAAGTAGAAGTAGATCGTGGTCTGCTGTTTCGACTCGAGCTGCGTCGTCTATATGGACTTCGCTCTCGCCTATGTCTATGAGATACATCAAGTTTCGCAATCATGGCTTCTATTCTAGACAAACGCGCGTCAAAATCTGATTCACCGAAATTACGCCTTGCGGATTCGTTAACGTTCGTATTTGTTCCGGCGATTGCGAACACAGTTGCATTTTGTTGCGCTTCATATATTTTATCAGCTACTTCGGCTAGTTCGTTAAGTGGCTTATCGCCAACTGCCACTAGTGCGACGTGAATTACTTGTGGCAACTTCCGAAGCCATAAATTTTTGATAATAGAATCATTGAACGTTTGACCTGCCATTTGCCGCATTGAACGAAGTAATTCAGATGGGCTTCTGTCACCGATATCCGTCTTCGCGATTAACGTTTCTAATCGTTTAGTTTTAATTTGGAATGTCGTTTAATTAAGGCGGATGTAACACCTTTATAACGTTCTGTGACAGGCAGATCGGATAATATGTCAATAATAGAATCACATGATTCTGGAGGTAAAGCAGCTATTGTTAGACAATATTTTGTATCCTCGTTTGTGATTCTGTACGCCTGAAATTGTGCCTCGGCCTGAATAAACCAGGTTGCTGGGTTTTGTGGCCAAAACGGTGGCAATCGGACGCGTACCGAATCTATTTTACCTTCACTTATCGTGTTTGATCCGTCTGTTGCCGGGTTTATTTTCGAAGTATCACCGTCCATATTCTCGATAATCGTAAAAAAAAACGATAAAATTGAAAACAAATAACAGAATAGTGTGACGTAATATAATGACGGCTGTATCAAAATAATATTAATTTTTTAGCAAAAATTATAAAATTAATATTGACTTAAAAAAATTTCAATTTTTCAATGCAAAATCACAAATTGTCTATTTTTGTCCAAAATTAAAATTTTATGTATATAAAAATTTTGCGTTATTTTCACAAAACCAAATGTTTTTTTTAGGTAATAATCAAAAATGAATACCATATATATTTTTGTATGATAATAAAATTCGTATGCACAAAAATATATATGGTATATTTATATGATATAAAAATAGAATATATAATAATGACGTAATTAATGACGTATATTCAATAATTTAAATATGTACTAATAATGTACCAATTGTTTTCTATAAATATAATAATACAATTTATGAATTTTATATTTTAATAACAATAATTCAGGAAATTGTAATATTTTATTGATGTTATATATAAATAATTTTTCGAAATTTTCACAAGGAAAAATTTTGATTTGGTACTTACTAATATAAATAATATGGAATGTTTTTTTATTTTTAAAAAAAAATTACGAATTAATTAAAAATTTATAAAATTTTAACGATCTTATTACAAAATTCGTGTAATACAAATTTACTATTCCAAATATATTATTTTATATTAACTTCTTGTAGATTAATTTAGCAAAAATTATATGATTTGTGAAAATTTTGAAATAATTTATTAATTGTAGCAATGCGATATATAGAAATTTTTATTATTTTTAATAATTGTTATAAATTTGTGTCACCAAAATAAAATATGTAATGTATTAAAATTTATATGTAAAAAAAAAATTTTATATCAAAATGTTACTTGGTAATATTTTTTAATTATGATGAAAACTGATGAAATTGTTGTACAATGATGTCTGATGATCTAACCGTTCTAATGATGATGATGACGTTGATAGTGATGATCGTGATAATAATGATGATCCTGTTGATGACGTTGATATAAATGTTGAATTTGATGACGTTGTGTAATCAACTAATATGATATTTGTTGAAATTTTTACAACGTTGTGAATTCCCTTTTTTTATATTTATAGCAGTTATCGAAAACACTAATTTAGTTTAAATGTTTTTTATATAAAAAAATAACTGAATTTAGTTTAATATTCTTTTTTTTTTGTATAACTGCGATCACGTTATAATTTACTGTACGTTTAACAGTTTTTATAATTTTGAACAGATTTTTCATCTATTACGGTTTTTTATGATAAAATGAACTGATTTTTTTTATTACAAATTTTATATTGTACAATGATTTATTTTTAACAAAATGTACTTATTTGATTTGTTAAAAACTGCACTTTTAGTTCACAAAATAATTAAATTTCACCAATTGTATTTTTATATGTATTTTAAAAAAAAAAAAAATACGATTTTTAAAACGAACAAAAAAAAAAATACGATTTTTAAAACGATTCGTGGTCACCAATTGTAGGATTCTTACCTTTAACTAAAGTATAAACTTCTAGCCTGACTCCACGGCTAGCCTACCTTAAATGTTATTTTATATGTTGATTAAAACACTGTTCTTGTCCATTAGAATTAAGATTATTTATTTTAACTTAATATTTATTACTTTAATTTATTTAAATTAACAGTTATTTATTTATTCAAATCATTTTAATTTATTAATCTAAATTATTCAATTATTATTTAATTATTATTAATTTAAAATTTAGCGAATAGATTAAAGAAAAAGGTTTATTTTTATATCATATAAATTTGATTTATATTAATATGTAATAAAATAATTTTTTTAAACTTTTACTAATTCTGGTTTTAAGTTTTCGCACGCACAACTAACTCAATTAACAGATCGAAATCGATTGATCGATTATCAGAATAATTAATATCAAGAAGATGCTCAATTAATTTAATCGCTCTATTGTTATAGATTATAGATAATTTAATTGGTCGTCATAATCGTACGACTTTACTGTTTAGTACTTAATTTGTAATTTTATAAAAAGAGAAAATTAAACATTATAATTTTGCATTTTTATTTGATAGTTTGCGTAGCGTCACTACAGAATGACGAACTAGCGGTAAAACGCAAGGAAACCAGGAAACTTTTCAACAGAGCGAAAGCCCTCGGTAACTGGGAAGCATATAGAACTTCCCTTACCGAATACAACAACTTACTTAAAAAGTCCAAAAGAGACTCATGGAAGAAATTCTGTGAAGAGATTAATGATCTCCCAGCGGCCTCCAGACTCCAGAAAGCCCTGGCTAAAGGTACAGCCGCAGACATTGGACTGTTATTTATATTGCAAAATAAAAAACTCTGTAGACATAGAGAAAGAGGAAAGGCTTCAACGTCCTACTCCAAATAGCAGAAGCCGCGCTAACAAAATCTTCACTCCAGAAAAAATTAAATGGGCAATAAACAACTTTAAACCCTACAAATCTGCTGGAGTAGATAAAGTATTCCCTGCACTACTTCAACAGGGATTAGAGATTCTAATGCAAAAAATGATAAGAATCTTTAAAGCCAGCTTTATATGGGGGTATATCCCAAAAATCTGGAGAAAAGCAAGGGTGGTTTTTATTCCAAAGGCAGGGAACCGTCCCTCTGAAAAGTCTAAATCATACCGCCCCATAAGTCTTACCTCCTTCTTCATTAAAACCATGGAAAAACTAGTGGACCTCCACATTAGAACAGGATCGAATAAGGTCCGACTGCACCCTAGGCAATATACCTACCAAAAAGGGAAGTCAACAGAGACAGCGCTTCATGACCTTGTAAGATCAATTGAAAAGGCAATAGAATACAAGGAAATAGCGCTATGTGCATGTCTGGATATAGAAGGGGCGTTTGACAATACCCTCCACGAAGCAATAATATCAGCAGCCAGAAAAAAGGTCTAGAACCGGCAACAACCAAATGGATACACGCCATGCTAAGAAGTCGCTTGACAACAGCCGACCTAGGAAATAGCTCAAAAACGGCACAAACCTACAGGGGCTGCCCCCAAGGAGGAGTCTTATCTCCACTACTCTGGTCTGTCGTGGTTGATGAGTTATTACAACTACTAGTAAATCTCGGTTACGAAACCATAGGCTATGCTGATGACATAGTCATAATAATAAGGGGTAAATATGACAATGTCATATCACAAAGGTTACAATTAGCCCTAAACGGGATAATCAATTGGTGTAAATCCAAAAACCTTAATATAAACCCAGAAAAAACGAAATAATACCATTCACAAACAGAAGGAAAGTTAAAATTACACCACCTTCACTAAATGGTGTAACAATACCCTGCTCCAATGAGGTTAAATATCTAGGCGTTACACTGGATAGGAAACTAAGTTGGAACACACACATTGATAAGACTCACGCTAAGACAACCAAGGCCTTTTGGGCATGCAAAAGTATGTTCGGCAAGAAATGGGGGTTACATCACAGAATGATCTATTGGTGTTATAGAACCATAATCTTACCGATAATAACATACGGATGCACAATGTGGTGGACAAAAACACTACATCATAAAAACCAGGTTTTACTGGGTAAAATCCAAAGACTAGCTTGTCTTGGAATAACAGGCGCCATGAGAATCTGTCCTACTGCGGCAATGGAAATGTTCCTAAACCTCCCACCGCAACATCTCCATATACAAAAAGAAGCGGCAAGAGGTATGCTAAGAATTCAGAAGGAAAGAAACTATCTCCCAGGAGATCTTAGGGGTCACCTTCAACTGTTAAATAACCCCAAATTAGAGGCCATTGCTTCACATCTATCGGACGCTATGCCGACCCTTTATAACTTTGACATACCGTTCAAAATTATAATCAGCGAACGCAAAGACTGACATACTAAGCTTCCTGAACATAATTCCTGAGCATACCGCAATAAAACTATCACAATTTTATCGAACAGTCAAGCTGTACTCAAATCTCTATCCTCCCACAAACATGAGTCAAAACTTGTCTGGGACTGTCTCCAGAAGCTCATAATATTGGCCAAAAGGAATAATGTAACCTTAATGTGGGTACCAGGTCATATTGGAGTAGAAGGAAATGAAGAGGCCGATAGCCTTGCAAAAAATGGTGCAAGCACCAGGTTTATTGGACCTGAACCTTTCTGTGGAAAACCTAATGGTCACTCTAAACTTATTTTAAAAAGGTGGATAGAACAAGAGCACAGAATCTATTGGAACTCACTTCCAAAACTCGTACTATCCAAAATATTTATTAAACCACAAACCATAAAAGTGGAGGAAATACTAAAATTCAGCAAAAAGGATATAAGAACCTTAATAGGTCTCCTGACAGGCCACAGCCCTGTACGCTATCATCTAGAAAAATGGACTAGCTGAAGATAACAAATTTCGCCTCTGTCTATCTGACAAAGAGGATACAGAACATCTACTATGCTACTGTGAAGCAGCGGCACGTAGAAGATTAAATCATCTGGGAAAAGGCACCCTTACCCCCAGATGAACTAGCCTATTCGAAAGGGGCAATAAATGCACAATAGATCTTTTAGGTCGCAGTGCTCTCTCGTGCTCCCCTAAAAAAAAAAAAATATAAATAATTATAAAAAATAAAAAAAAAGTTAAAATTAAATTACTTAATTAAAATTAAATTACGTAATTATGACAGGGATAGTAACCGCCTAGAAAGTGTGTCTGAAGATAAGTTAAAGTCAATAAACTAAAAATAATAATAATTAAAATCAAAATAATAATAATTAAAATCAAAATAATAATAATTAAAATCAGTTCATAAACTATTACGTCCAGAATGTCGGCCATAATTAGTTCTTGAAAATTCAACATTTAAAAATCTAGGATAACGAGTTACAAAAGATGGCACATTTATATTAATTAAACCTATTAGCAATGAATGAAACAATATCGCCAGGTAATACTCTATAAATAAATACAGCTTTTCCAACAGAACGACGCACATATAAGGAATTTAAGTTACTTAATTTCAATCATAATATAATTGAAAGTCAAACAGAGAAGACGTGTTTCTCCTAACTCTGTTCATTTTATTATTGTTTTTTCTTCAATTGTTTCAATAAATGATTGTTTAAAAATATTGGTTTCGTTATTGTTTTTATTATTTATTATAAATCAGTTATTGAATTTATTATAATTTAGTATAATTACTAATTCGGATTTTAATTTGCAAATAAAATTAATTTAACTGTGAAGAATTTTTTCTTCTTCATAAATTTATTCTTACAAGGCATTCTTTATTCAGAATCAATATAACTACATTTTTGAATATTATTTTTAATGTTTAAAAACAGCGCTACAAATTATTCTTAGGCAATAATCACAATATCGCCAGCGTTGCGTTTCGTCGCATCTCCATATGCAACGTAATACGAGCATAAAGAAAAATTTTAAGGTCGCCGACAACGGAAAATGTTCTAAATGACAAATTAGTCAATAACAACAACATGCAAATGAACAAAAATAATTCAAGTACATTAAAAACGCAAAATTTATTAGAAAACACACCACAAAGTTCAAATTATCAGGTTGTAGCAAACTCGACATCGTTAATAGACTTCGAAATCTCTGAAGAGACAGCTAAGCAAACCGGGGTGGACAGATATATTACAGTTGTGAAACTCAAAAGAAGTCCTTTGTTGGAAAAAACATCTAACAAAGCTAAAACAACAAATTTGAGTACCTTTGTAAACAGAAACGACAACAGGTTTAGCATATTAAGTACTGAAGATGAGGAAGCTGAAAAGCAGAAAGAAAAGTCTGTTAAACCACCACCAATTTTTCTGCGGGAAAAAAACAGTACAAAATTAATAAATTTCCTATCAAAACTAATTGGGCAAAACAATTTTTATGTAGTCAATTTGAAAAAGGGAAACATCGAAGAAACAAAAATATAAATAAAAAGCGAACAAAATTACAGAAACGTCATCACAAAATTTGAGGAACTGAACAAGAATTTTTATACTTATCAGCTGAAATCTAGTAAAGGGCTAATAGTCATCATCAAGGGAATCGAAAAAAATTGCGATACCGAGGAAATTAAAAATGCGCTTGAACCTGAAGGTTTTGAAGTAAAAAACGTGCACAACGTAATAAATAGGTATAAGGAACCAGAACCGCTACACAGAATTGAACTTCATCCTAGAAATTTAAAAAAAGGGGATCCAACTACAATCTTCGTTACCTTATGCATCGAAGAATAAATGTAGAGGAACCGTGCAAATGCAATGGGCCAGTGCAATGCAGCAACTGTCAGGAATTTGGACACACAAAGAGTTATTGGAAACTGCCAGCGGTTTGTGTCATATGTGGTGATCTTCACTCAACAGCTGAATGCACTAAACCAAAAAATGATGCAAATATACAAAAAATGCAGCAACTGCGGTGAAAAACATACAGCTAATTATAGAGACTGTATAGTTTATTCGGAAATGAAGAGAAGACTTCACCCAACAGTGATAACTACAACACTTAAAAACAATGTTGTGTTCAGCGTAAATAATTCCGCTAAAGTGAATCCTTCCACATCTTACGACAATGTTGTCAGAGGAGAAAACTCATCCGAACACAATATTCAAAATAAAGATTGTGGCATCGAAGGAATGATGAACACCTTTATTCAAACCATGATGCAATTTATGGCATCAATGCAAAATATGATGCAAGAGCTCATCCAAAATCAAAACATGCTAATTCAGAAACTAGCACCTATAGTATGAATTATCTAAAAATTTGTCATTGGAAGGCAAACGGTGTTCATCACCACAAGCCAAATTTGGAACAATTTCTAAACGTAAATAAAGTTGACATCATGCTTATTTCCGAAACTCACCTTACAGATAAATACAATTTTAAAATATATGGATACAACTTCTATGATACAAAACATCCTGAGGAAAAAGGTCATTGAGGAACATACATTCTAATTAGACAAAAAATTCGCCACTACGTGCTCCAAAGTCACTGCTCGCTTAGCGTACAAGCCACATCAATATGCATCGAGCTTAAAGATGGAAATTTAGTTACTTCATCAGTCTACTATCCACCGAATCATCAACTAATAGGTGAAGAATTAAGCAGGTTTCTGGTCAGTCTAGGTCACAAGTTCATAGCTGCTGGTGGCTTCAATGCCAAACATACATTCTGGGGTTCAAGATTTATAACTCCACGAGGCAGAAAATTGTACAACCTCATTATGAACAATGGTTACGATGTTGCATCATGTGGTCAACCAACTTACTGGCCAACTGACAGAAGAAAAGTACCTGACTTAATTGACTTTGCAGTGACAAAAAACATCAATAGGAGCAAAATAACGACGTCTTCAGTTCATGATCTTTCATCTCATCACTCTCCGGTTATATTGGAATATGTATCGGAAGTTACTTTTGATAATTGTGTTAATAACTTAACGAGCAAAGCTACAAACTGGATCAATTATAGGAAATATATCAGCTCACATCTAGAACTGCAAATTCCATTAAAAACTGAATCAGATATAAATAGTGCGATCAAAGATTTCAACGAATTATTGACACAAGCATTATTAGTAGGAACTCCAGTATCCACTAGAAGTCATCAACGGATAGTTAGACAGCGTCTGAAGTGGAAGAAGCTATATTGGAAAAACGAAGGCTGAGAAGAAAGTGGCAAAAAGATAGATCTCCTACAGCAAAAGCACTTCTTGTTCACGCAGTGATTAAATTAAAAGAGTTATTGAAGGATTCAGCAGAAAAAAATTCAGAAACTATATATCTAGTCTAGTCTATCTAAAGATACAAATTAATCACTGTGGAAAGCTACAAAATCTCTTAAAAGGCCGTAACAACATGAGCCACCTATCAGATTGAATGATGACGAATGGGCAAGAAGTAATAATGAAAAAGATGAAATTTTTGCGAACCACCTAAAAGGAGTCTACACACCGCACAACATCGGCCATGATAGCGAATTTCCACCTCTCTTACGCCAGTATCCAAGGGTTAGGTCAATAAGAATCCCAAGCAAACTTGTGCAAGCTATAATAAAGCACAAAATTGAATGTAAGAAATTTTCAGGAAATGATAACATCACAGGTAAAATGCTGAAAGAACTTACAGGAATAGCGTTTAAACATATTTCTTATATCTTCAACGCCATCTTTCGAACAGGCAGTTTCCTCGAATCTCGGAAACTGTCCGTAATAACGATGATTCCTAAACCGTGCAAAGATCCAACAAAAGTTAGTTCTTACAGACCAATCAGCTTATTCCAAAGTGTTTGAAAAAGTTCTATTGCATAAACTGATGCCAAAAATCAAAGACAGTGGAGTAATTCCACTACATCAATTTGGTTTTTAAGCCGAGGTGTCCACCCATAATTCTGAATAATGTCACCATACCAAAAGCCGATAACGTTAAATACCTAGGAGTACACATTGATCGCAAGTTAACTTGGAAAAAAACATCTCGAAACTAAAAGAAATCAATTGAAACTATAAATTAACAGCTTGTATTGGTTGGTCGGCAAAAAATCACCACTAGATTTGGAACATAAAGTTCTTTTGTACAAATCCATTTTAAAACCAGTTTGGTCATATAGATGCTAGCTATTGAGAACAGCTTCGAACAGTAGCATCGAGATATTTCAAGGAGCGCAATCAAAAATATTAAGACTTATCACTAATGCTCCGTGGTTCGTTAAAAACCGTCAGATACATAAAGATCTTAACATTGCAACTGTAAAAGAAGAACTTCAAAGATCTACAAGAAACTATGTAAATATATTAACAGACCATCCGAACCCACTGGCAAGAATTCTGTTAAATACACCAAGTGAAAGCAGGTTGAAAAAGGAAAGTCTAGCTGTTTAGAACAAGCGACAAATCTAGCCTCTAATTATTGGATTAGACCTATTTATGTTTAGTTATAAGAATTGTATTATTTATGTAAGTAAAGTCATAGTTGTTGTGCAAATTTATTGTTATTTTCTTTAAAGAAAGATCCAATAAATAAATAAAAATTTAAATAAAAAAGAAAAAAAATTAATTTCAATCCCGACTTATATGAAGGAAGATTTTCAACATCAGTCCAAGGTGAATTTTAAAATTCATTTCTGCACACCTTCAATACGCGAAATGTTAACATTATAAAACAGATATCAAATGACTGACGCATAGTTCAATAAAGAACGGACAAAGGAAACGTTCTAATTACGTAAGGATCAGAAAAGTCACAAGCATAAGTTTAATCATACCCCAGTATTTATTCGCTTTATTTACAATATAATCTATATGTAGAGTGAATGATAATTTACTATCAAGAATTGTACCTAAATCCTTAATAAAAGATACACGGCTAATCATTTGATTCCCAAAATAGTAAGAACCAATACCACAGTACGACGAGAGAAATCACAAACCATTTGTCAATATTCAGCTGCAACTGGTTTTTAGAACACCACAGATAAAATTTAGCAAGTAAATTTTTAAGAACAAAAAAAATCACTAGACTCCAAACCAGACCAAAATAACTTAAAATCATCAGCAAACATTTACAATTTCCACAGCGGCAGAAACGAGACAATATCATTTACAAATAAGATAAATAATAGGGGACCAAGGTGGCTACCTTGAGGAACCCCTGATGTAACCAGAATCTCATTAGAATTACAATTACGAAGATTTACAAACTGACGCCTATCACAAAAGAAAGACGAAACCCATTTAATAAATATTTCAGGAAAACCCAATTTACGTAATTTGAAAAGTAATAAATTATGATTGACGCGATCAAAAGCTTTACTAAAGCCCGTATAAATAGCATCAACCTGCCTACTTTTAGCAAATTCCGAAGTAATATAGTTAGTAATATTATATTATATCCTTAATAATTAATATTAATAAAATTCGCGAATTCAATCCAAGAAACAACTACACAGCCGTACCGATCAACTATTTTGTTCGCCGATCAACTATTTGTACTAGATTATTTGTTTTGGTGAGGATAACATCAGCACTGTGGTTAGTCTAAATTTTCTCAGCATGTGGAGAAAGTGCAAGAAGTCAAGCTTTAGGGTTAAGATAATTTCTTCTTTTTTCTTCTTTCTGAATGTGTCTTATTATTCATTACTAATTCTTTATTATTAAATATCTCCCTTATGGTTATCTTCGCTAACAATATCTCCCTTATGGTTATCTTCGCTGATCCAATTAAATTATCAATATCTTTCTTCAGTCTACATGTCCTGAGTAAGTAAATATGGGGTTTCTGATTGATTCTGTTCAGGATTAGATACTCAATTACTAATTAGCTGTTAAGTTACATTCTAAGTTTTTCTGCAATAAGTTTTAGAATTTCATTTGGGTAAAAGTTTCCTGTCTCTCTGGTGGCTTTGTGAAGTATTCTTCGATGGTGAGCTTTATATTACCTTAATAAGGTTTTGTACTTCTTTATCCGCTTATTCTTTGTTTCGTAGTGGTACTTAAAATTGTATTTCTTTATAGTTTAAAGATTTTCCAAGCCTGTGCGTTTCTTGGTTATCCTTTGGACTTTCTTTCACGATTTTCTCACTTAAGGTTAATAGTATTGGAAAGTGATCTGAGCTCAAGTTGTTACTTTCTTTTATTTTTACAAAGTTGTTGGAAATAATGAATAAGTTAGAATTTTTGTGATCAGTTGGGCTGATATGTGGGTTTTCCTGTTTATAGATCCTGTGACCAGTTGGCTAATATGTGGGTTTTCCTGTTTATAAACAAGAAAACCCACATATTAGCAAATTTTGTTTAATTAGTTTTATACCTGTAGCTGTAGTTAGTACTTGATCCCCACGCTGCGTTATTGCATTAAAATACTCCTACTGGGTGTTAAAGAAAACCAATATGCTGTGTTTTTTTAATGACACTATTCACACATCTATTTTCCTTATATCAAGGATGACTTGTTATTCATTTTAAGTAAGGTTTTCTTATAGTTTTCATAAAAATTAGTAATCTTGTTTATAAGTTTAAGTTAAATTTAAATTTTAATATTTATAATATTATTGCAAATTTAGCAATAATAAACATTTATAGATAATATACATTGTAAATTTAGCAATAATAAACATTTATAGATAATAAACATTGTAAATTTAGCAATAATAAACATTTAAAATTAGCTAATTTTCAACTAAAGAAAAGTAATTTCGAAAACTCGCTTTTCGTGCAGAAAACTTGCCTGATTGGCGTAATGAAACCTTAAGAAAAAGTTTTCCGAATGCCAAACTTATCTGAACTAGTACAGGAAAATTTTAAGTTGTCTTAACGTTTTCAGAATATTTGGTTTGCAGGATGGGATTCAACAAATTTTGTCGCCAAATATTGCACGTCGAAATCCAAAAACAACCTTTAGAAAATTTGATCAAATAACTAAAGACTGAATTAATAGATGGTACTACAATTTTATTTTTAAAAACCTAAAAATTGCACATCCCTTGTGTTTCGGGTATAATTGACAGTCTTGGCTATCAAGTTTATATCATTATAAACGTCAGAATAGATTATCAATTTAGAAATTATATATAAGAAATTAAGTAATATATAATATAAATATAGTTTTTTAAGACATTATTTTAGTATAATTATGGCCAGAGATTATGATTATTTATTTAAGTTACTAATTATTGGGGATAGTGGTAAGTTATTTTGATTATGAGCCTTTACATAAAACTATATATTTCCTGGCTTGTTTCTGACAATTATTTTTTTCGCCTTTCGTCGTTAAATATGGCAAAAAATTGTCATTTAGGTTAAATGATGAATTTATTAAAAATATGTTTACATTTATAAAATGTCAAAATAAAATATTAGTTATAAATAATTCATTCCTTTTTATAAATATTTATCAAATAGTAAACATGACTTCTGAATGTATTAATTAATTTAAAATTAATATAAGGATGAATATGAAATCATATAAGGGGACGATAGTACTTTTTTAATTTATCATTTCTATTTTTTTAAATGTATTTTTTTTATCAATAATAAAACGAAACATAAAAAATATGTTTATTTTATAGGTGTTGGTAAATCATCACTTCTCATACGGTTCTCAGATAACACATTTTCTGGTAGCTATATAACGACAATTGGAGTTGATTTTAAAATTCGAACGGTTGTGATTAATGGACAACGAGTAAAATTACAAATTTGGGATACTGCTGGTCAGGAAAGATTCCGAACAATAACGAGTACATATTATAGGGGTACACATGGTGTTATTATTGTATACAGTGTAACAAATGGAGAATCATTTGCCAATGTACGTAGATGGCTTCAAGAAATTGAACATAATTGCGATGTTGTTAATAAAGTCTTAGGTATATTAAATAAAAAACACCTATATTTTCATTACACTGATATAATTTTCTACCAAATAGTTGGTAATCAAAATGACGATCCAGCCCGTAAAGTTGTCATAACTGAAGATGCTCAGCGATTTGCCAAACAAATGGATATTGAATTATTTGAAACATCAGCCAAAGAAAATATAAATGTGGAAGAAATGTTTTTAGCAATAACAAAGCAAGTTTTAAACCATAAATTACAACAAAATGCCCAAAATGCCCAACAGACAAACGAAACAATAAATCTTAGAAGATCGCAAGGGAAAAAACATAAAAGTCGATGTTGTTAGGTGGTTTTTATCTGCTTATTAAATTATAAAAAATTTCCTATAATTTAAAATAAAATGAAAAAAAAAACATTACAATTAATAATAATTATAAAAACAATAATATTGCAATACAAATTATACAAAATTCATAAAGAGAATTATAAAAACAATGTATTTCCAATTGAACGAAATGGGCCACCAATGTTTTTTAAATTTTAAATTTCAGTTCATAACTTTAAATGTTTTATTAGATTATTTTCATTTACATGTAACCCCCGAAGAATACGATTAATTGTTTCAAACCGTGTTGTTCTAGACTTCTACATTTAGAAATAATTCTATATCAAATAATATATGTATTGCATTTATTTTTCAAAAAATCGTGGAGTTTGAAACCGTGTAATTCGGGGGAAGGTATCCGTGTTCTTCGAATCTCGTGTTCTTAAAGTACCGTGTTGTTCGAGGGTTTACCTGTATATATAAAAAAAAATTTCAGTTAGTCTAATGCCAATAATTAATTTATATACAATGTATACAAAACCTTACAAATATTTATAAACATTTTATAGAAAAAAAATATAATTTGTAGGCTAAAAAACATATACAATTTCATTTATTCATATCAAAATTTGATATCGGATTTAAAAAGAATCACTCTACACCAAAAAATAGAATTTTTCTACCATTTCCGTTTAACCCCTAATTTTACTAAAATAACGGATCTTCATTTTAGAAAAATGAAAAGATTGTGAATTTTTTTAAAATATGCTTTATCAGAATAAAAAAATTGTGTTTTACATAATATATATATAAAAAATGTATTTTAAAATAAATAGTTTTCTAAACATAAATTTTGGTATTTTCAATTGCAAGATTTAAAACATTACATAACTATAATAAATTCGTGATTTTTTATTAATATTTCAAATAGATTATTTTTTTATAAAAGATGGTTTTGTTCAAAGATTTATTTGTATAAATAATAAATAAGATGTATTTTAACTATATTATGGATTAATGTAGTTTATTTGAATTCTTTTGTTAATATTCTTGTTAATGTCTAACAATAATATTAACATGAAGAATACGTGCTAATATTGTCTTGGTATAAAATTGGTTCTAGAATTTGTAATTATTTACTCTAATTCCTTAATAAAAAATGTACCTATAGATTATAAAATATAAAGTTATGTAAAAATAGATTGGCAGTGGGATATAAGAATTGTTAGCATAAATATTTCATTTGATAAATCAGTTAAATTTTGTGGAGTTGCAATTAAAGTCGGAGCAAATACTAAAAAATATAATAACATTGATTAAAAAAAAATAATTAGTATAATAAATTATATCTAACAAAGATGTTACCAGTGGCTAAATTATGTTGATTCATTTTGTTAACAGCATAATGTGATGCAACTCTAAAAAGAAATATATTTATATATTACAAATTTTACAGAAAACCATACCGTTGCAAATGTTGAAGCATGTATTTTAAACAATGATAGTGAGCCGATGGAAGTAGTTTCATTGAATCTCTTAGAGCAGGTATTTGTTCAGATAATGTTGTTACTCCTATAATTTTTATTTTTTTATTTATCTTATTAAACAATCTTTATTTTAGTTTTGAATTTTATTAATTTTATATAAATTAAGAAGAAACATACTTATTGCTGACATCAAATGTGGATAAACTTGAAATGTAATTAATGGAATTGGTAATAGACGTAAATATAATTTTAGTGTTCCAGCAATAACATTGATACTATATGAACTTTCGGACATATCAGTCTTTTCTCCATGTCGGTCTAATGCTAATTTTAATGCTTCAATTTCATCAGCAAAACCAGATACACGATAAATTCCTTCTTGCAACATACCACGGCATTCAACCTCTTCAACACAATTTCTTACTACAAATGGTAGTAAACAATGACGTGCCGTTACTAATGTTGTTAAATCAGTACCAAATACCCCACGAATTTTTTTCAAATCAGGTACACATTTTGGTGGTACCATTTCAGAACATTTATAATGTGCACAGAATCCACAATCCTCACATTTTACACCTTGTGCTGTAAATCCCCATAAAAAATTTGCACAAAATTCACACCAATTTAAACCTTTAAATGTATGCACTTTAAAATTGTGATGTTTTTCATAAACAATTGGTAAAACATCCATTTCTTCTTGATTAGAACAAATAATTAACGGTATAGTTTCAATATTTTCAGATTTAATAGATTTACAAATTTCATTTGATAAAGCTTTTAGTTTACGTCGATTTAATGTCATATATGGTGATTGTTGGTATTGGCACGAATTTCGTGTTTGTGAAATCATTGATTGAATAATTGGTGCAGCATGTAATTGCATATAAAAATTAACAAGACCATCAGCTACAAGATCGTGTATTGTTTCAAAAATTTTAAAATTTTCTTGTAAACAAAAACCTTCTTTGGATTTATAATAAATTTTAAAATGTTTTATTTTTTCATTGAATCGCAAACTTAATGTGTAGAAATCTTTCGCTTTTGGGCTTTTTCGAATTAAGTATGAACCATCTGGAGTCCCATTTAAAATTTTCTCCACATCTAAATGACCAATTTCACCATGATATTCATAACCATAAAATGCAGGGACATCAATGACGGTTGTCCGAAGAATTGGTTTAGGAGTTGGAGCTTCCATTTGTATTTTATATACTAAAAAATTGTTTTATATTTTCGTTAAATGTACTAACAAGGATTATTTTTTGAAATCTTGTATATATACTTACATTCAGGTTTCCACACCTTGTGAATTGGAGAATTAGGATCCAAAAATTCAGTAGACATTTTTTACTAATTTCTACCTATTCGAATAAGTATTTTTTTTAATTAATTAAAATTGTTAAGCAAAATACATCATTTTGCTTTTAGTCGAATTGGCCAGGCTAAATAAAATTGTTATGTCAAACGTCATTTTCAACCCAACAACCCTATTAACCAATTTAGTTTTATACGCAGCATACAAAAGAAATGTCTACAATAAAATTGTAATTTGTAAATTATAGCAATTATAAAAATGTAAGTTCATTTGTATAACAACTGTATCGCATTTGACACTTAAGTGCGTTGAAGTAAAGAAAAAGTTACAAACTAAACAACTTTGTCATGACAGGGAAACAGGTACGGTAGATACTTTCATACAATTTCATACTTTCAGCTTCACTTTGATAGCTAACTGCGTATAGAAAGCGAAAGCAAGTGATGATTGTACTCGCAATATTGAAACCTTATAGAAATTGAGGGGCAACCATAATTGGCATATGCAAAATATAAAACTAAATGAATGCAATCATTATGTATACATACCCAATCAGACAACGCACACTTCATGTTTTTTTGCCCATTATGCTTTTGTTGTTTAATGAAATTCCATTGAACTCAAATATGTTTATTTACATTATCGGCATTTTTAAATTATGTTTAATATTTTAATTATAACAATATATTTATATGTATCAGATTTAATAACAAGGTCAATAAACAGTATGACGTGCATTTTTTTTTTCAAATATTAAATTCAGTAAAACAAAAGTTTTTTAATACAATTAATTTTTACATACACACATATGGCACGCTCTGCATAGTCCAGAGCACTTTTATTTATGACTTAACATTTCTGAAAAAATGTCGCCAGCATCCACTCCTAGAAAGTTTCGAATACGAGAACTTTTCAGATCTAACGTGTCTACACTTTTTAACAAGTATCATCAATATTCAACTAGTAAGCCAAATAAACAATTATGTGGGTTATGATTTTGGCAAAAAATTTTGACATAGCACCAACAAAGTTTAGTGGTATAGCAACTATTTGCAAAATGAATTTTGCAAATAGTTCACACTTTTGTTACAAATTCGAAACAAAACAATATGATAACATAAACAAAATTCAAGTAGAAACATTTAAATAATTATTATATTGTTGCATTATATTATACATTACTATAATCTAAAACTACTAGAATTGTCAATTGTAATATAATCTAATATCAGTTCTCATTAAAGATCAAATAAAATAAAATGTAATACAAGTAATTTTAAAATTAAAATAAAAACTGATAAAGGATAATGTTCACACACGGAAGGTGCTTAATTGACAATTTCCACAGTCTAGAATCTAAGCAAAATCAAATAAATCTAAATACATAAATTTATTTAGTTTAGTTGTTTAAGAACCTTTGTACGAATAACCAGATAAATAAAATTTAAGAACCTTAAATTTTTTAAGAACCTTTGTACGAATAACCAGATAAATAAAATTCGCTCTAATTAAACTTAGAAAAATCATTGTTTTACTCTTTATAAGAATAAAGAAATAAATAATATAACTGGCGCAGTCGGTTTAGACCGATTAAATTAGTTTCGTTGTTATAAAAAGATTATAAATTTTAAGCAATTTTTAAGTGAATTTGTTCTGTTAACAAATAGACAATTCTAAATACATAAATAAATTAATTGTTAATCAATCTTGAAACGAACTCAAACTAATAAAAGTTATTTCGTAGAAAAATAAAAAAGTTATTCTAAAAAAAAAAAAACTCATAAAAACAAAAAAACAAAAAAGTAATTATTAAAATAAATCTAAACAAACAACTAAACATCCCATCAACTATCAACTACCAGAAACCCAACTTTATCATCCCTACAGTTACAAGAACATCAAAGGTACTTCAATCAAGAACATATATACACAAAAAAAAAATTTTTAATTGTTAAGAATAATATTAATCAAGTGTTGTAAAATAAAATAAGTTTTATTAAATATTCAAGTAACTTTATAGAATTATACATTACATTCGTAGTCAATAGAAAAAAAATATTGTAATAATTATAACTAAAATTGCCAAATACAAGTAATGAATCTATAATTGTTAGTCATTTTAACATGCTAATTAAATGTATTGCTAATATTGTCCCATTTAGTGGCGATAAAAATCATTTGTCTAATTTTATAGACAGAATTGAAGCATTGATCCCTTTAATTGAAAATTTAAATAATGTTGAGGAAAAAAAAATAATGTTAGGTTATATCATTGACTAAACATTAAGAGACAATACCATCGATAATTCTGCCGCTACGATTGAGCAATGTCGCTGCAATCGCCAAAATATGAGATAGTAAAACCGAAAGAGACAGATATTTTGTTTGTTTAATTTTTCGTTTGTGTTTGTGAAAAATAAATGTGTTGTGAAAAATAAAAATTTATGCTTTTGTTTGTGTAACTAATAATACTTTTATTTTTAAATTTAAAATAAAATTAGAAATATGAAAACTAATGAAATAAACGATGATTATATGGGGTTTGTGAAATAATGCATTTTTTTAATATCTTTTTTAAATATATTTGATTTCACATGTTTTTGGATTTTGAAAAAAAAAAATAATAAAATTAGTTATTTGACCTATTTACAAATAATTTCTTATAAAAAAATGGAAAAATAATAAAAGACTATTAGTTTTATGATTTATAAGGATTAAGATTAAGATTAAAATAAGGATTAAGATTACACTGAATTGTAAGGTGAATTTTATCATATTCATTTGAAGAAACTATACTGTGTGCTTTGTCGAAATCCTTACAATGAAAAGCTTGAAATAGTATATCTTTCCAGGCATGTAATAGTAATGTACATATTTGAATTTAATTACCTTAAATATTGTATTTGATTAAGTATTGAACTATGCTTTACAAATATATTAAAGATTTTGAATTTGAATTTTTAATTCGATAATTGAATCCTTTCAGTTTCACCAAATCTATTTCGAGTATGATATGATTTTAAAATAAACTAATAAACAAGGAAATTTCTCGATAATTTATGGTACTTATCCCAAAATTAGTAATTTCAAAATCTAATTGAATATCCTTTAAGCTATTTTAGATAGCTTATAGGCTGGAATCTTAAAATAAAATAATTTTTAGGACAGACAAAATTTTTGTGAATAATAGGAACATTTTTATAAATAAATGGACTATTAAATTTTAAATTAAAAAAAATTAATATTGATAGATTATAAACTGATAAATTATTTTCAATATTTCATAAATTTTATTATATACATATTTATGAATTATGTGCGTGTGATCAATCGTTTCCTAAAGCTTCAATATTGGGCGTTATTAATCACAAAAAAAAAGAAACGAACTGAAAGTAATGTTTTATTACGTTACACGATTACGTTATAATGAAATTTAACATTAAATCCCCCACGAGGGATTCCACCTTGTCGTGGTGGTGGGGCTTAAGTAGGATCAAGGATGTAGTGAGCGATGTCGGTGGATACTGCAGAGAATAGTCTGTGGTATCCGGCAGGTCTAACCATACCGATAAAGTCACTATTGAGGTCTGAAAACCAAGGGAATCCGAACAACGATGGACAATGGCAACGAAAAAAGACAAATCGCGTGTTGGGATGTCAACACAAGTGTCACCTGTACCTACGGCAGGTGGCGAGGGCTTGGTTCCGAAAGGAACTAAGTCGCCAGTAGGAACGTGCGGAGGAGTGGTGACAGGCTCATCCGTTCGTAATGAAGCAACTGAAAATCTACTTGACACAGATGAAGAACTACGAGCATTGTCGCAGACATGTTATCAGAAGGGGACCTGGACATACTGAAAGGTAAGTCAGATTTAGGAAGCTCAGATCAGTCTGATTCTGGCTCCGACATGGAGGTTGACGGTAATACCACCGTCATCAACATGGCGGATCTGAGCTCCGATTTAGATAATATAGGAAAAAGCTATTTATCTTCCACAGGTACACCAAAGGGATTCAGTAAGGTTAACCCCCACTCTGGTGCAGTATCAACCAATCTGCGTAAAGACGCGATTAAAAAGATGCGCAGCGCCAGAAGAAGGATTGAGAAGCTCCTGGTGATCGATCCGAAGGAACTCAGCGCCTGGGACAAGGAAAAGCTTGTCGAAGCCAGAGCTGTAGTGAATTCGACGGAGCTTCAGAAAATTATTGCGGCGAAAGCGGAGCCACAGCCGTCTTCATCCGGTGCGTCTGTAAAACAGAGTAGGGATAAAGACAGGAAGCTGTGCTCCAAAATAGGTTCCTCCGGTGCGTCTGGGTGTCAGACAAGGGAGGAATACGAAGCCAGCAGAAGGAAGAAGGGCACTTCAGGCAGAGCTGAAGACGCCAAAAAAGGGTTCACGAAGAAGAGAGGCAGATCGGATGATAACATCCAACCTAAGGGCGCTAAAAAAGCCAAGAGCGCGACTACTTCCGGCAAAGCGAAGATAGTCGATGATCTGCAGGTGGCCATCGTTGATGAGAATGGCCCCGAAGGCAAATTCAACCAGGAGCAGTGGGACTCGGTTGAACAAAAGATCCAGGATGCGCTCATCAATGCTTTTGCTTCCGGCTTAGCGGAGGACATAAAGTTCGATGGAGCAGCCTGGGAAAGGGGGTACAAAGTGGTAGCGTGCGCTGATAAGAAATCCAAGGATTTCTTATCAGCCACCTTGAACAAGCTAGATGGTATCTGGGAGGGAGCAAGGCTTAGAGCTATCCCTACAGCCGATACCAGTCTCTACCAAAGGCCCAAGGCGTGGGTTTGGATACCTAAACCGTATCAAACACCACAAAGAGTTATGAGTCTGCTAGCAGGCCAGAACAAGGGAATTCATGCTGAGGAGTGGAAGATCCTGAAGGAGGATGTTCGTAAGGAATGTGGCCAGCACTTCCTTATGAGCATCAGTAGGGACTCACTCCCCTTCCTCGAAAAGAGTAGAGGAATGGTAGCCTTCAGCATGGCGAAGGTATTCGTTAGAATTATGGGCAGCAGCGGGGCCACTGATGATGGAGGTGATGCAGATCAACCTCCACCACAGTAGGGCTGCTACCAGCAACCTGATGGGGTACATGGGCAGCAATAACATCGATGCTGCCCTCATTCAAGAGCCGTGGATAGACGGCCAAGGTAGAATTCAAGGCCTGAAGTGCAAAGACTACACCTTGTTTCATAAAAACGGAGTGAGTAAAATTAGGCCATGTATTTTGGTTAAAAACAAATTTAATGTTTTTCTTCTGGAAAATTTTAGCAATGATGATACAACAGTTGTCAAATGGGAAAGGAGTAAGAAGGAAAAGCCTCTACTCCTACTCTCAGCTTATATGCCTTACGACAGCGCGGAAGAGCCGCCGTCCGCAGCAATAAGAGACGCTGTAAACAGCTGGAAGCAAGACATTGTGATAGGATGTGATGCAAACGCTCATCATACGCAGTGGGGAAGCTCTAACATTAACAGTAGAGGTGAGTCTTTATTAGAGTATATTGGTAAAACTAACCTTAGTATATGTAATAGGGGGACAGCCCCGACATTTATAGTTAGAAATAGGAGGGAGGTAATAGACCTAACATTGGCTACTAACTCTAGATCGCTCGGCATAAGGAATTGGAGGGTATCTGAGAGAGCCTCTTTCTCAGATCACTGTTGGATTCTTTTCGAAATCGAAGGAAATCGGGAGATAGGGTATCCTTTAGGAACCCCAGAAAAACGAATTGGGCTAAATACACGGAATTGCTTAGTGACTCTCCAAGGCTCTTAACTGGAGAGTGCTTAACAAAACGTAAGCTTATCGACAAGGCAGTAGACGTCACTAGCACCGAAATGAACAGTGGTTTTGAAGCCTGCTGCCCCCTGAGTCGGACATCGGGCAGCAAAAAACCACCTTGGTGGAATAAAGAGGTAGAAGAGTGCAGGAACAGTGCGAGAACTTTGCACAATAAAGCAAAGTGGAGTAACTGCCCCTCAGACTGGGACAGTTATAAAGAGGAACTCAGGAAGTTTAAGAACATAACAAGGAGGGAAAAAAGGCAATCCTGGGGGGTTTTCTGTGAATCGATAAAAAATACCTCGGAGCTAGCAAGGCTAAGAAAGATGTTGGCTAAGGAACCGACGGTTCCCAACTACATCATGAAGAGTGATGGCACATGGACAGACTCCTGCCGAGGCACTCTGGACGCATTAATGGAAGCTCACTTCCCTGGCTCAGAGCCGGCAGGAACCGAACAGAAAGAGAGGTTACGAAAGGTCTCCCAAGAGCTCTGGGAAAAAACAAAGGAAAGTGTTACGGAGGAAAAGGTAAGATAGGCGATTAACTCGTTTAGTGGCTACAAATCGCCAGGACCGGACGGCATACGCCCGATAATGCTACAGAAAGCACCTTGTACACTAACTAGGAAACTAGTGGTGATCTTCAGGAGCTGCCTGTATATGGGATACGTTCCCAGGAAATGGAAGGAAGCAAAGGTAATATTCATACCCAAACCAGGTAAGAATGGACACACGGTAGCAAAGGACTACAGACCAATATGTCTGTCGTCATTTATGCTAAAAACAATGGAGAAAATGTTAGAGGTCTATATAAGAAGCTCCTGCCAAGAGGGCCACCTATCGACCAAGCAGCATGCATACAGCAAAGGGAAATCGGTAGAAACTGCTCTACATGCAGCAGTCACTCAAATTGAGGAATCATTACAGTATAAGGAATACACAATGGCAGCTTTTCTAGACATAGAAGGCGCATTTAACAACGTTAGGACGGAAGCGATCGAAAGATCGCTGGAAGAATTAGGAATCCACAGTGGAATTGTGAAGTGGGTGGGCCGGCTATTGAACACACGGCAGATAACGTCTAACTGGGGAAGCTGTGAGAATAAAGTAAAGGTTACGAGAGGCACTCCGCAGGGAGGAGTTCTATTTCCCCTCCTATGGGTGCTGGTAATGAATAGGGTTCTAATGAAACTAGAGAGAGAAGGCTTCAGCGTCATTGCATATGCGGATGACCTAGCAATACTCATCACAGGGAAGTTCTTAGAAACAATCAGTATGCTGATGGAGAAAGCGTTCGACATACTGACGAAGTGGACAATGAATTGTGGTCTATCGGTAAATCCATCAAAGACGGAAATGGTCTTATTCACAAAACGAAGGAAAATATCGGCATTTAAGATGCCCGTACTCAAAGGCAAGACGATGGTACTTTCAGAGAGTGCAAAGTACTTAGGTATCATTCTTGATTCCAAACTTAGTTGGAACAAAAATGTGGAGGAAAGAGCAAGGAAAGCCACGAACGCATTATTTGCGTGTAAACGGTTCTCAGGCACAAAGTGGGGCATCAGCCCAAAGATGGGTCACTGGCTGTACACCAGTGTAGTACGACCAATACTCACGTACGGTGCTACAGTATAGTGGCCAGCAGTAAATAGGAAGACAAATGTCAAAAAACTGGAAAAGGTGCAAAGGCTGGCGTGCATAAGCATCACTGGTGCACTGCGCACGACACCAACCTTAGCTATGGAAATCATGCTAAATCTGCATCCACTGGTAGAGCATATAAAGAACATAGCGGCAAAGAGTGCAATAAGACTAAGAGAGTCAGGTGAACTTAGATATAGGGGATACACACATAGCAGGATCTTGGAAGAATTCAATCTGGACACTAGGGGAGTGCATACAGACTACCTGACTCCATATTTTGATTTTCGCAGAGACTTCGACATTCGTATCCCAACAAGGAACGAATGGGAGGAGGGAACAGTGAACACAGAAATTGGAATATCCATTTTCACAGACGGGTCTAAAACAGCTGAAGGTGCAGGATTAGGTATATACTCCGAATTCCTAGATATCAGGGAATCGGTAAGGCTGCCGGATCACAGCAGTGTCTTCCAGGCGGAAATCCTGGCAATAGTTAGGACGGCTGAATTGGCTGAGGCTAGACTGATATCACAGGAGCATATCATAATCTATGTCGACAGCCAGGCAGCTATCAGAGCGCTAGGGTCTAATAACATCAAGTCCAGCCTGGTAAAAAGCTGCCGAGAAGTACTTTAGGTACTTTGTAGGCATTGCATCGTTGAACTGTGCTGGGTCCCCGGCAACAGCAACATTGAAGGTAATGAAATAGCTGATGAGCTCGCTAGATCAGGATCTGAGGCAGACATTGCAACAGCCGATATATCTGTACTCAGTCCACTAGGGGTGGAAAAAGGTAAGGTGGACACTATCACGGTGAGAAGGATTGATCACATGTGGGAAACTACGAACACATGCCACATAGCAAAAACTATGTGGCCTCGAAGGAACCTAAGGAACACGGGAATCCTACTAAATATGAGCAGGACAAGCCTCATACTTGCCATTGGTGTTCTGACAGGCCACTGCCTGCTAGGAAAAATGGCTAAGAGGATGGGATTAGCTACGGCTGATCTGTGCAGGGGCTGCCAGGACTTAGCAATAACGGAGGATATAGCTCACATGCTCTGCGACTGTCCTAGTCTCAGCAGAAGGAGGCTAAACAGTCTAGGGAGGTATAGATACGGTGGACTACATGAGCTGGTAGGTATCCCGATAAAGGTAATCCTTAATTTTGTTAGAGGAGTAGCTTGGATTTAACGAGGGTAAGTAGCCGGGTAGTTGTTGCAGTTAAAAAGGGATACCAATGGGCCAATCAATGGCCTAGGTCGGGGTTCTGTTCAGGCATCAGCAGACAGTTAAACCAAATATTTTGAAGAATATTTACAATATTAAATTGTATTTTTTTTTTCATTAAAACATAAATTTCTGAACAGCAGCGAATAACCGGGTTTTAATTTTTTTAACATTAATATGATGTTTCAATCTGTTTTGTACTAGAAATGTTTCAATGTGTTTCATAATATAAATTATTTAACAACAATTTATGTTAAATATGTTAAATATTAATTTAATAACATTTATAGTGAGGCAGACAGACGCACAGCACAGCAAAATAGTAACAAAATGATTTTGTTTCACTAAAATGGCCTTAAACATTACTTTCTCGTTAAACTAGATATTATTTTAATGGAAATTTGAAAGAATTTTTGTGTAATGTAAATTAATCTAAAAAAACTTAAAAATAGAAATTTATAGAAATAGATAAACGAATTTTAAAACATGTTTTAATTCTTTTTTAGGAAAGGTGAGATTATACTAACATCAATAAATATGTACAATTAATTTTTGTTAATATTTTTACATATGGACAAAGTCTTATAATAGGTCAAAGAAAAATAAAACATCTAATATCTAATTTGAAAATAAAATAATTCGAATTCTTGCATACAAAAACGTTTTATATTTTTTATGATAGAGTATGTGTACTATTTGTGTTAAAAATTATTTTTATGCCAGCGTGTGTGTATTTATTTTCTATACGTATTTTTTCTCTCGTTTTTATCAATTTAGTTAAATGTTTTTTGTCTCTATTTTCATAATTTTTCAGTTTATATTGTGTACCTTTTTTTCTTACGTATGTAAGACTGAAAAAAAAAATCGAATTTTTTGAATTTTTTCAAGTGGTATTATCTGTTAATAATTAATCAATGGTTATATTCAAGATAGAGTTGTGGGTGACGCACGAAATAGTTTATTAACAAATGAACGAGCAGACACTTGGACGGATCTAATAAATATTTTAATATCTTCTCACGGTGAAAAAATTCCAACATCAAAATTGATAGATTACATTACGATAGCTCGTTGTAACTCTACAGTCGAGGAATTTTATAAAAAAACTTAATAATCTGTTATGTAGACTAAATAATTCACATCTACTAAAAGGAACTTTATCGAAAGAACAAATCCAAAGTAATAATAGAATAACATTGAATGTATTTAAAGAAAATTTACCCGAACCTATTCGCGGAATCATTATAAACAGAGATCCAAACACAATGACTGAAGCTTACGAAATCATACCTTCTAATGGCTATTTAAAATTTACAGGTCTTCAAACGTGGAACCAATTATACAAAAACTCCAATCACGAAAAATTTAATAGAAACTATTATAATAATAAATCGCAAAATGCCAATCATACTAATAGAAATAATAATTACAGTAACACTAATTATAATAATCAAAATAATTCTTATGTTCCTAATAATAATTATACTAATCAAAATCAGAGAAACTCTCTGCAGAGCACTCAAACTCGACGAACAAATAATTCCAATAACTATAATAAAAACAACAGTTCAAATCAAGGAACTTATAATAATCAAAGTAACAATAACAATTCTTGTCCTAGAAATTTTGCCCGAAGCAGACAAACCCAACGTACAAACTATTCTGCTAATCAAAACCCTGAGCAACGAAATAACATTATACTAGAACCAATGGACAATGGACGTTTCAGTAAATGCTGAAATTCCCGAACAACAAAATTTTCATCAGGAAACACTAAACAATTACCATATATGTAGTGACACTGGTAATTCTCTTAAAAATTCTCTTAAAATAAAAAATTGTAGTCACACTGGTAATTCTCTTCAAATTAATAATTTTATAATTGCCAGTTAATCAAATCATTAGATTCTCATTTTTATAATTACCAGTTATTCATATCATTCTCAATTATTAAATTCTCAAGTTAAAAATTACTGTTTAATCACGCGATATATAGAAAGTTCTCGATAAGAAAGTCTCTTGGTCAATCGCAACTGTAAGATGTGCAATTGTGTACCAATTGCATATATTAGTAACGCGATACAATTTCTACCACTCACTTTTAATCGAGCGTTCGGCAAAGTAATTAGAGAAAGTTTATTTAAAATCAAAGTTATTCTACAAAAGTTAAATTTGCACGGTTGCAGATAATAAGTAATAATAATAGTTAATAAAATCAACAGTTGTGAACAAACCATTTAAATATAAATAAATTAAATAAATTAATTAAAATCTTAATTTTATAAGTTAAATAAATAAATAAAATAAATAGTTAAATATAGTTAAACGTTATAATAAATTTAACAGTGTTTTCTTTGACATTAAAGTGAGGTGGTTGATGGACATCTACAACCAACCCCACAATTGGTGACCCCGCACAAAAACACGTGTTTTAATATACAAAAAATATTAGTTGCTATAATATGTTAAAAACTATTAGTATATATTAAAACTATTACTATATATATATAAAAAACTCTAAATTTGATTTTTAAAAAAAAACAAAAAAAAACGTGCAAATATAAAAAACAGTTTATACAAATTTTGTTTCATATAAAAGAGACATTATATAATTTTTTTCTCATGTAAAATTTGTCTAATTAAATATTAAAATTTACATGCAACAAAAACAAAAAAAAAAAAAACACAGTTTTATAAAAATACATATACATTATAACAAACATATGACAATTTAAAATATATATAAAAAATCCGGCAAATTATATATAAAAGTAATATATCAGAGCGAAAAATTAAAATAAAAGAAACGTTGTATTATCATAATCATAACGTCCGGCATTTATAAATTCATCATTTTCAACATTTTTCATCAACATCGAAAAGAAAATTCAGCAGTTTCAACATTTCATCGACATCGGAAAGAAAATTATGCATTTTCGAATTTATGTCAAGATTTTTCTTCATTGATTCATCTTTGATTCATCATTGTCATCACGACGTTATCATTTTCATCGTGATTAAACACATCGGAAAAACAAGTAAAAATTTTCCTTATTTTTTTTTTTTTAATTGTAATATAACATAAAGTTATCAAAATTACATTTAGTACAAACAAACATTTTTTAATTTAAATATATCGTGAATTAAAATTATACAATTGCACTATTAAAATTATAAATATTCTAATTTAGCAAATTCGTGCTTAAAACATAAAATTTAAAAAAAATTAAAACATACAATTGTATAATTTAAATTACACATTTAACAATTATTTTTTTCTGAATTGAAATTAAACAAAATTGTATTTAAAAAAAAAAAAAAAAAATTATATTTTCTATAAAGTAATATTATAACATAAAAATTTAAACATTAATTTTTTTTATATACATATATTGAAAAAGCTTAAAACATAAAATTTAAAAATTATTTTCTTATATAAATACATATATATTTTGGTTCTTTACAAATATCATTTAATTCTTATTCATATATACAAATATCATTTAATTCTTATTCATATATACAAATATTCATATATAAAAAAACCGAAAATTACATGCATATAAATTTCAATTTAAAACAATAAATTATAATTTTATGTAATTGCTCGCAACAACTGATTTTATTATTATTATATATTTCCAAATTATATTAACCACACACACACATATATATTTTATTTTTATTTTCTCTCATCGATTTATATAAACTTTCTCATTTCTTCAAATTTTTACAGTGTTGTCCTACAAGCGCGGTACACTTTTGCTTGAATTTTTTGAAAATACAGTACCGTCCAAAAATAACGACACACTTATATTTTATTGTTGAGAATAACACAGTGCCGTCCAGAAATCGCGTCACACTTTTAATTTTTCTGGGGACCATCCAAAAATAATATCCTAATTTTTTTATTTTCTAAAATTTAAAAAAAATTTTTGTTTGGATTTTGAGTTTTTATTCCATTGAAACTTAAGACAAACAAGTCTAACAATGAGTAACGATCAAACAGATACAAAAACCGACAATAAAAATGACGCAACAAAGAGCTCGAACATACAAAATAAAGGTAGAATAGATTCTGTACGGGTACGATTACCACCGTTTTGGCCGACAAACCCGGCAACTTGGTTTATCCAAGCCGAGGCCCAATTTCAAGCGTATCGCATTACAAATCAAGATACAAAGTATTGCCTCACCATCGCCGCGTTACCCCCGGAATCTTGCGAATCTATCATCGACATTCTATCCAATCCGCCGGACGTAAACCGATACGAAAACTTGAAGGCCGTATTGATAAAACGGCATTCAGTTTCAGAAACCAAACGGTTAGAAACTTTAATAGCAAAGGCCGACATAGGGGATAGAAGTCCGTCAGAATTATTGAGATCGATGAAACAATTGTCCGGTCAATCGTTCGGAGACGATATAATAAAAAAATCTGTGGTTACGAAAGTTACCACAAATCATTCATATAGCTTTAGCTGCGGTCGGCGACAAGCCATTAAACGAGTTGGCTGAAGTTGCCGATAAAATCCATGAGGCACAGCAAAACGCATCCGTCTACACAATCGCCGGACTGTCTGCTTCTCCAGCAGCAAAGCAAACGCAAGCCATTCCTACTTCCGATTTTGACACCCGTTCGGCGCGCATCGAAGCAATAGTGGCAAAATTAGATTTTAAACCAAACAATCGATACAGACCGCAATACCGAAAGCGGCCAGCAAGATCGCGTAGCACGAGCCGACGATCAAACACAGCACGTTCCTCTTCCACCACACCGGACTCTCGAACACCTTGCTGGTATCACAGGAAATTTGGGGACAAGGCACAAAAATGTCATTGTCAAAAGAACAAAGCTGGTAAGCACCCAAACTAGTTTCGGCACCGCGTATAGCGGCTACCGGTGCCAATAAATTCACTAGCCGCTTTTTCGTTCGGGATGATTCAAACGTGGTATTTTTAATCGACACAGGTGCAGACTTATCAGTTTTGCCCTATAAATCGCGAACTACAAAAATTAACCACGGCATCACACTTTCCGCCGCAAATGGCACCGTTATAAATACATTCGGCACAAAAATGCTAAAACTAAACCTCGGACTACGAAGAAGTTTTATGCACGAGTTTATATTAGCCGACATCGACCGCGCCATAATCGGTGCTGACTTTTTAAATGGTCTAATTGTAGATTTAAAAAACCGGAAAATAATCGACCCGATCACAAATTTATCTATCAACACATTAACAATTACATCTGACACGCCAACGCCTAAACTAAACGTCATTAAAAACGAATTTTCAGAACTGTTATCGCAGTTTTCCGATTTGGTTCGACCTCCGAACTATTTTAAAGACGTTCAGCATTCCGTAGTTCACCACATAGCGACGAAAAGCCAATTGCCTTTCGCGAAACCTCGCCGGTTAGACCCAAACCGTCACGACGCCGCAAAAAAGGAATTTGAGTATATGGTAGAGCTAGGTATCTGTCAACCATCGTCGTCACCCGCTTCCTCTCCGCTACACATGGTGAAGAAAAAGAACAATGATTGGCGTCCATGCGGTGACTACCGTCAACTGAACGCAGCCACAATTCCGGACCGGTATCCCATACCGCACATTCAAAACTTTACTATGCACTTGAATGGTTCAAAGGTTTTTTCCAAAATCGACCTGGTCCGGGCGTATCATTTAATTCCGGTTGCTAACGAAGACGTTCACAAAACTGCAATTACGACACCATTCGGATTATTCGAATTTCGTCGAATGCCCTTCGGTTTGCTGAACGCCGCACAAACCTTTCAAAGGTTCATGGACGAAGTATGTCGTGGACTAGATTTTGTATTCGTTTATACCCACGATATACTAATCTCATCTCCCGATGCGAAAACGCATAAGGAGCACCTTCGACAACTGTTCCAACGGTTATCACAATACGGAATTACAATAAATCCGTCGAAATACGTTTTCGGGGTTACAGAGCTGAATTTTCTCAGTCACCATATAACAGCCCATGGCATTTCTCCCACCGAAGATAAAGTGGAAAGCATAAACAGTTTCCCTGCTCCAACTTCTATCCGTCAAATTCAACGGTTCATAGGGATGGTAAACTACTACCACCGTTTCATACCACGGTTAGCTGACTTTCTTGCACCAATCTACGCGTATCTGGCACAAATTAGCAAAAATAAAAGCAAGAACAAGACGTTAACTTGGCCAGAGGAGCTCAACCCCGCGTTTGAAAAAGTTAAGTCAGCATTGGCCCACGCCACTATGCTCGCACACCCCAAAATGACCGGGAAACTTGTTATAGCTACCGACGCATCCAACATCGCGTTGGGAGCTGTACTACAACAGCCGACAACTCAGGGTTGGCAACCATTAGCGTTTTTCTCGCGCAAACTTTCCCCGGCAGAAACGAAATATTCCGCGTTCAATCGCGAATTACTCGCGATCTACCTATCAATTAAACATTTTCGCTATTCGGTCGAAGGACGAGAAATCACAATCTTTACGGATCACAAGCCTTTAGTGAACGCAATATGTTCAAAAACTGATCGTAGCCCGCGACAAACCAGGCACCTCGATTTCATCGCGCAATTTACAACCGACATCCGGCATATCGCAGGAAAGGATAACGTCGTATCGGATAGTTTATCGCGTTTCACGGAAATCGCGCCGTTAGATTGGGATAATTTTGATTTAAAAAAAATCGCGCAACATCAGCAAAAAGATACTGAGCTTAAAAAACTTTTAGAAAATCCTAGATCCGCAGTAAAGCTGGAAAAGGTACAGTTACCGGACTTAGAAATTCATTGTGAGGTGTCGACAAACAAAAACAGACCATACATACCACACTCGTTACGACGTATTGTTTTTAATACGTTACACAACTTGGCTCACCCAGGCATTCATGCAACTAGAAAATTGCTCGTATCCAGGTATTTTTGGCCAAACATAAACCGTGACTCGAACATTTGGTCCAAGGCTTGTATTCCGTGCCAAAAGACCAAAATTCATCGTCACACAAGATCACCACACGAGACGTTTGACATGCCTAACGAACGCTTTGAACACATTCACATGGATTTAGTCGGTCCGTTCCCAGTTTCTGATGGTAACACATATATTTTCACTATCGTCGATCGGTTCACGCGCTGGCCAGAAGCGTACGCTATACCAAACATGACAGCCGCGACCATCGCGAAAACGTTTGTAACTCAGTACGTGTCACGTTTCGGCGGTCCAGCTACGATCACAACAGATCAGGGCGCGCAGTTTGAATCGAAGCTGTTCCAAGAGTTACGTAAACTTTTGGGAGTTTTCCGAACTAGAACTACTCCGTACCATCCGCAAGCGAACGGTCTAGTAGAGCGATTCCATCGTCAGTTAAAGGACACACTAAGAGCGCGCGGTAATACCGATAATTGGCACTTAGAATTGCCCCTTGTTCTCCTTGGGATTCGTGCTGCAATTAAAGAGGACATTCACTGCTCACCAGCCGAACTCGTGTATGGACAAACGTTAAAATTGCCAGGTGAATTTTTCGTTAACTCAAAAACCGACAGACATGATGGTAACTTGTTCATCACCAAACTACGCGACGCAATGCGTAATATAGTACCGACGCCGACACGGAAAACAGTTAAACAACAAATTTTCATACCGAGAAATTTAGATACTTGCGACTACGTGTTTGTTAGAAATGACAAGATTAAAACATCATTATCACCAACTTACGAAGGACCTTTTAAAGTCATACGACGTTTACGAAAAGTGTTTATCGTACTCATTAATGACAAGCAAAAATCCATCTCAATCGACAGACTCAAACCGGCTTATGCAGTTTCAAACATTAAGTCGAGAGATAATTGTCGTAGAGCAAAATTCCAATAGAATTTCTTATCGAAGTAAGTTCCAACATTTTAAATAAAATTTTTTATAACGTTCCACTCGGAGGAGGGTGATGTAGTGACACTGGTAATTCTCTTAAAAATTCTCTTAAAATAAACAATTGTAGTCACACTGGTAATTCTCTTAAAATTAATAATTTTATAATTGCCAGTTAATCAAATCATTAGATTCTCATTTTTATAATTACCAGTTATTCATATCATTCTCAATTATTAAATTCTCAAGTTAAAAATTACTGTTTAATCACGCGATATATAGAAAGTTCTCGATAAGAAAGTCTCTTGGTCAATCGCAACTGTAAGATGTGCAATTGTGTACCAATTGCATATATTAGTAACGCGATACAATTTCTACCACTCACTTTTAATCGAGCGTTCGGCAAAGTAATTAGAGAAAGTTTATTTAAAATCAAAGTTATTCTACAAAAGTTAAATTTGCACGGTTGCAGATAATAAGTAATAATAATAGTTAATAAAATCAACAGTTGTGAACAAACCATTTAAATATAAATAAATTAAATAAATTAATTAAAATCTTAATAACATATAAGTTAAATAAATAAATTAAATAAATAGTTAAATATAGTTAAACGTTATAATAAATTTAACAGTGTTTTCTTTGACATTAAAGTGAGGTGGTTGATGGACATCTACAACCAACCCCACATATATAACAATTAATACGAAAGTAAAAAAATTAAAATTCATAATAGACAGTGGTGCAGAATTTAGTATTATAAATAGAAATATATGTCATCCAAAGTGGAAAATAAATTCTCCACCACAACCATTAAAAGTTTTAAATAGGATAATTCAATCAGAAGCTAAATGTCGTATCCCATTATTCGAAATTTTTAACGAACAAAAACAAGTTGATTTTATAGAATATAATTTTCATGATCAATTCGATGGTATAATTGGTAACAATATTATATTAAATTGGTAACAATATTATATTAATTATTAATTAAGGCGTCTTTAGAAATTTGTCGCCCCTGTGCTAAAAAATATAGTAATTAAAAAAAAAAAAAAAAAAATGTTGTCCTTAAAAAAAACTATTTTACAAAAATATATTATTTTAATTAATAATTACACATAGAATAAATATAACATATGCATATATGTATTAATATTATATTACATCATTTTAATGACCAGAATATTAAAGAAACAAAAATAATAAAAAAGTAATATTAAATTAACATTAGCTTACAAAAATTCAACAGCCCAATGTTTTATTTCAACAAAAAAATTAAGAAAAAATAAATTTCTTTCAAACAAAAATATAAAAATATAACATTAAATAAAATAAATATAATGAAGAAAAAGGATCATATTATTATTTTCTTTCTAGATTGATGTCTTGCAAAATTATCAACTATTTCTTCACAGTCAATACTTTCGAAAAACTCAGACTCAATGGCTTATATACTTAAATTATAAAATTTTTCTTGTCGCAAGGAAGAACGAAGATGATTTTTTAGTCTTTTTAGAAGCGAAAAAGATCTTTCACCTGAACAGTTTGTTAATCCTATACTCATAAATATTCTTAACCCAATTTCTATGTTTGGAAAAGTGGATCAGATATCTGAATCGATTATGGTTTTTAAAAGAATTTATGATTGTTAATTTTCAGTACCAGTTTTGTTATGGATAGTAATATTTTTAAAAAACAGACATTCATCAATTAAACTTTTATCTGGATCGTACTGGTATATTTCACATAATTTGGAGGCTTTTTCCGTGATTTCGGTATCATAAAGTTTTAAAATTTATGACCAAAAATGTCAAAATATAATATAATTATTTTTGCATATTTAAAAGTTTAATTAATATATTAAACTGAATTATTTTTTTCGATTTTCTATAATTTTGTATTGTTTATAATCACTTCTTTTATCCACTATCCTTTACATTTAATATTATTACATTTCAATTGATGGATTCAATTTAAAACATAATCGAAATTGATATTTGATACAATTCTACAATTCACTTTATATATATATTTTTTGCTATATTTTTTTATATATAAAATTATTTCTTAAACTATTTATTAACTGTCCAAAGAAAATAATTTTTTTAACAAATTTAATTTATATGATATAAGTATGTTTTTTGACCAATTTAATTTTTAACATTAGATATATACATATGTTTGTTTTTGTTTTTCCTAACAAAAAAAATTTTTGAGCCGCTATGTATACAAAATTTAAAATTTTATTAAAAAAAAGCTTACAATGTGGTTTTGATATTTCACAACCACAATTACAAACCACACCGTCTAAGACACTATCTGTTTGGCTCTTCAGGGTTCGTTCGGTTAGTTAGGCAAATATAGTTTATTGATGGGCTAAAAGGCTCTTCACACTAAAAGATTTTTCAGGCGACTAATAAATTTATACTAAGTAGTCGTCTGAAAAATCTTTTAGTGTGAAAAGGCTTTAAGAAAATATAATGGATTATTTTTAAAACCAGAGGCCTCTCTTGGGAATTTTTCTAAATTATTCATAATTTTTTTTTTGCAGTGCCATGAATAATATTTTGAAAGTGCAAATTTTATAAAATTATGGCTTTTATAAAATTTACGGCGCCCCTTCACTCACGGTGCCCCTGTGCTTAGCACAGTTAGCACAATGGAAGAGACGGCGCTCTATTATATCCTAGTACCACTAAATTCAATCATTGATTATGAACAACGACTTCTTATAACACCTAAGGCAAAAATACCTTTCTTTTTAAATAATTATGAAGAATTTTGTTATCACAATTCTTACTTAAACGAGGTTATAGACGTCAATAATAAAATTAATAATTCTATTCCCCATCCGTTAGAAATAAATTTCGCCGAACATCTACAAACAGACGACAGGAATAAAATAAACCAAATTCTAACTAGCTTCAAGGACGTATTTTATTACGAAAACAATAATTTAACATTTACCAACAAAATAAGACATAGAATTATAACAAAAAACAAAAATGCAATCTATTCTAAAAGCTATCGATACCCAGAAATTCATAGGGAAGAGGTAGATCGACAAATAAAAGAAATGCTTAACTAAGGCATAATAGCTAATAGTTCATCTCCTTACAATGCTCCAATTTGGGTTGTACCCAAAAAACTTGATAATTCTAATAAGCAAAAATGGAGAATAGTTATAGATTATCGGAAACTTAACAATTGGTTTTAGGTTAGTTGTAGAATGAATTGTTGAATTATAAATTGTTATAATTTTTTACCGAATATAGACGAATTATTCGATAAATTGGGAAAATGTTAGTATTTCTCCACAATCGATCTGGCAAAAGGATTTCATCAGATTGAAGTTCATCCAGATGACAGATTTAAAAGAGCCTTTTCGACAGCTAATGGTCATTACGAGTTTACTCGAATGCCTTTCGGTCTCAAGAATGCACCATCAACGTTTCAACGATTAATAAATAACGTTTTAAAAGATTACATAAATAAAATATGCGTCGTATATTTGGACGACATTTTAATATTCTCAACTTCATTAGAAGAACATCTTCTTTCTATAAAGAAAATTCTCCAAAGACTAAGAGAAAATAATTTAAAAATCCAGGTTAATTAATGTAGCTTTGCAAAAAACTTTACAAATTACTTAGGACATGTAATTACAAATGGCGGTATTAAACCAGACCAAAAGAAAGTAGCATGTATCCAAAAAATGCCTTTACCAACAACGCAAAAAGAAATTAAATCATTTTTAGGCATAAGTGGCTATTACAGGAAATTTATAAAAGATTATGCCAAAGTGGCATACCCAATGGTGAAATATTTTTTTAAAAAAAAATCTAAAATTAATAAAAATGATCGAGAATTCATTAATTCATTTAATAAAATAAAAATTTTAATAACCTCTGACCCAATTTTAATAAATCCTGACTTCAGTAAAAAGTTTACGTTAACTACTGATGCTTCAAACTACGCAATAGGCGCAGTATTAAGCCAAAGTAATCACCCAATATGCTTTGCATCACGTACATTGAATGAACACGAAAAAAAATATTCAACAATAGAAAAAGAGCTTTTGGATATCGTATGGTCAGTTAAATATTTTCACACTTATCTGTATGGTAGAGAATTTCTAATTCAAACAGATCACAAACACCTTGTGTGGTTGAACAGTTTAAAAGAGGCAAATATGAAATTACTGCGCTGGAAAATACAGCTAAATGAGTACAATTTTACCATAAATTATTTGAAAGGGAAAGACAATTATGTAGCAGACGGATTAAGCCGTTTTCCATATTCTAATTTAGGAAACAATGAAAAGATAGTAATCTATTAGAATTAATGAAACGATGCATTATTGATAAAGCCCTAATGTGTGTATATTGCAATAACACCACATTGTACATTCAATTCCAAAACTTTTACATTGAAAATTTCGCTAATAACAAATTTTTAAAAATGCTAAAATCTAGTAATAAATTAACTGATATATCAGATAAAGATAAAATGATAACCATTATAAAAGAAACACATCTAAAATCGAATCATAGAGGTATATCCGAAACATTTGCTGAATTGAAAACTCTTTACTATTATCCCAAAATGTTACAATTAATTCATAAATTTATCAATAACTGCGATGTTTGTAATTTAGCCAAACATGACAGACATCCTACCAGATTCTTATTCGAACACACAGAAACCCCAAAATATTTTAATCACATTGTACACATGGACATTTGGTTTCCATATAGAAAAATTATGTATCTCACTATGATAGACAAATTTTCGAAACACGCTACAATCCACAAATTAGAAGATCGAACGTGGATATCGATTCTGAAAGGGATTAAGGAAAGAATAACTTACCTAGGTAAAATGGATACATTAATATCGGATAATGAAAAAGGCATCATACACAATTCAGTTGAACAATTCCTAAAAGAAAATGATATAAAATTTCACGCAACAACAGCAGGTCAAAAAACAGGTAACTCCGATGTTGAAAGATTTCACGATACTCTAAATGAGCACTTAAGAATAATAGAAGCTGACAAAGAAAATAACGATCTAGATGAACAATTTATAATTCAACAATTCATTCTACAACTAACCTAAAACCAATTGATTTTATAAAAAAAAATTACGACAAATATAATATACAAACTTTAGCAAAAAAATACGAAGTAGATAAAATTAAACGGACTGAAAATTTAAACAAAAACAAAGAGATTAATCCGACTTTGAACGAAAATATTGTTATCAACAGAGAAATAGGCAAAAATAAACCAAAATATAAGAAATTAAATAAATACAATATATAGATGGAAATTATGTAATAAACACCGGTAATAAAAAAGTAACAAAATACCATAAAAAACAAAGGAAAAGAAAATACAAATATCAAAATTAAATACTAATTAACTAATTAAATACTAATTAAATAACAGTAACCTTTTAGCTTATTTGCTTATTTTTTTTTATTAACAACACTTCCGAAAGTTTTTTCAAAAAAAAAAAAATTATCTTTTGTAATTTCAGGAAATGTGTCTAAAACTAATATTTTTGGTTATCACACCAATCTTAATGCAATCCATAGATATCACACAAGTAAAAGATGAAAATGGTTTTATTGTTTTAAGACTGGACGAGAAACCTATTATTGATACCTATACGAAATTAATACACATAGTTAATTTAACCGAATATAACGAAATAGTTCAACAATTAGGAAAAAACTTAAATCTATTAAAGTTGAAAAATCATGATAATGATTACCCATTATTACACAGGGAATTACAAAATTTACAGCATAACTTAAAAACAGTAACGCCAGACTTACTAAAAAATAAACGTACTCGTCATGGTCTTATAAACATTCTCGGTGGTGCAATGCAAGTCATAGCAGGAAAGGAACAATGGATAGCGAGGATTCCAAAGAAATATATAAACATTTAGAATGTTTATTTAGATATTAATAATAAACAGCTTATCAAACAAAGTAATAAGCAAGTTATTATTAATAATAATTTAATTAAAGGTCTTGAAAATATCACTACTCATATAAATTCTCAACAATACAATTTAAACCAATTTCTCGGAAATATCACAGAAGAAACAAAAAAGACAATCGCCAATAGTAACAATTTCAAATTTATATTACAAATGTATGCTGACATAACAATGATTAACAGACATATCGAAAAACTGAAAGATATTATTCTATTAAGCAGACTAGACATTTTAGCTCATGACATTTTTACAGATGAAGAAATCGCTGCTTACAACATTACAATGGATATAATACCTTACATTAAAAATAGTATAATAATTAAAGATAATATTATTATTTTTGTTTTATCCTTACCAAAATTTACAACAGAAAAATATTTCAATGCTTTAATTCTACCGTTTCCAAATAATAAACAAGAAGAATTAGACATATAGATTTACAAAATATTATAGTACAAAAACCAGAAGTATATGAATTTACTGATCAACCAATAAAAAAAAAAAATTTAATAAATCATAGAAATAAATGAATAAAAAAAATATTTAAGGAAAACCGTACTTGTTTGTATAATGAATACCTTAGAATCTGTCACTTTAATAAAAGAAAATATCATTGTAACTAAAAACTTTCCCATTACTACAATTTCACAAGATTGTATAGAGAGACCATGAAATTACAATTATAGGAAATAATATTATTAAATTTAGCAATTGTAAAATAATAATTAAAGATACAAAATTTAGTAACGAAATAAAAGAACATAAAGATAACGTAATAATACCATTACTAACTAGATACACTGAACAAAAATACATAAAAAACTTTATGTTAGAAAGCTTGCATTTGAATACAATAAAAAATAGAGAAACTATTGACTATATAGAATTCGAAAGTAACACCTTAAACTATATTTCTTTAAGTACAGTAATTTTTATAATTATTTTAATAACGTTTATAATTATATTTAAGTCATGTAATAAACAAAAAAAAATTAATGTAGTTACACATGTTGATATAAATAAAGAAAAAGAAGAAGATGAAAACATCGATCCCTTTTCTAATTAAATTTATTTTTGGAGGACCAAAAATATTTAAATAGGGGAGATGTTGCATTATATTATACATTACTATAATCTAAAACTACTAGAATTGTCAATTATAATATAATCTAATATCAGTTTTCATTAAAGATCAAATAAAATAAAATGTAATACAAGTAATTTTAAAATTAAAATAAAAACTGATAATGATAATGTTCACACACGGAAGGTGCTTAATTGACAATTCCCACAGTCTAGAATCTAAGCAAAATCAAGTATATCTAAATACATAAATTTATTTAGTTTAGTTTTTTAAGAACCTTTGTACGAATAACCAGATAAATAAAATTCGCTCTAATTAAACTTAGAAAAATCATTGTTTTACTCTTTATAAGAATAAAGAAATAAATAATATAACTATATCAAAATCAAAGTAGCGGCAGTACTAACAAAATTAATCCTGGCAATAGCGTTATCAGTGTCTTGGAAACGGGGTGTTTTTTTTACTTTTATATATTTTCATATATGAATTTTATTTTAAATTATTTTGAGTCGATTGCATATAAATTAAAAAATGATTTACCAATTAAAACTAATTAGCAATTTGTAATTTAAAACATTTGCTGGAAATTGCTTTTGAAATACAGAGTGTTTCATTATTTCAATACACAACACCTCCCATTTTCCAGAAAAAATGCAGTATTCGAACTGTATCGATACCTGCATTTTTTATTCAATATTATCGTCGTCGTTACAATGTTAGAAATATTTTTTTTATAAATTCAATTAGCTTAATTTAATTAAATTTTATTACAAATTTTTAAATGCGCTTAAATATAATTCAAGCCATTCATGATTTTTAATTTGTTATATTCCGTTTTCTATCATCAAAAAATATTGGTATAATGTAGTTATACAACTTTGAAATTATTTAAACTCTGCTTATTTGTTGAAATTTATAGAAATTAAGTTATTTACATTTTATAAAAAAATTACATTTAACTTATAAACCAAAATTATGTTCTTTTTCTCCCTTTAACTTTTTTATTAATTTTTTTTAATTAACTTGTTTACACAATTTATATAACATTTTTTTAAATAATAATTTTTTGTTAAGCGTTCGCCTCTTAACTGCTTTTAATTAGAGTAAAATAAAATATTTTAGTTTCAAATATTTTTTATATACGGTTTTATTATTGGTGTTCACATTTCTTTATTCCTACGCAAATAACTAACATCTTATTGGTTTTCACATTTATTTGTTCCTAGGGAAATAACTAACATGAGTAACTAACATCTGTTCTGGTAAAACCTAGGTAAAGTCTTCTTAATTCACACATACAACACTGCCAACAAATCCTTTTCTCACCTCCTCGAAGGAAGATAGTTAACATAGTTATCTACCGGGTGCCTACTGGATACATTTGTATGGCTAACGAGAAATGGTGAATGCGATTACTTGGCGCATTAACCAAGTCCAAATGGGGTTTGCTAGTACCTCCAAAACAAAACTAGTGAAAACATAAAAAGATGGAATCAAATATGAATTCAACTCGCGTTGGGATATCAACTAAAACGTCAGGAGTAGTAGCCACGGGTCTTGGCGGGCTTGGTGTTACGAAACCCTATGCTAGTAACACTAAGTCACCAGCGGCACAAACTAAAAATACATTTGGAACGAATTTGGTTAATGCAAGGACAAACAAACACATAAACCGTCACGAACACATCGAACGAAAGAATACTACCCCAACTGTAAATCCGTTTGGTAAAGTGGGAAGAATTGCGAGGTCACCACCGCAAAAGATAGCTCAACTAAAGGAACGAAGCCAGCAAATCGGAGCAACACGTCCAATTTCGAGATCACGTTCGCAAGAAATTCAATTCAACGCAAATAGAGTATTGAGGAAATACAAAAAGCGAACAAAAGAATTGAACAGCTGAATGAAGTAGTTGCTAGAACTAGCGAACAAATAACTGAACTGAAAACAAAAAAAACGCAACAATGTGACGACAACAATAAATGGAAATAACAGAAAAAGAAATCACTATACATAAAACAAGTAACAGCGGGACCATCTGCAGAAACCCAATGAGGTGTACAAACATGAAGACTAAACAAAAAAAAGTAAAGCAGATTCATCTCCGGAAATACAAGGTGCTAATTAGTGAACGCTCAAGATAAGGAACATGAAAAATAAGAGCAAATTGTTACACAGGAGAAAATGGAAAGGAACATTAAGCCTCCGCAAGTAATTCTAAGTAACGTTTACCCACTGGTAAACCAAATTTTAAAGAATGGGAAAATTAATTATAAGGTAAATATGTTAAATGATAGCCAATTAAAAGTAAATGTGGAAAGCGAAAAAGAATACAGAGAACTAACGAAAACTATAACCAATTTTGACGTAGAATAGCTTACATATGAAAACAAACTAACAAGACCGATAAAAGTAATGGTGAGAAACTTACAGCCATAAAATTAGAGCTAACAGAAAGAGGATTCAAAATAATAGATGTTATATACAAATATAAGAAAGATGCAGAAGTTAATTCAATAAAACTACAATTTATTATGTTATCATTCGACAACACGAAAGATATATGCGATTCTATTCATTCAGCACATGAAATTAATATTAGAAGAATATATGCGATTCTATTCATTCAGCACATGAAATTAATATTGAGGCAGTGCGAAATAGTAAAATAGTACCACAATGTAAAAGGTTCCAAAGATTTGGACACATTCAAAAGTTTTGCCAAAGCGGTCCAATATAACGGATGAGCCAAAAAACACACAGGTAGATACAACTATAATACTAATGTTGCAAAATATGCAAAATAGAATGGATGAAATATCAGCAAGATTAAACAAACTAGAATCTGGACAAGGTAAATTATACACGCCTAAAAAACGATATGCCAAGGACAACATATAACAAGGAGTTAAGAATAGCTACATCGAATGGCAATCCCATACACAAAATTTGAAAGGATGGGAAAATTAATTATAAGACCTAGAAATATTCTTGAAGGTACAAAACATAGATATATATTCTTATCTCAGAATCACACTTATCAACAACGACTAGCACAGAGAAAACAGACTGTAAAAGCTAGACTATAAAAGCACAGAGATAAGAGACTATAAAATCTACAGAACAGACCACCCGTCTAACAACGCAAGGGGTGCTAGTGCAATTTTAGTAAAGAATACTTATTAGACCTATACAGACCTACAGACTTATTAGACCTATACAGAGATTTATTCTAGGAGGGGACTACAAACCTAAGCATAGAATCATGTTGACCAGATGAAGAGAACTACGTAAATCAATCAGGGATAAGGGTTGTCCGTTTATATCAACAGGAGAACCGACATACTGACCGTCAGATAGGAATAAAAGACCGGACGTACTAGACTTCTATATTTTTAAAAAAGTCTCAGAAAACTATATGACAGTAGAAAATAACTACGAAATGAATGCATACCACTTACCAGTAATATGAAAGCTGAGCAAGACGAAGGAAACAGCTAGAGGACTAGATAAACTGAACAAGACAAGAAACTGAACAAGCCTACTTTAATAAACAACACAACTGACTGGGAATCGTTCACAATGGAAATTGAAAATAACGGGAATATTGGGACAGAGAACGAAGGGCATATAGAAGAAGAAATTACAAAATTCAACAAGATCATACAGGTAGCCAATACATTACTACAGGTGAAAATAAAGAAGACTACAAACTGCCCGAGTGAAATAGTTGAAATAGTGAAGCAAAAAAAGAAGAGATAGAAGAAGCTGGCAATACACAAGAGATCCAATGGACAAAACAACGCTGAACAATAGCTGCCAACAAATTAACAGAGTAATACAAAAAACAAAGAAGAATCGATAAACGAGCAACCTAACGGCCACTAAAGAAACTAATTATTCACTGTGGAAACCAACCAAAAAGATAAGAAGACCAATATTGCACCACCGGCCAATAAGAAAACAGAACGGAACTTCGGCCAGAAATAATAAGGAAGAACAGAAACTTTTGCAGATCATCTAGAGGAGATATTCAAATCATATGATATTAAATCGGAAGTCGATAGAGAGCATCGTGATAACACTGATGTCTGGACATTCCCGTCATCACCACAAGTGAAACACAGCTGGCAATTAAAACACCAATCAGAGCTAGAAAAGCTCCAGCTTTTGATCTAATCAAAACCTGGAGCTTTTCTAGCTTTGATTGCTGTTTTTAGTGGGTTAAAGTTCCACACTACTAGCTTAGCGCGCGCGGCTGGTGTCTGAAATTTTCTTCAAACTGAAAAAACATTTATTTGTTATAATTGATTAATTAATAATAAGTATTATTTTTGTTTTCAGTTGGACAATATTTCTGAATTAAACTTTTAAGTTGACACTGTGGTCTTTACTTTACACTGTGTTGACACTGTCGGTTTTTGCTGACTGTATTTGATCTTTTAACTGTTAATTTTGGTTACTGACTCTGTCGATTGTTATTACTGCTCTGTTTATTGATCCTGTCTACAGCTTTTATATAGCGATGTCCGTTCATGTGGCTACCTACACATTCGTTGAGTCTTACCCTAAGCCATAGTTTGACGCACAGAAACTATTTATTTTAAGTGCCTTGAATAAAAAAAATATTTAAGGAAAACCGTACTTGTTTGTATAATGAATACCTTAGAATCTGTCACTTTAATAAAAGAAAATATCATTGTAACTAAAAACTTTCCCATTACTACAATTTCACAAGATTGTATAGAGAGACCATGAAATTACAATTATAGGAAATAATATTATTAAATTTAGCAATTGTAAAATAATAATTAAAGATACAAAATTTAGTAACGAAATAAAAGAACATAAAGATAACGTAATAATACCATTACTAACTAGATACACTGAACAAAAATACATAAAAAACTTTATGTTAGAAAGCTTGCATTTGAATACAATAAAAAATAGAGAAACTATTGACTATATAGAATTCGAAAGTAACACCTTAAACTATATTTCTTTAAGTACAGTAATTTTTATAATTATTTTAATAACGTTTATAATTATATTTAAGTCATGTAATAAACAAAAAAAAATTAATGTAGTTACACATGTTGATATAAATAAAGAAAAAGAAGAAGATGAAAACATCGATCCCTTTTCTAATTAAATTTATTTTTGGAGGACCAAAAATATTTAAATAGGGGAGATGTTGCATTATATTATACATTACTATAATCTAAAACTACTAGAATTGTCAATTATAATATAATCTAATATCAGTTTTCATTAAAGATCAAATAAAATAAAATGTAATACAAGTAATTTTAAAATTAAAATAAAAACTGATAATGATAATGTTCACACACGGAAGGTGCTTAATTGACAATTCCCACAGTCTAGAATCTAAGCAAAATCAAGTATATCTAAATACATAAATTTATTTAGTTTAGTTTTTTAAGAACCTTTGTACGAATAACCAGATAAATAAAATTCGCTCTAATTAAACTTAGAAAAATCATTGTTTTACTCTTTATAAGAATAAAGAAATAAATAATATAACTATATCAAAATCAAAGTAGCGGCAGTACTAACAAAATTAATCCTGGCAATGGCGTTATCAGTGTCTTGGAAACGGGGTGTTTTTTTTACTTTTATATATTTTCATATATGAATTTTATTTTAAATTATTTTGAGTCGATTGCATATAAATTAAAAAATGATTTACCAATTAAAACTAATTAGCAATTTGTAATTTAAAACATTTGCTGGAAATTGCTTTTGAAATACAGAGTGTTTCATTATTTCAATACACAACACCTCCCATTTTCCAGAAAAAATGCAGTATTCGAACTGTATCGATACCTGCATTTTTTATTCAATATTATCGTCGTCGTTACAATGTTAGAAATATTTTTTTTATAAATTCAATTAGCTTAATTTAATTAAATTTTATTACAAATTTTTAAATGCGCTTAAATATAATTCAAGCCATTCATGATTTTTAATTTGTTATATTCCGTTTTCTATCATCAAAAAATATTGGTATAATGTAGTTATACAACTTTGAAATTATTTAAACTCTGCTTATTTGTTGAAATTTATAGAAATTAAGTTATTTACATTTTATAAAAAAATTACATTTAACTTATAAACCAAAATTATGTTCTTTTTCTCCCTTTAACTTTTTTATTAATTTTTTTTAATTAACTTGTTTACACAATTTATATAACATTTTTTTAAATAATAATTTTTTGTTAAGCGTTCGCCTCTTAACTGCTTTTAATTAGAGTAAAATAAAATATTTTAGTTTCAAATATTTTTTATATACGGTTTTATTATTGGTGTTCACATTTCTTTATTCCTACGCAAATAACTAACATCTTATTGGTTTTCACATTTATTTGTTCCTAGGGAAATAACTAACATGAGTAACTAACATCTGTTCTGGTAAAACCTAGGTAAAGTCTTCTTAATTCACACATACAACACTGCCAACAAATCCTTTTCTCACCTCCTCGAAGGAAGATAGTTAACATAGTTATCTACCGGGTGCCTACTGGATACATTTGTATGGCTAACGAGAAATGGTGAATGCGATTACTTGGCGCATTAACCAAGTCCAAATGGGGTTTGCTAGTACCTCCAAAACAAAACTAGTGAAAACATAAAAAGATGGAATCAAATATGAATTCAACTCGCGTTGGGATATCAACTAAAACGTCAGGAGTAGTAGCCACGGGTCTTGGCGGGCTTGGTGTTACGAAACCCTATGCTAGTAACACTAAGTCACCAGCGGCACAAACTAAAAATACATTTGGAACGAATTTGGTTAATGCAAGGACAAACAAACACATAAACCGTCACGAACACATCGAACGAAAGAATACTACCCCAACTGTAAATCCGTTTGGTAAAGTGGGAAGAATTGCGAGGTCACCACCGCAAAAGATAGCTCAACTAAAGGAACGAAGCCAGCAAATCGGAGCAACACGTCCAATTTCGAGATCACGTTCGCAAGAAATTCAATTCAACGCAAATAGAGTATTGAGGAAATACAAAAAGCGAACAAAAGAATTGAACAGCTGAATGAAGTAGTTGCTAGAACTAGCGAACAAATAACTGAACTGAAAACAAAAAAAACGCAACAATGTGACGACAACAATAAATGGAAATAACAGAAAAAGAAATCACTATACATAAAACAAGTAACAGCGGGACCATCTGCAGAAACCCAATGAGGTGTACAAACATGAAGACTAAACAAAAAAAAGTAAAGCAGATTCATCTCCGGAAATACAAGGTGCTAATTAGTGAACGCTCAAGATAAGGAACATGAAAAATAAGAGCAAATTGTTACACAGGAGAAAATGGAAAGGAACATTAAGCCTCCGCAAGTAATTCTAAGTAACGTTTACCCACTGGTAAACCAAATTTTAAAGAATGGGAAAATTAATTATAAGGTAAATATGTTAAATGATAGCCAATTAAAAGTAAATGTGGAAAGCGAAAAAGAATACAGAGAACTAACGAAAACTATAACCAATTTTGACGTAGAATAGCTTACATATGAAAACAAACTAACAAGACCGATAAAAGTAATGGTGAGAAACTTACAGCCATAAAATTAGAGCTAACAGAAAGAGGATTCAAAATAATAGATGTTATATACAAATATAAGAAAGATGCAGAAGTTAATTCAATAAAACTACAATTTATTATGTTATCATTCGACAACACGAAAGATATATGCGATTCTATTCATTCAGCACATGAAATTAATATTAGAAGAATATATGCGATTCTATTCATTCAGCACATGAAATTAATATTGAGGCAGTGCGAAATAGTAAAATAGTACCACAATGTAAAAGGTTCCAAAGATTTGGACACATTCAAAAGTTTTGCCAAAGCGGTCCAATATAACGGATGAGCCAAAAAACACACAGGTAGATACAACTATAATACTAATGTTGCAAAATATGCAAAATAGAATGGATGAAATATCAGCAAGATTAAACAAACTAGAATCTGGACAAGGTAAATTATACACGCCTAAAAAACGATATGCCAAGGACAACATATAACAAGGAGTTAAGAATAGCTACATCGAATGGCAATCCCATACACAAAATTTGAAAGGATGGGAAAATTAATTATAAGACCTAGAAATATTCTTGAAGGTACAAAACATAGATATATATTCTTATCTCAGAATCACACTTATCAACAACGACTAGCACAGAGAAAACAGACTGTAAAAGCTAGACTATAAAAGCACAGAGATAAGAGACTATAAAATCTACAGAACAGACCACCCGTCTAACAACGCAAGGGGTGCTAGTGCAATTTTAGTAAAGAATACTTATTAGACCTATACAGACCTACAGACTTATTAGACCTATACAGAGATTTATTCTAGGAGGGGACTACAAACCTAAGCATAGAATCATGTTGACCAGATGAAGAGAACTACGTAAATCAATCAGGGATAAGGGTTGTCCGTTTATATCAACAGGAGAACCGACATACTGACCGTCAGATAGGAATAAAAGACCGGACGTACTAGACTTCTATATTTTTAAAAAAGTCTCAGAAAACTATATGACAGTAGAAAATAACTACGAAATGAATGCATACCACTTACCAGTAATATGAAAGCTGAGCAAGACGAAGGAAACAGCTAGAGGACTAGATAAACTGAACAAGACAAGAAACTGAACAAGCCTACTTTAATAAACAACACAACTGACTGGGAATCGTTCACAATGGAAATTGAAAATAACGGGAATATTGGGACAGAGAACGAAGGGCATATAGAAGAAGAAATTACAAAATTCAACAAGATCATACAGGTAGCCAATACATTACTACAGGTGAAAATAAAGAAGACTACAAACTGCCCGAGTGAAATAGTTGAAATAGTGAAGCAAAAAAAGAAGAGATAGAAGAAGCTGGCAATACACAAGAGATCCAATGGACAAAACAACGCTGAACAATAGCTGCCAACAAATTAACAGAGTAATACAAAAAACAAAGAAGAATCGATAAACGAGCAACCTAACGGCCACTAAAGAAACTAATTATTCACTGTGGAAACCAACCAAAAAGATAAGAAGACCAATATTGCACCACCGGCCAATAAGAAAACAGAACGGAACTTCGGCCAGAAATAATAAGGAAGAACAGAAACTTTTGCAGATCATCTAGAGGAGATATTCAAATCATATGATATTAAATCGGAAGTCGATAGAGAGCATCGTGATAACACTGATGTCTGGACATTCCCGTCATCACCACAAGTGAAACACAGCTGGCAATTAAAACACCAATCAGAGCTAGAAAAGCTCCAGCTTTTGATCTAATCAAAACCTGGAGCTTTTCTAGCTTTGATTGCTGTTTTTAGTGGGTTAAAGTTCCACACTACTAGCTTAGCGCGCGCGGCTGGTGTCTGAAATTTTCTTCAAACTGAAAAAACATTTATTTCTTATAATTGATTAATTAATAATAACTATTATTTTTGTTTTCAGTTGGACAATATTTCTGAATTAAACTTTTAATTGACACTGTGGTCTTTACTTTACACTGTGTTGACACTGTCGGTTTTTGCTGACTGTATTTGATCCTTTAACTGTTAATTTTGGTTACTGACTCTGTCGATTGTTATTACTGCTCTGTTTATTGATCCTGTCTACAGCTTTTATATAGCGATGTCCGTTCATGTGGCTACCTACACATTCGTTGAGTCTTACCCTAAGCCATAGTTTGACGCACAGAAACTATTTATTTTAAGTGCCTTGTGTTTTGCATTCAAAAATAATACTTATTATTAATTAATCAATTATAACAAATAAATGTTTTTTCAGTTTGAAGAAAATCTCAGACACCAGCCGCGCGCGCGAAGCTAGTAGTGTGGAACTTTAACCCACTAAAAACAGCAATCAAAGCTAGAAAAGCTCCAGCTTTTGACCTACACATTCGTTGAGTCTTACCCTAAGCCCTAGTTTGACCAACAGAAACTATTTATTTTAAGTGCCTTGTGTTTTGCATTCTCGGCTTGGTATGTAACATGTGAGAATTTTATTTCTCTTTGAACATGTTCGTACTTGTATACTTTAAATTTGGTGACATTGAATATTTTCAAAGTACATAGATATTGAATATGTTCAAAAATAATTTGAAAATATTGAATTTAATTTGAGTGTTTTGTTTTTCCCGTTAAGGACATTTTCAATCAAATTTGATTATCTTAAGAATTTTAGAAACCAATATAATTTTCTTAAGAATGTTTTTAATAATAACTCCGGCTTATGATTCCATATATTTTATTTAGGTTCATAGGGGGTGAGATTGAACGTGCATAATGATGGTAATCATTACACTTTCACCCCTAAAAAAGAAAATTTTAATGAAAATAAAATTTTCGTTAATTTCTACTTTGAAGTAAACCATAGTTTATTTTAAAAGTTATTTTGATGTTTACAATTATTCTACAGATCTTTTTTTATAGTTGAAATTCCTTTTTATGGGGTGTGTGTGCAAGGATGTACTGAGGATGGTCGGATTGGATTTTATGTTAATTCCGATGTATTCTGTATCGGTGGTTAGTTCACGGCTTGTCATCTCTTGTAATGATTTTTAGAGATTCTTCTGTAATTTCTTTGGTTTTATCCATACTGGTGTATAGTATGTAAGGTATTATTATATTTATGTGTTTCGAATGCAGATTCTTGATTCTTTAAGTATACAATAATGTTATCTATTTCAGTCTACTACTAAATATTTAATATTAGGTTGTATGTAAACAAATGAGTTTTTATGTAATGTTGGAAATGTTGGAATTATTTATATTAATTGATAATTTTCTTTAAATGGTAAAGGAATTTTAAATTCAAAAATAATTTTCTCTTTTATGATAGCTGTATTCCTTTGACCTGTCTACAAATTTGTAAAGCCTCGTTTTCAGTATTTTTAATTGACAAAGTTACTATTGGAGGAACGTCTTTTACAATTTGTATAAGAAATTGTTGATTTTGGCTAATGGTATTAATATTAGAATTTGGTTTTCCATGTTTTGCTTCAGTTACTTAAAGAGAAATTAAAATTTCTAGTTCTGTTATTAGAAGTGTTTCCTGGACGGACATGTTAGTAATATCATCTAATCTTATTAGTTTTTCTTCCATAATTAAAAATTATTTAGCGATGTCGTTCTGAGTTTTGTTGTAAATATTTATAGTTGATTCCCTTATCAGAGTTTGTTTTTTTAATAAATTGAAAATGTGATTTTCGTTATTCGATGCTTCCTCTAATGCTGAATTTAATTTTGACGCTTCGTCTCGTTGAGTATTCCATATAGCGTTTTGCTCAAACTGCCTATTCCATTAAAAAGGCCTCGTTCCTTGCGATTATTTGCTGGTTTTTGTAGGTTTTTGGATTTTAACTCCCTTAATAGTGCAACTAACGTATGGTTTATGTTCCTACAAAAAGGTGTATATCCTTACCTGCTTATTAAATTATTGCATAGATTTTGAATTTGCGTAATGTAGTGTGAAACCCATCATATTTCAGAAAATATGTTGTAATAGACTATTACTCGCCATTCATGCATGTGTGGAGATACACTGCGATGGATTCTTATATTCAATAAAAACACTATGTTTCACAGTCCACATTTATTCTAAATTTATTCACTTTTAAAAATCTTACATCTATGTTTAAAATTAAGTTTAATGTTCAACTAATTTATTTATTTATTCATGAATTCATTTATCTACTAAAAACTATTTATTTATTTAATTTCACAAACTCTAATTTATATTTAACTTATTGCTTTTAATTGTCTATTGCCGAGACTGTACTTTTATCGGGATTAACTTTTAAACACACGACTTTTACTTAATCACTGATCAATTACTAATGATAATAAATCTTGTCTTATTGATTATAATGAAAGCTCGCATTCATTATTGCACAAAATTATTATTGTGTGTGTGAAGTAATATCGTATGACATTGTAGAATAGAAAATAGAATATAGCTGATATAAAAGAATATTTAAGTTATAGAAAATAGGAAAGCTATAGAAAGTAGAAATTTCTGGAAGAAGAACAATTACGCTGGTGGCGTGACCGCTACATCACCCCCCTTCAAGTCGATCGATGAAGGCCGGCTTGAGTCGGTCAACTGACACTGTAACGTTCTTGTTGTTCACGTTCATGGTGTAAGTGTTTCGTAGTCTTCGTATTACTTTGTGTGGTCCAGTGTACGGTTTCGTAAGTCCTGATTTTATTGTGTCCGTGCGTAGGAATACAAAGTCGCATGTCCTTAAGTCCTGAGGAAAATGTACTTTCCGTGTGGGAATTCGTGGTGATGTTGGTGTTAGTTTGTTCATGATGTCTTTGAGCTGTGTTGTCAAAGTTTCTTGGTCCATGTTTGGTGTCTTGTCGCTGTCTACGAAAAATTCGCCTGGTAGTTTGAGGCATTGTCCGTAAACCAGCTCGGCGGGTGAGACTTTGAGGTCATCCTTCACTGAAGCACGAATGGACAGCAAGATGATCGGCAGTTCGATAGTCCAATTCGAATTATTGCATCGCGCTCTCAATGACGATTTCAGCTGCCGTTCCACAAGGCCGTTCGACTGAGGGTGATATGGCGACGTTCGAATTCTGTGGCTTCCCAGTAGCTTCGTTAGTTCACTAAAGAGTTTCGATTCGAATTGCCTGCCCTGGTCGGTGGTGATGACGGCAGGTACTCCGAATCGTGAAATGTAATTTTGAACGAACGTCTTTGCTACTGTTACTGCAGTCATGTCTTTTATTGGGAACGCCTCGGGCCACCTTTTGGAACGATCCAAGATGGTCAACAGGTAGCTGAAATCGTCAGAAATTGGCAGGGGGCCTAAGATGTCCATGTGAATCTGCTCGAATCTGTGGTTCGGAAGAGCAAATGTACCCTGTTGACTGTGAGTGTGTCGGTGTATTTTACTCTTTTGACACTCGACACAACTTCTTGTCCATTGGGCGATATCTTTATTTAGGCCGGGCCAGAAGTACCGTGAAGCTATCAGTTTACGAGTGGTGCGGACTCCAGGATGGGATAGGTTGTGCAACAATTTGAAAACGGTTCTTCGAAGTTTTTCGCGTATGAACGGTCTATTTTTACCAGTTGAAGTGTCGCAGTAAATTGTTGCGTCTGGGAATTCGAAGCGTTCTAGTTTATATTTCGCTGAGGGATCTTTTGGTGCTTCTAAAACTGTTTTTAAATTCTGGTCTTCTTGCTGGTGTTTTGCTATTTTAATGAGGTTAAACTCATTTTCGTTGTAGGAGATGTCCGAAATGCGTGAAAGACTGTCCGCAACTGTATTTTCGGAGCCTCTCACGTGAACGATGTCTGTGGTGAATTGTGCTATGAAGTCTAGGTGTCGCGTTTGTCTAAGGCTTCGTTCTGTTTTTGATTTAATAGCAAATGTGAGGGGTTTATGATCCGTGAAGATCCTGAATTGTCTTCCCTCGACGAAATATCTGAAATGTTTAATACCCAAATAAATAGCCAACAGTTCTCTGTCGAAAGCAGAGTATTTGCGTTCTGCAGGGGAAAGTTTTTTAGAGAAGAAGGAGATAGGTTCCCAATGTCCGTTGTTTAATTGCTGTAGGACTGCTCCTACAGCTAAGTCCGATGCATCGGTTGCTATGCTGTACTGGCCGTCTAGTAATGGGTGCGCCAAAATCGTAGCGTTAGCCAGAGCCTTCTTGACCTTATCGAAGTGCTGGTCGAGCTCTGTCGGCCAGTAAAAGTTTTTGGGAGATTTTGGCTTTTTAAGTAACAGTGTCAAATGGGATTGGATTGGTGCTATCAGAGTAGCGAAATTTGGCAAGAAACGGTGATAATAATTTATCATGCCAATAAAACGCTGAATCGATTTTACTGATTCAGGTTTTGGGAATTCTTTGATTATTTTGATTCTGTCATGTGATGGAAAAATGCCAGAAGAATTGATGGTGTGGCTAAGGAAATCGATTGACTCGACTCCAAATACACATTTTGACGAATTTAGAGTGATTCCGTACTCTGAGAGTCGTTTGAAAAGTGTTTCTAGGTGCTGTAGGTGTTCGTCTTCGGTTTTGCTCGCGATGGGGATATCATCGATGTACACGAAGACGAAGTCCAAGTCCCTACAGACTTCGTTGATAAAACGCTGAAAGGTTTGAGCAGCGTTTCGTAAGCCGAAAGGCATCCGCAAAAACTCAAATAATCCGAATGGCGTTGTTATCGCTGTTTTGTGGATGTCGTCCGGAGCCACCGGTATAAGGTGGTAGGCCCTGACCAAATCTATTTTCGAGAAAATGGCGCAACCCTGCAAGTTCATTGAGAAGTTCTGTAAGTGTGGTATGGGATACCTATCTGGAACTGTTGCGTCATTTAACCGTCTGTTATCACCACATGGTCGCCAATCAGAGTTGTTCTTCTTTTTGACCATGTGGAGTGGAGATGAAACTGAAGAGTCCGACTGTCTGCAAATACCGATTTCAGTCATGTGCTGAAATTCTGTCTGGGCGATTTTGTGACGCGTTGCGTCGAGACGTCGTGGTCTTGCGAAAGGTGGAGAACCTTTGGTTTTAATGTGATGCACAACACTGTGTTTGACTGGAAGGAAATAATTTGTGGGTTGTGTGAGGGTTGGATATTTGGATAATAGATTTTTGTATTTGTCGGAGCTTGTGTATTGTCTGATCGACAATGACAGCGATGAGGATATCATCGATGTGCACGAAGACGAAGTCCAAGTCCCTACAGACTTCGTTGATAAAACGCTGAAAGGTTTGAGTTTGTTAAGGAATGTGGATAGTGTGGAAACGTGGATGAGTGTTTGGGAGTCGACCAAACGTTTTCGCTTCACGTCAACTAGCAAGCCAACTTTGTTTAGGAAATCTACGCCAATTATAGGACTAAACAAAAAAAAGTAAAGCAGATTCATCTCCGGAAATACAAGGTGCTAATTAGTGAACGCTCAAGATAAGGAACATGAAAAATAAGAGCAAATTGTTACACAGGAGAAAATGGAAAGGAACATTAAGCCTCCGCAAGTAATTCTAAGTAACGTTTACCCACTGGTAAACCAAATTTTAAAGAATGGGAAAATTAATTATAAGGTAAATATGTTAAATGATAGCCAATTAAAAGTAAATGTGGAAAGCGAAAAAGAATACAGAGAACTAACGAAAACTATAACCAATTTTGACGTAGAATAGCTTACATATGAAAACAAACTAACAAGACCGATAAAAGTAATGGTGAGAAACTTACTGCCATAAAATTAGAGCTAACAGAAAGAGGATTCAAAATAATAGATGTTATATACAAATATAAGAAAGATGCAGAAGTTAATTCAATAAAACTACAATTTATTATGTTATCATTCGACAACACGAAAGATATTAAAAGAATATATGCGATTCTATTCATTCAGCACATGAAATTAATATTGAGGCAGTGCAAAATAGTAAAATAGTTCCACAATGTAAAAGGTTCCAAAGATTTTGACACATTCAAAAGTTTTGCCAAAGGGGTCCAATATAACGGATGAGCCAAAAAACACACAGGTAGATACAACTATAATACTAATGTTGCAAAATATGCAAAATAGAATGGATGAAATATCAGCAAGATTAAACAAACTAGAATCTGGACAAGGTAAATTATACACGCCTAAAAAACGATATGCCAAGGACAACATATAACAAGGAGTTAAGAATAGCTACATCGAATGGCAATCCCATCCACAAAATTTGAAAGGATGGGAAAATTAATTATAAGACCTAGAAATATTCTTGAAGGTACAAAACATAGATATATATTCTTATCTCAGAATCACACTTATCAACAACGACTAGCACAGAGAAAACAGACTGTAAAAGCTAGACTATAAAAGCACAGAGATAAGAGACTATAAAATCTACAGAACAGACCACCCGTCTAACAACGCAAGGGGTGCTAGTGCAATTTTAGTAAAGAATACTTATTAGACCTATACAGACCTACAGACTTATTAGACCTATACAGAGATTTATTCTAGGAGGGGACTACAAACCTAAGCATAGAATCATGTTGACCAGATGAAGAGAACTACGTAAATCAATCAGGGATAAGGGTTGTCCGTTTATATCAACAGGAGAACTGACATACTGACCGTCAGATAGGAATAAAAGACCGGACGTACTTGACTTCTATATTTTTAAAAAAGTCTCAGAAAACTATATGATAGTAGAAAATAACTACGAAATGAATGCATACCACTTACCAGTAATACGAAAGCTGAGCAAGACGAAGGAAACAGCTAGAGGACTAGATAAACTGAACAAGACAAGAAACTGAACAAGCCTACTTTAATAAACAACACAACTGACTGGGAATCGTTCACAATGGAAATTGAAAATATGAAGAAGAAATTACAAAATTCAACAAGATCATACAGGTAGCCAATACATAACTACAGGTGAAAATAAAGAAGACTACAAACTGCCCGAGTGAAATAGTTGAAATAGTGAAGCAAAAAAGAAGAGATAGAAGAAGCTGGCAATACACAAGAGATCCAATGGACAAAACAACGCTGAACAATAGATGCCAACAAATTAACAGAGTAATATAAAAAACAAAGAAGAATCGATAAACGAGCAACCTAACGGCCACTAAAGAAACTAATTATTCACTGTGGAAACCAACCAAAAAGATAAGAAGACCAATATTGCACCACGGGCCAATAAGAAAACAGAACGGAACTTCGGCCAGAAATAATAAGGAAGAACAGAAACTTTTGCAGATCATCTAGAGGAGATATTCAAATCATATGATATTAAATCGGAAGTCGATAGAGAGCATCGTGATAACACTGATGTCTGGACATTCCCGTCATCACCACAAGTGAAACACAGCTGGCAATTAAAACACCAATCAGAGCTAGAAAAGCTCCAGCTTTTGATCTAATCAAAACCTGGAGCTTTTCTAGCTTTGATAGCTGTTTTTAGTGGGTAAGTTCCACACTACTAGCTTCGCGCGCGCGGCTGGTGTTTGAGATTTTCTTCAAACAGAAAAAACATTTATTTGTTATAATTGATTAATTAATAATAAGTATTATTTTTGTTTTCAGTTGGACAATATTTCTGAATTAAACTTTTAAGTTGACACTGTGGTCTTTACTTTACACTGTGTTGACACTGTCGGTTTTTGCTGACTGTATTTGATCTTTTAACTATTAATTTTGGTTACTGACTCTGTCGATTGTTATTACTGCTCTGTTTATTGATCCTGTCTACAGCTTTTATATAGCGATGTCCGTTAATGTGGCTACCTACACATTCGTTGAGTCTTACCCTAAGCCCTAGTTTGACCCACAGAAACCCATCATATTTCAGAAAATATGTTGTAATAGACTATTACTCGCCATTCATGCATGTGTGGAGATACACTGCGATGGACTCTTATATTCAATAAAAACACTATGTTTCACAGTCCACATTTATTTTAAATTTATTCACTTTTAAAAATCTTACATCTATGTTTAAACTTAAGTTTAATGTTCAACTAATTTATTTATTTATTCATGAATTCATTTATCTACTAAAAACTATTTATTTATTTAATTTTACAAACTCTAATTTATATTTAACTTATTGCTTTTAATTGTCTATTGCCGAGACTGTACTTTTATCGGGATTAACTTTTAAACACACGACTTTTACTTAATCACTGATCAATTACTAATGATAATAAATTTTGTCTTATTGATTATAATGAAAGCTCGCATTCATTATTGCACAAAATTATTATTGTGTGTGTGAAGTAATATCGTATGACATTGTAGAATAGAAAATAGAATATAGCTGATATAAAAGAATATTTAAGTTATAGAAAATAGGAAAGCTATAGAAAGTAGAAAATTCTGCAAGAAGAACAATTACGCTGGTGGCGTGACCGCTACATCACCCCCCTTCAAGTCGATCGATGAAGGCCGGCTTGAGTCGGTCAACTGACACTGTAACGTTCTTGTTGTTCACGTTCATGGTGTAAGTGTTTCGTAGTCTTCGTATTACTTTGTGTGGTCCAGTGTACGGTTTCGTAAGTCCTGATTTTATTGTGTCCGTGCGTAGGAATACAAAGTCGCATGTCCTTAAGTCCTGAGGAAAATGTACTTTCCGTGTGGGAATTCGTGGTGATGTTGATGTTAGTTTGTTCATGATGTCTTTTAGCTGTGTTGTCAAAGTTTCTTGGTCCATGTTTGGTGTCTTGTCGCTGTCTACGAAAAATTCGCCTGGTAGTTTAAGGCATTGTCCATAAACCAGCTCGGCGGGTGAGACTTTTAGGTTATCCTTCACTGAAGCACGAATGGACAGCAAGATGATCGACAGTTCGATAGTCCAATTCGAATTATTGCTTCGCGCTCTCAATGACGATTTCAGCTGCCTGTGGAACCTTTCCACAAGGCCGTTCGACTGAGGGTGATATGGCGACGTTCGAATTCTGTGGCTTCCCAGTAGCTTCGTTAGTTCACTAAAGAGTTTCGATTCGAATTGCCTGCCCTGGTCGGTGGTGATGACGGCAGGTACTCCGAATCGTGAAATGTAATTTTGAACGAACGTCTTTGCTACTGTTACTGCAGTCATGTCTTTTATTGGGAACGCCTCGGGCCACCTTTTGAAACGATCCACGATGGTCAACAGGTAGCTGAAATCGTCAGAAATTGGCAGGGGGCCTAAGATGTCCATGTGAATCTGCTCGAATCTGTGGTTCGGAAGAGCAAATGTACCCTGTTGACTGTGAGTGTGTCGGTGTATTTTACTCTTTTGACACTCGACACAACTTCTTGTCCAGTGGGCGATATCTTTATTTAGGCCGGGCCAGAAGTACCGTGAAGCTATCAGTTTACGAGTGGTGCGGACTCCAGGATGGGATAGGTTGTGCAACAATTTGAAAACGGTTCTTCGAAGTGTTTCGGGTATGAACGGTCTATTTTTACCAGTTGAAGTGTCGCAGTAAATTGTTCGAAGCGTTCTAGTTTATATTTCGCTGAGGGATCTTTTGGTGCTTCTAAAACTGTTTTTAAATTCTGGTCTTCTTGCTGGTGTTTGCTATTTTAATGAGGTTAAACTCATTTTCGTTGTAGGAGATGTCCGAAATGCGTGAAGGACTGTCCGCAACTGTATTTTCGGAGCCTCTCACGTGAACGATGTCTGTGGTGAATTGTGCTATGAAGTCTAGGTGTCGCGTTTGTCTAGGGCTTCGTTCTGTTTTTGATTTAAAAGCAAATGTGAGGGGTTTATGATCCGTGAAGATCCTGAATTGTCTTCCCTCGACGAAATATCTGAAATGTTTAATGGCCAAATAAATAGCCAACAGTTCTCTGTCGAAAGCAGAGTATTTGCGTTCTGCAGGGGAAAGTTTTTTAGAGAAGAAGGAGATAGGTTCCCAATGTCCGTTGTTTAATTGCTGTAGGACTGCTCCTACAGCTATGTCCGATGCATCGGTTGCTATGCTGTACTGGCCGTCTAGTAATGGGTGCGCCAAAATCGTAGCGTTAGCCAGAGCCTCCTTGACCTTATCGAAGTGCTGGTCGAGCTCTGTCGGCCAGTAAAAGTTTTTGGGAGATTTTGGCTTTTTAAGTAACAGCGTCAAATGGGATTGGATTGGTGCTATCAGAGTAGCGAGATTTGGCAAGAAACGGTGATAATAATTTATCATGCCAATAAAACGCTGAATCGATTTTACTGATTCAGGTTTTGGGAATTCTTTGATTATTTTGATTCTGTCATGTGATGGAAAAATGCCAGAAGAATTGATGGTGTGGCTAAGGAAATCGATTGACTCGACTCCAAATACACATTTTGACGAATTTAGAGTGATTCCGTACTCTGAGAGTCGTTTGAAAAGTGTTTCTAGGTGCTGTAGGTGTTCGTTTTCGGTTTTGCTCGCGATGAGGATATCATCGATGTACACGAAGACGAAATCCAAGTCCCTACAGACTTCGTTGATAAAACGCTGAAAGGTTTGAGCAGCGTTTCGTAAGCCGAAAGGCATCCGAAAAAACTCAAATAATCCGAATGGCGTTGTTATCGCTGTTTTGTGGATGTCGTCCGGAGCCACCGGTATAAGGTGGTAGGCCCTGACCAAATCTATTTTCGAGAAAATGGCGCAACCCTGCAAGTTCATTGAGAAGTTCTGTAAGTGTGGTATGAGATACCTATCTGGAACTGTTGCGTCATTTAACCGTCTGTTATCACCACATGGTCGCCAATCAGAGTTGTTCTTCTTTTTGACCATGTGGAGTGGAGATGAAACTGAAGAGTCCGACTGTCTGCAAATACCGATTTCAGTCATGTGCTGAAATTCTGTCTGGGCGATTTTGTGACGCGTTGCGTCGAGACGTCGTGGTCTTGCGAAAGGTGGAGAACCTTTGGTTTTAATGTGATGCACAACACTGTGTTTGACTGGAAGGAAATAATTTGTGGGTTGTGTAAGGGTTGGATATTTGGATAATAGATTTTTGTATTTGTTGGAGCTTGTGTATTGTCTGATCGACAATGACAGCGATGAGGATATCATCGATGTACACGAAGACGAAGTCCAAGTCCCTACAGACTTCGTTGATAAAACGCTGAAAGGTTTGAGTTTGTTAAGGAATGTGGATAGTGTGGAAACGTGGATGAGTGTTTGGGAGTCGACCAAACGTTTTCGCTTCACGTCAACTAGCAAGCCAAATTTGTTTAGGAAATCTACGCCAATTATAGGACTAAACAAAAAAAAGGAAAGCAGATTCATCTCCGGAAATACAAGGTGCTAATTAGTGAACGCTCAAGATAAGGAACATGAAAAATAAGAGCAAATTGTTACACAGGAGAAAATGGAAAGGAACATTAAGCCTCCGCAAGTAATTCTAAGTAACGTTTACCCACTGGTAAACCAAATTTTAAAGAATGGGAAAATTAATTATAAGGTAAATATGTTAAATGATAGCCAATTAAAAGTAAATGTGGAAAGCGAAAAAGAATACAGAGAACTAACGAAACCTATAACCAATTTTGAAATAGAATAGCTTACATATGAAAACAAACTAACAAGACCGATAAAAGTAATGGTGAGAAACTTACAGCCATAAAATTAGAGCTAACAGAAAGAGGATTTAAAATAATAGATGTTATATACAAATATAAGAAAGATGCAGAAGTTAATTCAATAAAACTACAATTTATTATGTTATCATTCGACAACACGAAAGATATTAAAAGAATATATGCGATTCTATTCATTCAGCACATGAAATTAATATTGAGGCAGTGCAAAATAGTAAAATAGTACCACAATGTAAAAGGTTCCAAAGATTTGGACACATTCAAAAGTTTTGCCAAAGGGGTCCAATATAACGGATGAGCCAAAAAACACACAGGTAGATACAACTATAATACTAATGTTGCAAAATATGCAAAATAGAATGGATGAAATATCAGCAAGATTAAACAAACTAGAATCTGGACAAGGTAAATTATACACGCCTAAAAAACGATATGCCAAGGACAACATATAACAAGGAGTTAAGAATAGCTACATCGAATGGCAATCCCATCCACAAAATTTGAAAGGATGGGAAAATTAATTATAAGACCTAGAAATATTCTTGAAGGTACAAAACATAGATATATATTCTTATCTCAGAATCACAATTATCAACAACGACTAGCACAGAGAAAACAGACTGTAAAAGCTAGACTATAAAAGCACAGAGATAAGAGACTATAAAATCTACAGAACAGACCACCCGTCTAACAACGCAAGGGGTGCTAGTGCAATTTTAGTAAAGAATACTTATTAGAGCTATACAGACCTACAGACTTATTAGACCTATACAGAGATTTATTCTAGGACGGGACTACAAACCTAAGCATAGAATCATGTTGACCAGATGAAGAGAACTACGTAAATCAATCAGGGATAAGGGTTGTCCGTTTATATCAACAGGAGAACCGACATACTGACCGTCAGATAGGAATAAAAGACCGGACGTACTTGACTTCTATATTTTTAAAAAAGTCTCAGAAAACTATATGACAGTAGAAAATAACTACGAAATGAATGCATACCACTTACCAGTAATACGAAAGCTGAGCAAGACGAAGGAAACAGCTAGAGGACTAGATAAACTGAACAAGACAAGAAACTGAACAAGCCTAATTTAATAAACAACACAACTGACTGGGAATCGTTCACAATGGAAATTGAAAATAACGGGGATATTGGGACACAGAACGAAGGGCATATAGAAGAAGAAATTACAAAATTCAACAAGATCATACAGGTAGCCAATACATTACTACAGGTGAAAATAAAGAAGACTACAAACTGAGTGAAATAGTTGAAATAGTGAAGCAAAAAAGAAGAGATAGAAGAAGCTGGCAATACACAAGAGATCCAATGGACAAAACAACGCTGAACAATAGATGCCAACAAATTAACAGAGTAATACAAAAAACAAAGAAGAATCGATAAGCGAGCAACCTAACGGCCACTAAAGAAACTAATTATTCACTGTGGAAACCAACCAAAAAGATAAGAAGACCAATATTGCACCACGGGCCAATAAGAAAACAGAACGGAACTTCGGCCAGAAATAATAAGGAAGAACAGAAACTTTTGCAGATCATCAAAAATAATACTTTTGATCTAATCAAAACCTGGAGCTTTTCTAGCTTTGATTGCTGTTTTTAGTGGGTTAAAGTTCCACACTACTAGCTTCGCGCGCGCGGCTGGTGTCTGAGATTTTCTTCAAACTGAAAAAACATTTATCTGTTATAATTGATTAATTAATAATAAGTATTATTTTTGTTTTCAGTTGGACAATATTTCTGAATTAAACTTTTAAGTTGACACTGTGGTCTTTACTTTACACTGTGTTGACACTGTCGGTTTTTGCTGACTGTATTTGATCTTTTGACTGTTAATTTTGGTTACTGACTCTGTCGATTGTTATTACTGCTCTGTTTATTGATCCTGTCTACAGATTTTATATAGCGATGTCCGTTCATGTGGCTACCTACACATTCGTTGAGTCTTACCCTAAGCCCTAGTTTGACCCACAGAAACTATTTATTTTAAGTGCCTTGTGTTTTGCATTCTCGGCTTGGTATCTAACATGTGAGAATGTAATTTCTCTTTGAACATGTTCGTACTTGTATAGTTTAAATTTATTGACATTGAATATTTTCAAAGTACATAGATATTGAATATGTTCAAAAATAATTTGAAAATATTGAATTTAATTTGAGTGTTTTGTTTTTCCCGTTAAGGACATTTTCAATCAAATTTGATTTTCTTAAGACTTTTAGAAACCAATATAATTTTCTTAAGAATGTTTTTAATAGTAACTCAAGCTTATGATTCCATATATTTTATTTAGGTTCATAGGGGGTGACTTTGAACGCGCATAATGATGGTAATCATTACACTTTCACCCCTAAAAAAGAAAATTTGAATGAAAATAAAATTTTCGTTAATTTCTACTTTGAAGTAAACCATAGTTTATTTTAAAAGTTATTTTGATGTTTACAATTATTCTACAGATCTTTTTTTATAGTTGAAATTCCTTTTTATGGGGTGTGTGTGCAAGGATGTACTGAGGATGGTCGGATTGGATTTTATGTTAATTCCGATGTATTCTGTATCGGTGGTTAGTTCACGGCTTGTCATCTCTTGTAATGATTTTTAGAGATTCTTCTGTAATTTCTTTGGTTTATCCATACTGGTGTATAGTATGTAAGGTATTATTATATTTATGTGTTTCGAATGCAGATTCTTGATTCTTTTAATATTGTATTTGTTTTTTTATTTTATCTAATTATTAAGGATTACATGTCCAAAAGTTTTATTAATAAGTAAGGGAGTATTTTTATTTAAAGACAAGGTCGCTGCTTGATTGATATTTGGTATGAAATCATTACTCCAAGTAATGGTTTTTACATTATGTGCTTCTATGGATAATTCTTTTGCTTATATGACAAGAGTTTGGAATTTGTATGGTAACTGAATTTTTTAATTTAAAGTGGTCATTGTATTATTACATATTAAATGTACAATTTATCCGTTTGGAAAAGAATAAAGTCATTGATTAGAATTAGTCAATGGCTAGCAATGATTGGTGTTTCAGTGATTTGGCCTATCCTATTATGTGGTAAAGTTTCAATATGCCTTAATAACTCGACTTTGCTTATGTTATTTTCTGATAAAATATTACATATTGAATGGAATTAGTTTACATAGATATTGTTTTTCTTAGTGATTATACATTTTCCTATTTCAATTTCAGTAAGTATACAATAATGTTATCTATTTCAGTGTACTACTAAATATTTAATATTAGGTTGTATGTAAACAAATGAGTTTTTATGTAATGTTGGAAATGTTGGAATTATTTATATTAATTGATAATTTTCTTTAAATGGCAAAGGAATTTTAAATTCAAAAATAATTTTCTCTTTTATGATAGCTGTATTCCTTTGACCTGTCTACAAATTTGTAAAGCCTCGTTTTCAGTATTTTTAATTGACAAAGTTACTATTGGAGGAACTTCTTTTACAATTTGTGTAAGAAATTGTTGATTTTGGCTAATGGTATTAATATTAGAATTTGGTTTTCCATGTTTTGCTTCAGTTACTTAAAGAGAAATTAAAATTTCTAGTTCTGTTGATAGAAGTGTTTCCTGGACGGACATGTTAGTAATATCATCTAATCTTATTAGTTTTTCTTCCATAATTAAAAATTATTTAGCGATGTCGTTCTGAGTTTTGTTGTAAATATTTATAGTTGATTCCCTTATCAGAGTTTGTTTTTTTAATAAATTGAAAATGTGATTTTCGTTATTCGATGCTTCCTCTAATGCTGAATTTAATTTTGACGCTTCGTCTCGTTGAGTATTCCATATAGCGTTTTGCTCAAACTGCCTATTCCATTAAAAAGGCCTCGTTCCTTGCGATTATTTGCTGGTTTTTGTAGGTTTTTGGATTTTAACTCCCTTAATAGTGCAACTAACATATGGTTTATGTTCCTACAAAAAGGTGTATATCCTTACCTGCTTATTAAATTATTGCATAGATTTTGAATTTGGGTAATGTAGTGTGAAACCAATCATATTTCAGAAAATATGTTGTAATAGACTATTACTCGCCATTCATGCATGTGTGGAGATACACTGCGATGGATTCTTATATTCAATAAAAACACTAAGTTTCACAGTCCACATTTATTCTAAATTTATTCACTTTTAAAAATCTTACATCTATGTTTAAAATTAAGTTTAATGTTCAACTAATTTATTTATTTATTCATGAATTCATTTATCTAGTAAAAACTATTTATTTATTTAATTTTACAAACTCTAATTTATATTTAACTTATTGCTTTTAATTGTCTATTGCCGAGACTGTACTTTTATCGGGATTAACTTTTAAACACACGACTTTTACTTAATCACTGATCAATTACTAATGATAATAAATTTTGTCTTATTGATTATAATGAAAGCTCGCATTCATCATTGCACAAAATAATTATTGTGTGTGTGAAGTAATATCGTATGACATTCTAGAATAGAAAATAGAATATAGCTGATATAAAAGAATATTTAAGTTATAGAAAATAGGAAAGCTATAGAAAGTTGAAATTTCTGGAAGAAGAACAATTACGCGGGTGGCGTGACCGCTATATCACCCCCCTTCAAGTCGATCGATGAAGGCCGGCTTGAGTCGGTCAACTGACACTGTAACGTTCTTGTTGTTCACGTTCATGGTGTAAGTGTTTCGTAGTCTTCGTATTACTTTGTGTGGTCCAGTGTACGGTTTCGTAAGTCCTGATTTTATTGTGTCCGTGCGTAGGAATACAAAGTCGCATGTCGTTAAGTCCTGAGGAAAATGTACTTTCCGTGTGGGAATTCGTGGTGAAGTTGGTGTTAGTTTGTTCATGATGTCTTTGAGCTGTGTTGTCAAAGTTTCTTGGTCCATGTTTGGTGTCTTGTCGCTGTCTACGAAAAATTCGCCTGGTAGTTTGAGGCATTGTCCGTAAACCAGCTCGGCGGGTGAGACTTTTAGGTCATCCTTCACTGAAGCACGAATGGACAGCAAGATGATCGGTAGTTCGATAGTCCAATTCGAATTATTGCATCGCGCTCTCAATGACGATTTCAGCTGCCGTTCCACAAGGCCGTTCGACTGAGGGTGATATGGCGACGTCGAATTCTGTGGCTTCCCAGTAGCTTCGTTAGTTCACTAAAGAGTTTCGATTCGAATTGCCTGCCCTGGTCGGTGGTGATGACGGCAGGTACTCCGAATCGTGAAATGTAATTTTGAACGAACGTCTTTGCTACTGTTACTGCTGTCATGTCTTTTATTGGGAACGCCTCGGGCCACCTTTTGAAACGATCCAAGATGGTCAACAGGTAGCTGAAATCGTCAGAAATTGGCAGGGGGCCTACGATGTCCATGTGAATCTGCTCGAATCTGTGGTTCGGAAGAGCAAATGTACCCTGTTGACTGTGAGTGTGTCGGTGTATTTTACTCTTTTGACACTCGACACAACTTCTTGTCCATTGGGCGATATCTTTATTTATGCCGGGCCAGAAGTACCGTGAAGCTATCAGTTTACGAGTGGTGCGGACTCCAGGATGGGATAGGTTGTGCAACAATTTGAAAACGGTTCTTCGAAGTGTTTCGCGTATGAACGGTCTATTTTTACCAGTTGACGTGTCGCAGTAAATTGTTGCGTCTGGGAATTCGAAGCGTTCTAGTTTATATTTCGCTGAGGGATCTTTTGGTGCTTCTAAAACTGTTTTTAAATTCTGGTCTTCTTGCTGGTGTTTTGCTATTTTAATGAGGTTAAACTCATTTTCGTTGTAGGAGATGTCCGAAATGCGTGAAAGACTGTCCGCAACTGTATTTTCGGAGCCTCTCACGTGAACGATGTCTGTGGTGAATTGTGCTATGAAGTCTAGGTGTCGCGTTTGTCTAGGGCTTCGTTCTGTTTTTGATTTAATAGCAAATGTGAGGGGTTTATGATCCGTGAAGATCCTGAATTGTCTTCCCTCGACGAAATATCTGAAATGTTTAATGGCCAAATAAATAGCCAACAGTTCTCTGTCGAAAGCAGAGTATTTGCGTTCTGCAGGGGAAAGTTTTTTTTAGAGAAGAAGCAGATAGGTTCCCAATGTCCGTTGTTTAATTGCTGTAGGACTGCTCCTACAGCTATGTCCGATGCATCGGTTGCTATGCTGTACTGGCCGTCTAGTAATGGGTGCGCCAAAATCGTAGCGTTAGCCAGAGCCTCCTTGACCTTATCGAAGTGCTGGTCGAGCTCTGTCGGCCAGTAAAAGTTTTTGGGAGATTTTGGCTTTTTAAGTAACAGTGTCAAATGGGATTGGATTGGTGCTATCAGAGTAGCGAAATTTGGCAAGAAACGGTGATAATAATTTATCATGCCAATAAAACGCTGAATCGATTTTACTGATTCAGGTTTTGGGAATTCTTTGATTATTTTGATTCTGTCATGTGATGGAAAATGCCAGAAGAATTGATGGTGTGGCTAAGGAAATCGATTGACTCGACTCCAAATACACATTTTGACGAATTTAGAGTGATTCCGTACTCTGAGAGTCGTTCGAAAAGTGTTTCTAGGTGCTGTAGGTGTTCGTCTTCGGTTTTGCTCGCGATGAGGATATCATCGATGTACACGAAGACGAAGTCCAAGTCCCTACAGACTTCGTTGATAAAACGCTGAAAGGTTTGAGCAGCGTTTCGTAAGCCGAAAGGCATCCTCAAAAACTCAAATAATCCGAATGGCGTTGTTATCGCTGTTTTGTGGATGTCGTCCGGAGCCACCGGTATAAGGTGGTAGGCCCTGACCAAATCTTTTTTCGAGAAAATGGCGCAACCCTGCAAGTTCATTGAGAAGTTCTGTAAGTGTGGTATGGGATACCTATCTGGAACTGTTGCGTCATTTAACCGTCTGTAATCACCACATGGTCGCCAATCAGAGTTGTTCTTCTTTTTGACCATGTGGAGTGGAGATGAAACTGAAGAGCCCGACTGTCTGCAAATACGGATTTCAGTCATGTGCTGAAATTCTGTCTGGGCGATTTTGTGACGCGTTGCGTCGAGACGTCGTGGTCTTGCGAAAGGTGGAGAACCTTTGGTTTCAGTGTGATGCACAACACTGTGTTTGACTGGAAGGAAATAATTTGTGGGTTGTGTGAGGATTGGATATTTGGATAATAGATTTTTGTATTTGTCGGAGCTTGTGTATTGTCTGATCGACAATGACAGCTTGTAGTTTGTTAAGGAATCGTTGGTGGTGGATAGTGTGGAAACGTGGATGAGTGTTTGGGAGTCGACCAAACGTTTTCGCTTCACGTCAACTAGCAAGCCAAATTTGTTTAGGAAATCTACGCCAATTATAGGATGTTGGACGTCAGCAACTATAAATGGATGTGAGAAGTTTTTCCTAAGACCTAGATTTAAGACGAGTAATTTTGAACCGTAAGTGTTTATTAACGAGCCGTTAGCGGCTGTTAATAATAGTTCTGATTTGGTTCGTTTTTCCGCCGACAGTTTCTTTGGAATGACCGAAAGGTCGGCGCCGGTGTCGACTAAGAAACTGTGTTTGGAGTTGATGTCTTTTAGGAATATTCGGCTTGATTGGGTAGCCTGCGACTGTGCCGTTTCAGCCGCAGATAGAATTAGTTTGGGTGATTGTTACCAGATGGAGTGTTGGAGTTATTTAAAGTTTTGGTGCACGCGCACTTTCGTGCTTTATCTCCAGATTTGGTGTGGTAATAGCATAATTTTCTGTTATTATGGTTGTTCTGACTTGATCTAGATCGACGTGTATTGTTTGAGGGTCTTCTGTTGTACCTAACTCTGTTATTGTTATTATTAATATTGTTAATGTCCAGCTTTGAAAGAAGATTCTCTAATCTAGACAATCTCTTTTCTAGTTGGTCATTTGAATGTTGCGGTGAATTGCTAGAAATTGCGTTTAGATTTGACGATGTTGAAGCTTTAGTCGCTTCAAAAATTTTGTCGGCAATTTCTATGAGCTCGTCTGTTGGTATATCACCCACAGAAACTAAAGCAATATTTAATGCTTGTGGTAGGCGACGCAACCAAAGTTTTTTTAATGCTTGGCTCGAAGGTGCCACCAGCTGTTTGCTTCATTGAACGAAACAAAGCCGATGGCTTTCGATCACCAAGTTCTACTCTCTCTAATAATGCTTCTAGTCTTTTGCTCTCCGATGCCGAATGTCTTGCAATAAGAGTGGATTTCAACGTCGTATATTTGTTGTTCAAAGGCGGATCGGCGATGATGTCGATAACAGATTCACATGTTTCCGCCGGGAGAGCAGCGATGGTTAAGCAATACTTCGTTTCATCTTTGCTGATTTTGAAAACTGAAAATTGTGCTTCAGCTTGGATGAACCATGTGGCCGGGTTGTTGGACCAGAAAGCTGGTAGACGAACTTTGGCGAAGTCAATAGCGTCTGTGTGTCTATTGTTGTTGTTCAGCGTACTCGTCCCTTGTGTCTCGTGATCGTTTGTGCCTACTTCTTTTGTGTCAGGCATGTTTATTGAAAAATGTCAATCGAGCTTGAGTGGAATTGATGCGATGCGGTCACAAAAGAAATAAAGTGAAAGAAAGAGAAAAGTGAAAGAAAGAGAAAAGTGAAAGAAAGAGACAAGTTTACGCAGAAGAGAAATGTAAAAAACAATAATAATTTTGGACAATAATGCCCAAATTATTTTTATTTGAAGTACAGTGTGTGTGTGGCAAAAAATAATGACAACAATAAATAAATTTACGAGTAATGTGCGATTGTGCGTATTTAAATTTTATTACAGAGAAAATTTTGTAGTTTATTGTAAAATATGATATTATTTAAAATTTTATGTAATTATATATAAAAGCAATAAGAAAAAGAAAAATTTAATAGCAAAATATTGTATGTAGTATTTATAAAAAAAAAATATTTTATATTTTAATAATAAAATTTTTATATAGAAAAATATAATTGTAATTGTAATATTTGACTGGTATTGTACACAAAAATCACGAAAATATATATAATTATTGTTATAAATTTTTAATTTGTTATTTATAAAAAAAATTTTTATTTTATTCGCGTTCAAAATTTTGAAAATTTAGTATACAATTTTATGTACTATACTGTGTATGTAAAAAAAAATGTTGAAATTTTGTACACAATTTTATGTACTATACTGTGTATGTAAAAAAAAAAATTTTTTGTAAATATGTATACAATTTTATGGACGGTACTGTAAATGCGAGATCTTGGAGTAATGTATATTTTTATATATATTTTTGGGTGTAATAATTTGTATACAAAAAAAAATAAAATTTTGTGTTGCGGGCAAATTTTTAATTTTATTTTTTTTTTTAAATATTTGATTATCTTTTTTTTATTTTTTAATAATGATAATTTTTTGTTTTGTAAAATTTTGAAAATTATATAATTTTATGTCTCTTAATTTTGTGTACATAAATCTTATGTAATTTAATTGTTATTTTTAAGATTGATACAACATTATTTTCACAAAAATAAATTTTTAATGAATTTAATTAATACCAAATAGGTTAATTTATAATTTTGTATGTTTTTAATGTAATATTATTTATTTTTAAAATTTTATTTGTAATGGAATAAAAACACCTGTTTTGTTCTTGACAATGTCGAAATTCCTGCTGATGATGAAATCGTGGAATTCGCTACAACGTTTTGATGACTTCTTCTTTGCTGGTTACTTTAGAAGTGATGAAAATATGTCGGAAAGTTGTCTTAATGTTGATTGATGCGTTTTGTTGTGTCGATTTTGAAATTATTGACTGAAGAAAATTATGTGCTTTTTTGCAGTTGGCACGAATTGGATTTTGTTCGTGGTAAAATTATACCACTAATTTTGTGTACTTTAATATGTATTGTTTTAAGCACAAATTTATTATATTTTTTTATATTTATGTAAATTTTTGCACAAAATTTTTTGAATATATAATTTTAAAATTTGTATTTTATTACTTTAAGGTTATATTGAACTGATATTTTTTTTAAAAAAGTTTTAACACTGAATTTTATAATTTTTATATAGGTTGTACCGTTTTGTGTGTGTGTGTTTAGCACAATTGATTTTAAAAATTTTTAATTTGATATTTGAATTTTAAACTTTTAAGCTTTCTTTTGCATGATTTTTTTATATTTTATGATTTTTTTTATAAAATTTTATGAGTCAATTTTAATTTCGTTTTATGTTTTTAATTTGTGATGTTACCAATAAACTGGTCGCCAATTTTTAAATTCACCTTGGTTTTATTTTTTTTGGTCATTTAATGATAGAATAATTCTTTTATCACGTCGGGGTCACCAATATGTGTAGATACACTGCGATGGATTCTTATATTCAATAAAAACACTATGTTTCACAGTCCACATTTATTCTAAATTTATTCACTTTTAAAAATCTTGCATCTATGTTTAAAATTAAGTTTAATGTTCAACTAATTTATTTATTTATTCATGAATTCATTTATCTAATAAAAACCAATTAATTTATTTAATTTTACAAACTCTAATTTATATTTAACTTATTGCTTTTAATTGTCTATTGCCGAGACTCTACTTTTATCGGGATTAACTTTTAAACACACGACTTTTACTTAATCACTGATCAATTACTAATGATAATAAATTTTGTCTTATTGATTATAGTGAAAGCTCGCATTCATTATTGCACAAAATTATTATTGTGTGTGTGAAGTAATATCGTATGACATTGTAGAATAGAAAATAGAATATAGCTGATATAAAAGAATATTTAAGTTATAGAAAATAGGAAAGCTATAGAAAGTAGACATTTCTGGAAGAAGAACAATTACGCGGGTGGCGTGACCGCTACACATGTATAGGTTTATACTTCTTATTTCTTCAAAGTATATTCCTGGATTATTATCTAGTTGGAATATCTCTAGATTTGTTGTATTGGTGATTTTAAAAATGGTTGCAACTGCGGCCCCTATAAACCTGTTAAAGAAATAATTTGTATTTTTTGTAGGAGCATTGTATATACACCCAACTCTTTTTTTACACGGTAGATACGTTCGAACTAAAATCGTGTAAAAAAAGACATACTAACCATACTAAAATTGAGGATGTGTTCAACAATTATAAAAAACCGTGTAAAATAGAAAAATTTACCATAAGTTGTGCTAAAAAACCGTGCAAAAAAAGAATAAATATTTAAAACATATTATACAAATTTTAGAAAATATAATTCATACATATTTTTATTAAAAATAGATAATGATAGTAATTTTAGTCCATAAGTAAAAAAAACAAATAAAATTTTAGTTCATGTAAGTGAAACTTCTTAAAAATAATCATTTTTGCTGGAAATTACCACTTGATTAAAATTTCCTTATGTAAGTAGAGCTTCTTAAAAAAATATTTGCACGAAATGACGACAAAAAAAATTTAAAACATTATTTTTCCACGAACTGAACACAACAATAAAATTTAAATAGAAAAATAGAAAATGCGACTTCAGTTTCTTGATCATACATCATATAATAAAATTTGGGTATTCCCCAAGTAGTACATAAAAAAAATTAAAAAGAATGTTTTTTTTTTTGGAAATCGTGTTAAACCAAATATCGTATAAAAAAAGAAGATTTGTTCTTTTTTTATGGATCGTGTTATTTCAAAATCGTGTAAAAAAGACCGTGTAAAAAAAGAGTTAAGCCTAAAGGTATGCAGTGGTTTTAAGAATTTATCTATATTATTATTATTATTATTTTATTTATTTCAGTTCATTTAAAAAAAAGAATTACACTTCACTAACTTATCTACTAAGGATTAGGCTTAACAGTTTAATGTTATATTTTATCAACAGAAAATAATTAATTTTTATTTATTTGTGGTAATTCCTGCTCCGCCAATATACTAATTAATTAACGTTTGTTTTATTAATTAATAACAATATATTTATTAAATAAACGACACTATAATTTATGTAACATGGCAGACAATTCAAGAGTCGCGAAAGGCACGTTCCTAACAATGCAAACGCACCAAACCAAGATGACTCACTGGCTTAGCAACTAAAACAAACTTGAATATAAGATCTGACTATGTAACTGATGGATTGTGTCTACAGCAATTGTCACAACAGTACTCCGCGGCTAGACTGAAGGTTATTGTAATCAGACCGGAAGTCGAATTTTTCTTCCAGTTCTAGTGGACACTAATGGTTGACTCAATTCCTTTTCTAGTTGATTTTCTTGCTGAGTTTGGTTTGATTGTGTTGCTTGATGTGTCGTGTTTGATTCTTCTGAATGTTTTCTTGACAAATCTGAGCCAACTTTGCAATCATCTATGCGAGTCGATTGCATTAAAATTAGTTTTTTGAAATCTCGTCATTTATAAAATTGCATGGTTTGGAACATTTATGTGCACGCAATCCATACACACTATGATACCACCAAGTAGTTGGTTTATAATCTTTAGAAGTACCCTTTCAGAATACGCATAGGTATCGGACTTCGATTATTAAATGTTACTATATTACCAAAATTATTTTTTCGGTCTCTAGTGAAAGTTATGAAATTTGTTTTGTAAATTCATCAACTTTCTTCACGAATTCACAATTTAATGACCTTTCATTAAACTTTGTTGAAGTTTGATTATTTGAATTTAATGGAAGCGAATTTTCGACATCTGTTACTTGACTAGCATAATGCAGTTCCATTGACTCAACTGCTGCATTTCCTACTGTAGCTAATTCTGAAAGGGTACTTCGAGCTGCAGATACTACGGTACTAGCTTGAATAGGAACCCTTTCATCCACAGAATCTGCAATAAATTTCAATGATTTGTGACTTTAACACGATGTAATACTGATAGTAGATGACTTGGTTTACGATCCCCTAACTGAATAGCACTAACTAATTTTTGTACACGTGTTTGTTCAGAATCAGCAAAATTTTCAATTATTGCAATTTTTATTGTTAAATATTTTTCATTCAGGTGGATACTAATTAATTCGAACACCTGTTATCCAAATATGCAATTATCGTGTTGATATTATCCAAATTTGCAATTATCGTATTGAATGTTGTTAAATCTGAACGAATATTTTGCAAACCAAACCAACTTTCAACTTGAAAAAACCAAGAATCCATACGTTTTGTAGACTCTAGTGACGGAAAAGTAATTTTTCCGTAAATAGCCTGAACAGTATTTTCATAAATATTATGATTATACGGCGGACCAACATGGCCATTAATAGCAAATTTTTTTCGGTTTTGATCAATGTTAACAGATTGATTTGGGTTGATATTATCATTTCCGTCCGTAAAATCTTCATTGGCCATTATTCTAATTAATTTGATTTGTTCGCTGCTGCAAAAAAATATATTATTAAACAATTTTTTTATTTTTTTTATTTTATATGATCGTTTCCAATAAATAAATGTCATATGTGGGCTTTTCCTTTTGAGTGCAAAACTATAAGTATGGCTGCCCTTCCGGGATCCCTGCCTTGTCGTGGCGAAGGGCCTTAAGTCGGAAATCTACGAGCTCTCGGGATCGTAGATGGAGGGTACAGAAAAGAGATGCAGCGCTCAAGCTAAACTGTGAAAGACACCGTGTCGATTCCTGCATGATATCAGGTGCTTAACACTGATATTGCTAACGGTCTCCTTGGGGTGCCAGGCGAACCCTCTCCCCATTGTAATCAGCCCTGCATCTATAAGGGAGCTCTGCGTATGTGTACTTTTCTTTCTCGCCAATACTCGTGGGATCAACAATGAACATAAACAACAACAACAATAACAATGAGTTTAATTAAACAAAACGGCAATGACAAGAACAACGAAAAAATTACAACTGATGACGTGGACATATTAACAACAGATGTCGAGGAAGTCTTATTGTTAACACCTCCACAAATCGGCGTAGAAATAAAGGTCCTTCCATTTCCTCATTCGTAAAGGTGAAGAAGTCTGAAGCCGAAGAGAAACTTCTAAGCGACATTGATAACTAGGGACAAAGAGAACCATTAATTCATGAAGCTGATGAAGCTCTCCGAAAGCTCCACTTAAGCAATAATTTTGAATACTTTTCTGGTGCATCTAAAACCTGAACGTGCCAGGCTTTCTCAGTTCACATGCCCAGTTGTTGCTGTTACATCAGGTAAAGATGTGGTAAACAAAAGACAACGATCTCTGCACAGGTTAAAGAAGCAGAATGTCAATGGGGACACTAAACTATGGCGCATAATTAAGGCTATGCCAGAGAGCAATAGCCTTAATAATGCGCCATAGTTTAGTGTGGACAGATATTTGTATTTGCTGTGGATGGGTCATCGGCTGCTACCATAGTTCTGGTTAGTAGATTCAACAAGGAGCACCTGGAGATCGCTCTTATTCAGGAGCCTTATATTGTTAAGGACCAAATTAGAGGTCTACCCAAAGGTGAGTTGCTTTATAATTCTTCGGATACTGGTGTCCCCAGGGCCGGAATATTATTTAAAAAAGGTCTTACTACAAACCCAATGTTAGAGATATAAATTCATTACAACTAGCTTCCATAAAACTCAGGGACTTCATTATGTCTGCCTACCATCAGACTAGTTCAGAGAGTAGAAACTAGAGGGTCCACTAGCAACCGGAGGGTCCCTTGGTGGAATAGTAAACTTGCTCATTCGAGATCGATGGTGGTGGTTAGAAGAGCCAAGAGAGTATCTTGGAAAAACTACTGTGGGGAACTAAATCATCTGCCTAGCAGTGCCAAATCACACAAGGTACTCTCCAAACAGCACACTAATAAGATTGGCCTGATGGAACACCCAGATCTATCGGTTACTAAGAACTGTAGAGAGATGCTAAGACGACTCTTAGCAGATACTAATTTTCCTGGTTCAACTTTCTCAGATCAAACTGATTGTATCTAACTTTATCAGAGCAATTACTGAAGACAGGAGGCTTGCCATCAAGATCTTCACTGCTAATAAAGTTAATTGATTTTTTCAAGCTCTACAAATCCCCTGGAGATGATGGGATCTTTCCTGCTCTTTTCCAAAGGGGGTTTGATATAGTTCTCCTCTATACTCAAGATCTTTAGAGCTAGTCATGCGTGCTGATATATTCCTAACACATGGAAAACGGTTAACGTGACGTATATAACCAAAGCAGGGAAAATACCATGTGTCCAGCCTTTCGTCCCATTATCCTCATAGCTTTTCTGTAAAAAACCATGAAGAAAATATTACACAAACATATCAGAGAAAAACTGATATCCACCAATCCACTTCATAATAATCAATATGCTTATCTACCGGGAAACTGTACAACTCATGCCCGACAGAATCTAGTCAGCTAGGTAGAAAAATCTATTTCTCTGAAAGAACATGCCTAGTGTGCCTGCAAATGGTTAGGATACATGCTAAAAAGCAGAACTTTTAATTCCACACTAACAAAAGAAACTTTAACGTCTCGGTTGCTAAGGGCTACAAAACTAGTCAACCTTAACACTGTCACACTCATCTGGGTTTTGATGCCAAGTTTAATCCACCCCATCCGTTCTGTGGCATCCCACTTGGTACGGCTAAAACAGCCATAAATTAATGGTTACTTCTCACATGGAAAAACATATGGCACTCAACACTGTTCTAAAGATTTTATCCCGTTACCTTCAAGGAGAAGAACTACTGAGCTACTATTTCTGAAAAGAAATCACGTTCGCCTCCTTACAAAATTCCTTAACGGACACTGCCATCTAAATTACCATCTCAGTAAATTCGACAGGTCCTGTCATCCACGTGCAGAACTTTTAAAACTCACATCCTATGCGAATGTGCAGGACTGTCCCTAAAGAGATTTCAATCTTTTCGTTACTGGTTCCCCAACACTTCGGATATCGCATCTAGCCCACTAAAGAAAATACTCAAATTCATCAGCAATTTGAGCTTCTATAGCGTGCTATAAGAACTAAGGGTACCACAATAGGCTAAACAACTATCTTCCAAATAAATTATAAATTTTTAAAATTATTTTTATTTTTACTAAATTTTACTTTAAATTACTTTTATTAAAGTTATTCACTGTTAACGACTCATTAATTTAATTTGGTATATTTTCTATAACCGGTCATACCTTTCTGTTTACTGGTTCTGATTCAAGAATTTGGTAAAATTGTTGATTTGCCTCATTGGATGTTGGACTGTTATCAGTTTTTTTAGAGTTCTTTGTGCAAGTGCTATTTGGTCTTCACAATTTTCAAACTCTAGACTGCCTTCAAATTTTTTTTTTAACAGTTTCGCAAATTAGATGTTGATTGTTTGTAGTCACTTTTTTTACTTGAAATTTATTTAAAATGCACTATATTGTAATTTATTAAAAAATAATTCTTCTTATATTAAACTACTCGATTTACAAAAGAATTACAAATATTACTTTATTTTTGTTTGTTTTAAAATTTACTTTATATCCTTTTGTATTTATCTATAAGGATTTTATTCCTTTTTCTTAATAATCACTTCCAAATTATTTCATTTAACAGAAAAATCACAATTCTAAAGAAAAATTATTTTCTATATTTTATGGCTTAGGTTTTTCTTTGTTAAATTAAATAATTCTATATTAAATATTTTGCCACTACAGAAAAAAAAAACAATATTATAACAAAAGCAAAATCCATGCAGATTTACGACAGGACATAAAAGAAGTAAAACATTTTTACTCACTCAAAACACCTTGTAATATCAACTAGTCAAAAGACTAACCTTTAATTTTACTCTGAACTCTTAAATCTACTATTTCTACAAAACATGATAAATTCGTTCTCTTTGATCTTCGAAGGGGATTGGTGCACTGTAGCAGGACCTAGAATAATCTATCGTTGCCTAGAAATAACATGCTGTATCGGTACCAGAACCACCGCGGCATTGGTGTCATGTGTCCCAGGAAGTACTTTTGTTGATTGAAGTCTTTGTTTCCACAGAATTTAAGTACTGATGATGAAAGCATGCATGTTTTCGGGTGTTGGGCAATATTTTTTATATGTTTGCGAGGAAATTTACTTATTTTAATTTAAAAGTCAATAAAGTATGGTATTTTGAAATAAACGTAAGACCATGATAAGGCGGGATTTCAACTCACTATCCCTGTGTTGACCGATTTTCTAAGCTACAGAGGCCAGCTGGACAAATTGTTAGCTAAAAGGAGGGTTAGTTAATTTGACACAATTATTCTTTTATTTATTTCATCAATGTATCTTCGAAACTTTGGGAAATTATTTTATTTTTTAAAAATAATTTTTACCTACATCTCCATCTACATCTACATCTACATCTACATCTACATCTACATCTACATCTACATCTACATCTACATCTACATCTACATCTACATCTACATCTACATCTACATCTACATCTACATCTACATCTACATCTACATCTACATCTACATCTACATGTACATCTACATCTACATCTACATCTACATCTACATCTACATCTACATGTACATCTACATCTACATCTACATCTACATCTACATCTACATCTACATCTACATCTACATCTACATCTACATCTACATCTACATCTACATCTACATCTACATCTACATCTACATCTACATCTACATCTACATCTACATCTACATCTACATCTACATCTACATCTACATCTACATCTACATCTACATCTACATCTACATCTACATCTACATCTACATCTATCTCTACATCTACATCTACATCTACATCTACATCTACATCTACATCTACATCTACATCTACATCTACATCTACATCTACATCTACATCTAAATCTACATCTACATCTACATCTACATCTACATCTACATCTACATCTACATCTACATCTACATCTACATCTACATCTACATTTACATCTACATCTACATCTACATCTACATCTACATCTACATCTACATCTACATCTACATCTACATCTACATCTACATCTACATCTACATCTACATCTACATCTACATCTACATCTACATCTACATCTACATCTACATCTACATCTACATCTACATCTACATCTACATCTACATCTACATCTACATCTACATCTACATCTACATCTACATCTACATCTACATCTACATCTACATCTACATCTACATCTACATCTACATCTACATCTACATCTACATCTACATCTACATCTACATCTACATCTACATCTACATCTACATCTACATCTACATCTACATCTACATCTACATCTACATCTACATCTACATCTACATCTACATCTACATCTACATCTACATCTACATCTACATCTACATCTACATCTACATCTACATCTACATCTACATCTACATCTACATCTACATCTACATCTACATCTAAATCTACATCTACATCTACATCTACATCTACATCTACATCTACATCTACATCTACATCTACATCTAGATCTACATTTACATCTACATCTACATCTACATCTACATCTACATCTACATCTACATCTACATCTACATCTACATCTACATCTACATCTACATCTACATCTACATCTACATCTACATCTACATCTACATCTACATCTACATCTACATCTACATCTACATCTACATCTACATCTACATCTACATCTACATCTACATCTACATCTACATCTACATCTACATCTACATCTACATCTACATCTGCATCTACATCTACATCTACATCTACATCTACATCTACATCTACATCTACATCTACATCTACATCTACATCTACATCTACATCTACATCTACATCTACATCTACATCTACATCTACATCTACATCTACATCTACATCTACATCTACATCTACATCTACATCTACATCTACATCTACATCTACATCTACATCTACATCTACATCTACATCTACATCTACATCTACATCTACATCTAAATCTACATCTACATCTACATCTACATCTACATCTACATCTACATCTACATCTACATCTACATCTACATCTACATTTACATCTACATCTACATCTACATCTACATCTACATCTACATCTACATCTACATCTACATCTACATCTACATCTACATCTACATCTACATCTACATCTACATCTACATCTACATCTACATCTACATCTACATCTACATCTACATCTACATCTACATCTACATCTACATCTACATCTACATCTACATCTGCATCTACATCTACATCTACATCTGCATCTACATCTACATCTACATCTACATCTACATCTACATCTACATCTACATCTACATCTACATCTACATCTACATCTACATCTACATCTACATCTACATCTACATCTACATCTACATCTACATCTACATCTACATCTACATCTACATCTACATCTACATCTACATCTACATCTACATCTACATCTACATCTACATCTACATCTACATCTACATCTACATCTACATCTACATCTACATCTACATCTACATCTACATCTACATCTACATCTACATCTACATCTACATCTACATCTACATCTACATCTACATCTACATCTACATCTACATCTACATCTACATCTACATCTACATCTACATCTACATCTACATCTACATCTACATCTACATCTACATCTACATCTACATCTACATCTACATCTACATCTACATCTACATCTACATCTACATCTACATCTACATCTACATCTACATCTACATCTACATCTACATCTACATCTACATCTACATCTACATCTACATCTACATCTACATCTACATCTACATCTACATCTACATCTACATCTACATCTACATCTACATCTACATCTGCATCTCTACATCTACATCTACATCTACACCAACATCTACACCTACATCTACATCTACATCTACATCTACATCTACATCTACATCTACATCTACATCTACATCTACATCTACATCTACATCTACATCTACATCTACATCTACATCTACATCTACATCTACATCTACATCTACATCTACATCTACATCTACATCTACATCTACATCTACATCTACATCTACATCTACATCTACATCTACATCTACATCTACATCTACATCTACATCTACATCTACATCTACATCTACATCTACATCTACATCTACATCTACATCTACATCTACATCTACATCTACATCTACATCTACATCTACATCTACATCTACATCTACATCTACATCTACATCTACATCTACATCTACATCTACATCTACATCTACATCTACATCTACATCTACATCTACATCTACATCTACATCTACATCTACACCTACATCTACATCTACATCTACATCTACACCTACATCTACATCTACATCTAAATCTACATCTACATCTACATCTACATCTACATCTACATCTACATCTACATCTACATCTACATCTACATCTACATCTACATCTACATCTACATCTACATCTACATCTACATCTACATCTACATCTACATCTACATCTACATCTACATCTACATCTACATCTACATCTACATCTACATCTACATCTACATCTACATCTACATCTACATCTACATCTACATCTACATCTACATCTACATCTACATCTACATCTACATCTACATCTACATCTACATCTACATCTACATCTACATCTACATCTACATCTACATCTACATCTACATCTACATCTACATCTACATCTACATCTACATCTACATCTATATCCACATCTACATCTACATCCACATCTACATCTACATCTACATCTACATCTACATCTACATCTACATCTACATCTACATCTACATCTACATCTACATCTACATCTACATCTACATCTACATCTACATCTACATCTACATCTACATCTACATCTACATCTACATCTACATCTACATCTACATCTACATCTACATCTACATCTACATCTACATCTACATCTACATCTACATCTACATCTACATCTACATCTACATCTACATCTACATCTACATCTACATCTACATCTACATCTACATCTACATCTACATCTACATCTACATCTACATCTACATCTACATCTACATCTACATCTACATCTACATCTACATCTACATCTACATCTACATCTACATCTACATCTACATCTACATCTACATCTACATCTACATCTACATCTACATCTACATCTACATCTACATCCACATCTACATCTACATCTACATCTACAAATACATCTACATCTACATCTACATCTACATCTACATCTACATCTACATCTACATCTACATCTACATCTACATCTACATCTACACCTACATCTACATCTACATCTACATCTAAATCTACATCTACATCTACATCTACATCTACATCTACATCTACATCTACATCTACATCTACATCTACATCTACATCTACATCTACATCTACATCTACATCTACATCTACATCTACATCTACATCTACATCTACATCTACATCTACATCTACATCTACATCTACATCTACATCTACATCTACATCTACATCTACATCTACATCTACATCTACATCTACATCTACATCTACATCTACATCTACATCTACATCTACATCTACATCTACATCTACATCTACATCTACATCTACATCTACATCTACATCTACATCTATATCTATATCTCCATCTACATGTAGATCTACATCTACATCTACATCTACATCTACATCTACATCTACATCTACATCTACATCTACATCTACATCTACATCTACATCTACATCTACATCTACATCTACATCTACATCTACATCTACTACTACATCTACATTTACATCTACATCTACATCTACATCTACATCTACAACTACAACTACAACTACATCTACATCTACATCTACATCTACATCTACATCTACATCTACATCTACATCTACATCTACATCTACATCTACATCTACATCTACATCTACATCTACATCTACATCTACATCTACATCTACATCTACATCTACATCTACATCTACATCTACATCTACATCTACATCTACATCTACATCTACATCTACATCTACTCCTACATCTACATCTATATCTACATCTACATCTACATCTACATCTACATCTACATCTACATCTACATCTACATCTACATCTACATCTACATCTACATCTACATCTACATCTACATCTACATCTACATCTACATCTACATCTACATCTACATCTACATCTACATCTACATCTACATCTACATCTACATCTACATCTACATCTACATCTACATCTACATCTACATCTACATCTACATCTACATCTACATCTACATCTACATCTACATCTACATCTACATCTACATCTACATCTACATCTACATCTACATCTACAACTACAACTACATCTACATCTACATCTACATCTACATCTACATCTACATCTACATCTACATCTACATCTACATCTACATCTACATCTACATCTACATCTACATCTACATCTACATCTACATCTACATCTACATCTACATCTACATCTACATCTACATCTACATCTACATCTACATCTACATCTACATCTACATCTACATCTACATCTACATCTACATCTACATCTACATCTACATCTACATCTACATCTACATCTACATCTACATCTACATCTACATCTACATCTACATGTACATGTACATGTACATGTACATGTACATGTACATGTACATGTACATGTACATGTACATGTACATGTACATGTACATGTACATCTACATCTACATCTACATCTACATCTACATCTACATCTACATCTACATCTACATCTACATCTACATCTACATCTACATCTACATCTACATCTACATCTACATCTACATCTACATCTACATCTACATCTACATCTACATCTACATCTACATCTACATCTACATCTACATCTACATCTACATCTACATCTACATCTACATCTACATCTACATCTACATCTACATCTACATCTACATCTACATCTACATCTACATCTACATCTACATCTACATCTACATCTACATCTACATCTACATCTACATCTACATCTACATCTACATCTACATCTACATCTACATCTACATCTACATCTACATCTACATCTACATCTACATCTACATCTACATCTACATCTACATCTACATCTACATCTACATCTACATCTACATCTACATCTACATCTACATCTACATCTACATCTACATCTACATCTACATCTACATCTACATCTACATCTACATCTACATCTACATCTACATCTACATCTACATCTACATCTACATCTACATCTACATCTACATCTACATCTACATCTACATCTACATCTACATCTACATCTACATCTACATCTACATCTACATCTACATCTACATCTACATCTACATCTACATCTACATCTACATCTACATCTACATCTACATCTACATCTACATCTACATCTACATCTACATCTACATCTACATCTACATCTACATCTGCATCTACATCCACATCTACATCTACATCTACATCTACATCTACATCTACATCTACATCTACATCTACATCTACATCTACATCTACATCTACATCTACATCTACATCTACATCTACATCTACATCTACATCTACATCTACATCTACATCTACATCTACATCTACATCTACATCTACATCTACATCTACATCTACATCTACATCTACATCTACATCTATATCTACATCTCCATCTACATGTAGATCTACATCTACATCTACATCTACATCTACATCTACATCTACATCTACATCTACATCTACATCTACATCTACATCTACATCTACATCTACATCTACATCTACATCTACATCTACATCTACATCTACATCTACATCTACATCTACATCTACATCTACATCTACATCTACATCTACATCTACATCTACATCTACATCTACATCTACATCTACATCTACATCTACATCTACATCTACATCTACATCTACATCTACATCTACATCTACATCTACATCTACATCTACATCTACATCTACATCTACATCTACATCTACATCTACATCTACATCTACATCTACATCTACATCTACATCTACATCTACATCTACATCTACATCTACATCTACATCTACATCTACATCTACATCTACATCTACATCTACATCTACATCTACATCTAGATCTACATCTACATCTACATCTACATCTACATCTACATCTACATCTACATCTACATCTACATCTACATCTACATCTACATCTACATCTACATCTACATCTACATCTACATCTGCATCTACAGCTACATCTACATCTACATCTACATCTACATCTACATCTACATCTACATCTACATCTACATCTACATCTACATCTACATCTACATCTACATCTACATCTACATCTACATCTACATCTACACCTATATCTACATCTACATCTACATCTACATCTATAACTACATCTACATCTACATCTACATCTACATATACATCTACATCTACATCTACATCTACATCTACATCTACATTTACATCTACATCTACATCTACATCTACATCTACATCTCCATCTACATCTACATCTACATCTACATCTACATCTACATCTACATCTACTTCTACATCTACATCTACATCTACATCTACATCTACATCTACATCTACATCTACATCTACATCTACATCTACATCTACATCTACATCTACATCTACATCTACATCTACATCTACATCTACATCTACATCTACATCTACATCTACATCTACATCTACATCTACTACATCTACATCTACATCTACATCTACATCTACATCTACATCTACATCTACATCTACATCTACATCTACATCTACATCTACATCTACATCTACATCTACATCTACATCTACATCTACATCTACATCTACATCTACATCTACATCTACATCTACATCTACATCTACATCTACATCTACATCTACATCTACATCTACATCTACATCTACATCTACATCTATATCTACATCTACATCCACATCCACATCCACATCCACATCCACATCCACATGCACATGCACATGCACATGCACATGCACATCCACATCCACATCCACATCCACATCCACATCCACATCCACATCCACATCCACATCCACATCCACATCCACATCCACATCCACATCCACATCCACATCCACATCCACATCCACATCCACATCCACATCCACATCCACATCCACATCCACATCCACATCCACATCCACATCCACATCCACATCCACATCCACATCCACATCCACATCCACATCCACATCCACATCCACATCCACATCCACATCCACATCCACATCCACATCCACATCCACATCCACATCCACATCCACATCCACATCCACATCCACATCCACATCCACATCCACATCCACATCCACATCCACATCCACATCCACATCCACATCCACATCCACATCCACATCCACATCCACATCCACATCCACATCCACATCCACATCCACATCCACATCCACATCCACATCCACATCCACATCCACATCCACATCCACATCCACATCCACATCCACATCCACATCCACATCCACATCCACATCCACATCCACATCCACATCCACATCCACATCCACATCCACATCCACATCCACATCCACATCCACATCCACATCCACATCCACATCCACATCCACATCCACATCCACATCCACATCCACATCCACATCCACATCCACATCCACATCCACATCCACATCCACATCCACATCCACATCCACATCCACATCCACATCCACATCCACATCCACATCCACATCCACATCCACATCCACATCCACATCCACATCCACATCCACATCCACATCCACATCACATCCACATCCACATCCACATCCACATCCACATCCACATCCACATCCACATCACATCCACATCCACATCCACATCCACATCCACATCCACATCCACATCCACATCCACATCCACATCCACATCCACATCCACATCCACATCCACATCCACATCCACATCCACATCCACATCCACATCCACATCCACATCCACATCCACATCCACATCCACATCCACATCCACATCCACATCCACATCCACATCCACATCCACATCCACATCCACATCCACATCCACATCCACATCCACATCCACATCCACATCCACATCCACATCCACATCCACATCCACATCCACATCCACATCCACATCCACATCCACATCCACATCCACATCCACATCCACATCCACATCCACATCCACATCCACATCCACATCCACATCCACATCCACATCCACATCCACATCCACATCCACATCCACATCCACATCCACATCCACATCCACATCCACATCCACATCCACATCCACATCCACATCCACATCCCACATCCACATCCACATCCACATCCACATCCACATCCACATCCACATCCACATCCACATCCACATCCACATCCACATCCACATCCACATCCACATCCACATCCACATCCACATCCACATCCATCCACATCCACATCCACATCCACATCCACATCCACATCCACATCCACATCCACATCCACATCCCACATCCACATCCACATCCACATCCACATCCACATCCACATCCACATCCACATCCACATCCACATCCACATCCACATCCACATCCACATCCACATCCACATCCACATCCACATCCACATCCACATCCACATCCACATCCACATCCACATCCACATCCACATCCACATCCACATCCACATCCACATCCACATCCACATCCACATCCACATCCACATCCACATCCACATCCACATCCACATCCACATCCACATCCACATCCACATCCACATCCACATCCACATCCACATCCACATCCACATCCACATCCACATCCACATCCACATCCACATCCACATCCACATCCACATCCACATCCACATCCACATCCACATCCACATCCACATCCACATCCACATCCACATCCACATCCACATCCACATCCACATCCACATCCACATCCACATCCACATCCACATCCACATCCACATCCACATCCACATCCACATCCACATCCACATCCACATCCACATCCACATCCACATCCACATCCACATCCACATCCACATCCACATCCACATCCACATCCACATCCACATCCACATCCACATCCACATCCACATCCACATCCACATCCACATCCACATCCACATCCACATCCACATCCACATCCACATCCACATCCACATCCACATCCACATCCACATCCACATCCACATCCACATCCACATCCACATCCACATCCACATCCACATCCACATCCACATCCACATCCACATCCACATCCACATCCACATCCACATCCACATCCACATCCACATCCACATCCACATCCACATCCACATCCACATCCACATCCACATCCACATCCACATCCACATCCACATCCACATCCACATCCACATCCACATCCACATCCACATCCACATCCACATCCACATCCACATCCACATCCACATCCACATCCACATCCACATCCACATCCACATCCACATCCACATCCATCCACATCCACATCCACATCCACATCCACATCCACATCCACATCCACATCCACATCCACATCCACATCCACATCCACATCCACATCCACATCCACATCCACATCCACATCCACATCCACATCCACATCACATCCACATCCACATCCACATCCACATCCACATCCACATCCACATCCACATCCACATCCACATCCATCCACATCCACATCCACATCCACATCCACATCCACATCCACATCCACATCCACATCCACATCCACATCCACATCCACATCCACATCCACATCCACATCCACATCCACATCCACATCCACATCCACATCCACATCCACATCCACATCCACATCCACATCCACATCCACATCCACATCCACATCCACATCCACATCCACATCCACATCCACATCCACATCCACATCCACATCCACATCCACATCCACATCCACATCCACATCCACATCCACATCCACATCCACATCCACATCCACATCCACATCCACATCCACATCCACATCCACATCCACATCCACATCCACATCCACATCCACATCCACATCCACATCCACATCCACATCCACATCCACATCCACATCCACATCCACATCCACATCCACATCCACATCCACATCCACATCCACATCCACATCCACATCCACATCCACATCCACATCCACATCCACATCCACATCCACATCCACATCCACATCCACATCCACATCCACATCCACATCCACATCCACATCCACATCCACATCCACATCCACATCCACATCCACATCCACATCCACATCCACATCTACATCTACATCTACATCTACATCTACATCCACATCTACATCTACATCTACATCTACATCTACATCTACATCTACATCTACATCTACATCTACATCTACATCTACATCTACATCTACATCTACATCTACATCTACATCTACATCTACATCTACATCTACATCTACATCTACATCTACATCTACATCTACATCTACATCTACATCTACATCTACATCTACATCTACATCTACATCTACATCTACATCTACATCTACATCTACATCTACATCTACATCTACATCTACATCTACATCTACATCTACATCTACATCTACATCTACATCTACATCTACATCTACATCTACATCTACATCTACATCTACATCTACATCTACATCTACATCTACATCTACATCTACATCTACATCTACATCTACATCTACATCTACATCTACATCTACATCTACATCTACATCTACATCTACATCTACATCTACATCTACATCTACATCTACATCTACATCTACATCTACAT